>BSBM01000450.1:6887500-7417500 GCA_027924585.1 Larix kaempferi | reverse complement strand
CGAGGGAGTTTTCAACATAACTCAAACCAGTTTTTGAAATGTTAAACATATAATAAAATATGTATGTGTATTTATTATTTTATGGTTCATTAACTTTCACCTCTTCATTCATTTGGTGACGTATTAATTAAATAGTTTATGCATACTAATTAAAATTTAACAAATGTAATGGGATCGTTAAATTAAAAGCATTTACTAATGAGAATTAGAATGGATGCAACTAATACAATCAATGAATTTAGAATGAAACATGAGATTAATGTAACAATATGTAAATGATGTTGATACTAAGGAATTTAATCATGCAAAAAAAATTACATAATAACAAGTTAATGCTATAAGGGTAAGTGCAAGCTAATGATGGTTATTTTTTATGTATTAGATGCAATAGACAATTGAAAAAACCATCACTCATCTTACATGGCTATTTTGAGACACCTACACAATGAATCTTGCTTTCAATAAAAAAATATGAAATGTAGGGAATTGAATCACCTTTCGGAATATATAGCATTTATTTATTGAAAATTTTCATAACTAGCTCATTTTGATTTTTTCTAACATTGCCATTTTATTTTTTTGGCAAATGATAGGGTTTATGTATGCCATTTGGTGCAGCCTTTGAGTGCCTAAATTATGGAATCAATACATAAAATATGGTAAACATGTACATAACAAATAGCACTTGTGCGATGCTATTTTTCCAAATAAAATATTGTATAGTTTTTATTTTTTATAATTATCAAAGTAAGAGACCTAGTATGAAATGATAAAACCGTTTCTTACACGAATATCCAGTGTAAATAACACAAATGATCCATAAATGGACAAATAATAGAATAAATAATTGATAAGATGATGAATATGGAAAATTACAAATAAGGGTTTGTATATATACCCATGTAGTGTCATATTTCGTGAAGCGGCATAACCTTTCATCAAGGTGTCTCTTCATTAAGTGTTTATGTAATATCCTAATCCGGATATTCTCAAATAATTTTGAATAAACCCACTATTTCTAATATAACCCGCATATTTGATAATTGATAATAGATTACAATTGATGGCCCGCCTTAAATATGACTTCAACGGGAAATCTAAATGTGACATCTTCTCATATATAGTATTCATTTAATTAGTATTATTATTAACTATGATTAATTTGTCTTATTATTTTAAATTCGTAACATTGCCTTCCCCTTAAGGGAAACATTGTCCTCAAAGTTGAGATTGTAGATTTCCTCTTATTAGGGGTTGTTTGAAGCATTGTCTTGAACACTGCAATCTAGATCGATTTCTTTCTCTAGATGAGATCTAGGAACTTGTGTTGTAATCCTTTCTGTTTAAATGGTGAGTTTTTAAACAATACAGCTTGTAATTATTTTTTCCACGTCGCCTTTTTTCTTCCATTTATGAGCCATTGTGGATCTTGGAAATTGAAGTGATGATCGTCCTTAAGTGCTTGGAGTTTTAAGATATCAATGTGAGCCTTCTTAGTCTCATCAAACCATATTAGGGTGGATTTCTTCCATCTTACAATCTTAGGGTGTGATTTTTTTGGAAAAAGTGGTTGAGAACAATGTGTAAGTATTTATTTTGTTACAGCAGTGGACACATTGCCATGAAAACTAAATGGTGATATGGAACTAGCCACACCATTCAATTTAATCTCCAAAACATCAATTTCACCATTTTCATAATTTTTTTCAAGTCTTCCTTTCGGGCTTTCAAAATCATATTTAGGTTTAGTTTTTAGGTATTTGTCATCATTGAATGAGCATGCAACATCGATATAGACCTTAGAGCTATCAATAGTTGTAATTTCAGGCCCTTTATTGCAACAATCATCTCTTGTACTCTTTTTTTCTTGTGATGATTCATGAAGTTGTTCTTCTCGAGATGGTAGAATATTTCTATTTTGATGACCTTCATTGCTTTCACTCTCCTTTTTATTTTCTTCTTCACATAGTTGTTCATTTCGAGCGTGCCATCTTTTTAATATTCCGTCTATAGTTTTTGAAATATTTCCCATTATTTCTTCTTTAATTTTCCTCATTTCTTCAACCAAGTTGTCATGTCTGTCATGTCTTGAAGACATCTGTGTCTATGAATATCTACAATTTTTGGGTATTAATTATTATTATTATTATTATTATTAAGGTTATTATTAATAATATTTAATATTAATAATTTTATTTTAAAAATAATGAGACTTTTATAATAATAGTTTTTACTATTATTATAAAAATTTAATTATTTTTTAAATTATGGTTTTTGAAACCCCGAGAGCTGATGCGTTGGAGCAGTGGGAAATGACGTTGAGGAATTGAAAAGGAGGTGTGGGAGCGTGTGGTTGTGGGTGTGGATGGCGATGAAGCAGGACAATAGTGCAAAGGGGGAGTGTGCAAGTGGTGGAAAACGTGCAGTGAATGAGGGAAGGCATGGAGGAAGTGGTGAGGGGAGATTGGGAGAGGGCGCAAGGAGGAGAAGGGTGGGGTTATGGAGGGGACACAGCATGGGAGTTGAAATGCGTAGAGGGAGGAGATATGATGCATAGGGGGTTTAGAGAGTGCGAAGGGAGTTTGTGTGGGCGCAGTGGAGGAGATGGAACAAAGGGGTGGTGGTGTGGGGATTTGGATGGGGTGAATGCGTGAAGGAGTGCGTAAGGGGGGGAGCAGGCGCAGTGGAGGAGATGGAACAAAGGGGTGGTGGTGTGGGGATCTGGATGGGGTGAATGCGTGAAGGAGTGCGTAAGGGGGGGAGCAGGCGCAGAGGGAGATGGTAGGAGAAGTGCACGCAGGAGAGAGAGGGCGTGGAGGTGAGTGGAGATGAGGGTAAGCTGGAGAGACCGAGGTGGGGAGGGTTGAGGCGTAGGGCGCAACGATGAGAGGGCATGTGAAGGCTATGGGGCAGTGGATGAGGGATGAGGCAGAGATATGGGGAGAGCACGCAGGAGAAAGGGATGGACATGCAGGAGGATAAGATGAAGAGATTAGGGATGGAGTGAAGTGGATGTGGAGATGGACGGTGGGGGGTGTGGAGAATGAGGATATTCGGTGCAGGAAGGGAATATGGGTGAGGAAGGAGATGGACTGCAATGAAGGAGTCAAAGGAGTATACGGTGGGAGCCGAACACGGCTCTGATACCAATGTAATATCCTAATCAGAATATTCTCAAATAATTTTGAATAAATCCACTATTTCTAATATAACCCACATATTTGATAATTGATAATAGATTCATAATATATTACAATTGATGGCCCACCTTAAATATGGTTTCGACAGACAATCTAAAAATTCACATCTTCTCATAGATAGTATTAATTTAAT
Organism: Larix kaempferi; assembly: GCA_027924585.1. NCBI lineage: Eukaryota > Viridiplantae > Streptophyta > Pinopsida > Pinales > Pinaceae > Larix > Larix kaempferi. The sequence goes on along the minus strand of BSBM01000450.1, from coordinate 7,414,167 downwards.
TAGTATTATTATTAACTATGATTAATTTGTCTTATTATTTTATATTCCTAACATAGTAATTAGTTCACCAAGTATTGGTGTAGCGTTTGAAGATCTTAATGTAATGATGAAGGATTGGATTTTTTATAGAGTGGAGAGGTCGGTGTCTAGTAGTGCAACATATTTTTTTTTATGAAATGGTTGAGAAATGAAAAATTTATGGCAGAAACATCAACATGATGTTTTTTCTGTTAAGGAGTTACATCACAAGAAAAATATAAAAAATAATATTTTTTCAATTACATATTTGTAATTTGCAGAAAGAGTTTTATGTATGTATGCAATTTCATCATCCGTGATTGTCTGTAACATACTATAGTGGGTTTTGAAACACATACATACTGAAAAAGGATAAAAAATTTCACATTACCCATGCTTTAGCCGATTCCATATGACAAGCTTGTTTACTCCGAAGCTAAATCCAAAGCAGACATGTAGGATTAGAGGTGACACGTAGATTTGTGAGAATGAGTGGTTCAAGTATTAAATAATGTGTGCATGTTATGTTTAAATTCAAATTTCCCTTCCTACATAGATTTCAACTCTTAACAAATATGTGAACGATACTAGATCACTAAATCATGTGCATTATAATAGATCACTAAATCACGTGCGCAAAATTAAATGCATAAAAAATGCTTGATAAATATTAGGTGTAATAAGATAATTGCACCCATATCCTCAATCAAAGTCTAGATCACCTGTAAAGGTTATTTGTGGTCACTTGATGCCTCATATATGGTGCTTGAGCTCTAGAATCTTCGTGTAGGTTATAATACCCATGTTTCCTCTCCCAATCATAGTCAAGGCTATGACAACCATACTCAGTGTTCAAAACATTCAAATGGTTCCCATACCCTCATTATGATGCCAAATATATTCTAAAAGGGTGTGTTGTGTGGTGGTTTGAGGTATTTTCCATGTCCCTTAGTCTCTAGAAGCTTCATTTATGGTCCAAGGCCTGAGTTTCATCTTTCTTGGCAATGGTCAAGGTCTTCAAACCCATTGCTAGTATTGGAAAACCTCTAAATGGCACCTATATCCCCACTCCAAGATTAAACATCCCCTAGATAAGTTTTGTGTAGTGGTTGAATGCATCTTCTAGGTCTGTATTCCCTATAATATTAAGATACTAAGGCCCAAGTTTTCTCCCATTACCATCATTATGGCCTTTAGACCCATCGTGGGCACTTAAAACCTCCTAGTGGAACCCACATCCCTAATTAGAAGCCACAAATACCCTTAATAGGCATCTTGTGGTGGTTGATGCCTTACTCATCACTCTAGAGGAAAAGAAGCTTCATTTAGGTCATAATTCATAGGAACCCTCCGTTATCATGGACCTAAGACACATCAATTATGCTTAAAATATCCTTGTGGAACCCATCCCCACTTTAGGACTAGAGACCCTATAGAGAAATCTTGTGTGATAGTTAGAGGCTTGATTTATAGGCTTGATTCATGGCACACAATCCATAGAAGCTTCACTTATGGTATACATGGGTTGAATTTCCTCCCTCAATCATGGTCAAGGCCCCAAGACCGATCCTTAGAGCCAAAACCATCTGAATGGATTGCATATCTCTAACTGGATAAGAGGAATCATCTAAATAGGTCATGCGTGTTACTTTTAGGCCTCATTCAGGGATATTGAACCATAGAATCTTACATTAGATCCTAACACCTTAGGTTCCTCATCCAACCTTGGCTTAGTCCTCGAGTACCATCCCTAGTTCTCAAAACATTCAAATGGAACCCATATCCCAATTCATAGTCTAGATGTCACATGGAGAGGTCTTGTTTGGTGGTTTGAGGCCTGATTGATAACCCTTAAGATTTATAAGTTCTTACTTTAGGGACCAAGAATGTGTTTCCTCCACTAAACATGGTTGAGACACCATTAACCATCCCTAGTGCTTGAAACCTCAATATGGAATCAATACCCCAAATTGTAGATCAAATATATCCTAGATATAACTTACATGATAGAATCTTTGGCTTTAGGCCTGAAGAAATATGTTTTTCATCTAGTGCCAATAACAATGCCTTAAACCAACACAAATGGCATCCCAAGGTGATCCTTCACCTCTAAGTGGGCATACTAGCACCATAATATAATTTTTTTGAGAACTAGATATTGGTCTAGAGGCCTATACAAAGGTTAAGTGATGAAATGTGGGCATTAGGTCTAAAAATTAGCTTCTAAATATCATGGTCCTGTGATGCACCTACAACAATTAATTAATAAGAATATGTGAAATAGCAGAAATGACAGAACTCATAATCACTTTTATATTGATCACAGGCCACTTCGAGGGGGCAACCTCCTACGAGAAAGCTCAATACAAATAACTTCACCGTGCCTTCATAGGTCTCAACACACACTTATATACTAAGTCTAGGCGCCAATACTATGGGTCAAAACCACGGTCCACTACAAACTATGGATCAACAATACTACAGGCGACTTACAAAGCATATGTGCCAACAACAATAACCTAAACTATTGATCAACAAATACTACGAGACAACTTACAAAGCATATGTGTCCAACAACAATATACTAACAAAGTAAAGACATGGGTTCCTAACATCCCCTCCCCCTTAAAAAAAAACTTTGTCCTCAAAGCTTCAGATGTGGAAATTGTTGTTGAATCTGAAGGAGTGGTTCCCATGTAGCATCCTCTGGTTACATGCCGTGCCACTGAATTAAGACCTCTGTGATAGAGCGAGAGCGAAGCTGACGAGTGTGCCGATTGAGGATGGCCTCCAGCTCCAAAAGGATGGATCCTTCATTATCCAGTTCGAGTAAAATTGTTTGTCCACTGATGTTGGTGCCAAGAACTTTCTTCAGACAAGAGACATGAAAGACTGGATGAATGCGGGAAGAAGGAGGAAGTTCCAATTTACAAGCAACGGACCCAATCTTCTGAAGAATCCGATATGGACCATAGAACTTTGGAGGGAGCTTATGATGCCCTTTGAGTTTCAGGGAGGACTGCTTGTACGGCTGGAGACGAAGAAAAACCATATCGCCGACTTGAAAAGTGCGCTCAGAATGGTGTTGATCAGCTTGTTGCTTCATGCGATTTCTTGCCATGTGAAGATTGTCCCGCAAAATGCAAAGAATCTGATCGCGATTTCGAAGGACCGTGTCAACTTCCTGAATTGGTGAACTGGTGGGGGTGTATGGAAGAAGAACTGGAGGTGCTTGACCATAGACTGCTTCATATGGGGTCATTTTAGAGGCAGTGTGGTGAGAGGTATTGTACCACCATTCAGCGAAAGGGAGCCACTTTGCCCACTGATGTTGTTGTTCAGAGGTGAAGCAACGAAGATAAGTTTCCAAGCATTTATTGATAATTTCAGTATGACCATCTGTTTGTGGGTGATACCCTAAACTCATCTTCAGTTTGGTGCCAGTGTGGCGAAATAGTTCTGTCCAAAAATGACTGGTGAAAGTCGCATCACAATCCGAGACAATGGAAGAAGGGATGCCATGAAGACGAAAGATCTGGTCTAGGAAAATTTGAGCGACTGAGGAGGCTGTATAGGGATGGATGAGAGCACAAAAATGACTATATTTGGAGAGGCGATCAACCACAACGAGAATTACTGTCTTCCCAGTAGATTTAGGGATCCCTTCAATGAAATCCATAGAAATATCTGTCCAAATCCGTGTAGGTATGGGCAAGGGTTCGAGCAATCCTGGAAGGAGTGTTGTTTCACCCTTATTGCGCTAGCAGGTATCACATTCGGCCACCATCTGTTGAATTTTCTTTTTCATTCCCTACCAAAAGAAGTTACGTCGTGCCCGTTCATATGTTTTGATGAACCCAGAGTGCCCTGCCGATGGAGAAGCATGGAGTTCATAGAAGATAGCCTGTTGAATATCTGTGCTCTGGGGAAGCACCAGGCGACCCTTGTATCTCAGAGAAGCACCATCCCAAGAGTAATGTGGTACAGCAGAAGGGTTGTTGGTCAAGCGTTGGATGATTTGAGATAAGGAAGATTCATTGACATAACCCTGTTGAATAGATTGCAACCAATTTGGAATAGGCATAGAAATAGCTGAAAGAGAACCTTGGAAATCAAATGTGCGAGAAAGAGCATCTGCCACAATATTGTCTTTACCCTTCTTGTAAGTGATCTCATAGTAATAACCCATGAGTTTGCTAACCCATTTCTGTTGTGTCGGGGAGGAGACACGTTGTTCCAAGAAATATTTCAGACTCTAGTGATCAGTGTTGATGCAGAAATGATTCCCTAATAGGTATGGGCGCCACTTCTGTACTGCATGCAAAATAGCCATCATTTCCTTCTCATAGGTAGAGGCATCTAAATTCTTACCTGAACGATCTTTGCTGGTGAACGCAATGGGGTGTTCATCTTGAAGGAGAACAGCACCAAGTCCATAGCCGCAAGCATCACTCTCAATAGTGAAGGGCTTGGAAAAATCGGGCATAGCTAGAACAGGTGTAGTACACATAGCTTGTTTTAGTTTGTCAAATGCACACTGAGCAGCATGCGTCCATGTAAAAGCATCCTTTTTCAATAGAGAAGTTAATGGAGTTGCAATCTTCCCATAATCCTTGACAAACTTGCGGTAGTAGCCAGTCAACCCCAAAAAACCACGAAGGCTCTTGAGTGTCTGAGGATGCGGCCAATTGTTCATGGCATCGATTTTGGCAGGATCCACGCGAACCCCTTGTGCTGAGATAATGTGCCCGAGATACTCAACTTCCTTTTGTCCAAAAACACATTTAGACTACTTGGCATGGAGATGATGGTCAGATAAAAGTTGCATGACAAGATCCAGATGCTGGAGATGTTCATCCCATGTTTTACTGTAGATGAGGATATCATCAAAGAATACCAGAATGAATTTCCGCAAGTAGGGTCGAAATATTTTATTCATTAAGGCCTGGAATGTGGAAGGAGCATTAGTGAGGCCAAAGGGCATGACCAAAAACTCATAAGGGCCATCATGTGTGTGGAAAGCTATTTTAGGGATATCATCCTCATGAACCCGAATTTGATGATACCCAGAACGAAGATCCAAATTGGAGAAAAAGTGAGCCCCATGAAGCTCATCAAGAAGGTCATCAACAACAGGAATTGGAAACTTATCCTTGATGGTGAGGTGATTAAGTGCTCGGAAGTCAATGCAGAGGCGCCATGACCCATCTTTTTTGCGGACAAGAATAACTGGAGAAGAAAAGGAACTAGTGCTTGGGCGAATAATACCTTGCTTCAATAAGTCCCGAACGAGCATTTCAATCTCTGTGTTTTGGTGAAATGGGTAGCGATAGGGCCTGATGTTGGGAGAAACGCTACCAGGAAGGATTTGAATACGATGGTCTTCTGGCCTAGAAGGTGGCAATCCCACTGGTTCAGCAAAGACACCTGTATATCGATCCAGAATTTGTTGTAGATCCAAAGGAGTAGTGGAGACCGCTGAAGGTTGAGTAGTGGAGACCGCTGAAGGTTGCATCTGAATGGAATGGAGCTGAGCGATGACACCATGTGAATTCTTCTTGGGGATTTTTTCCATGCGATGTGAACTGATGATGCTGAGAGAACCTGGTTGTAATCCTGTCAATGTGTGTTTTTGTCCATTGAGGGAAAACTGCATCCAAAGTTCAGCAAAATCCCATAAGATAGGGCCAAGTGTGCGTAGCCATTGAGCGCCCAAAACCACATCACATCCACCTAAGGTCAAGGCAAACATGTCAGAGTGCAAGGTATAATCTCTCATAGAGATACGCACATTTCGACACTTCCCTTTGCAAGGTAAGGTGCCCCCATTGGAAACCATGACTTCAAAGTTGGAGCAAGGATGGATAAAACAATCAGCTTGTTTGGCGATCCGAGGGTCAATGAAATTATGAGTGCTACCAGAATCAATGAGTATTGTAAGAGGAAGCTTCTTGAAGTAACCCCTGACCCGCATTGTTTTGGGGGTGTTGATTCCAGCTAAAGCATGGAGAGATATCTCTAGCTGGTTATCCTGAGACAGAGGGTCAATAGGCAGTTCCTAAATGTCGACCGGAGCATCCAGTGTTTCTGGATCTTCGTCACAAAGTTCAGAGGCAGGCGGAGAATCCACATCCAAGAGATAGAGCTTTTGTTGAACACATCTATGTCCCCGAGTGAATTTCTCATCACAATTATAGAAAATCCCCTTTTGTCTGCGTGCTTGCATCTCTGTTTCAGACAAACGCTTGATGGGAGTTGGTCGAGGAGCCTGCGGTATAGGTGGTCGTTGAGAACCCATATTTCGGAAGGGAACAAAAGTGGGCTTGGAGCGTTGTTGGGCTGCAATCTTGTCTTCTGCCAACTTATCCAACCCTAGGGCTTCCATCATTGTGTCGGGACAGAACATTTTGACCTCAGAACGGATGGCATCCTTTAGACCACTGATAAAACAACTCCGGTAAAATTCATCAGACAATCCTGCGGTGTGGTTGGCTAGTTTCTCAAATTCGGTTTGATACTCTCTCACAGTGCAAATTTGGCGAAGTTTAGTGAGGGCTCCTGTGAAGTCATCAAAAGCACTAGGACCAAATCATTGCAAAAGGAGATGGAAAAAGTCTGGCCAGTTTGGCTCTGCATGAGCCTTGATGTACCAACGGTACCATTGAAGAGCTTCCTATTCCAAATGAAAGGATGCCAGCAGAACTTTGTTGACATCAAAAGTATTATGCAGACTGAAATACTGTTCTGCATGCTAGATCCATCCAGTTGGATCGGTACCATTGAAGCGAGGAAAATCAAGCTTCGAACCACGGAAATTGCTGGAAGAAGAGAACCCATTGTCTGATGAAGACTCGGACTATCGTTTGTTGTTCATAGTTGAATGTTCAAGATGGAGGCTGAGAAATTTTTCATCCAGATCTTGGAGTTTGGCTTGGATGGCTGCAAGTGCGTCTTCCATGGTTTTTGCTCCTGCACGGGTGACAACCATAACCAGGAGTTTTTTTTTTTTGGTGACTGGGTAGGAAAACAAAAACAGAAACTACTTCAGTAAAGGAAAATCTGGACTTGGGAAAAAATCTGAAGGTAACTGGGGTTTGACTAGGTTTTGGACACTGTCGAATAGACAGGGAAGCAAAAATGAGGATTTCAGAAGCGGGGTGAAAGAATGCGAAAATTTGGAAGAGGGGAACAAAGAAGTAGAATTCAGAAAGGAACTCTGTGGTAAAATTTGAAGGTGATTGGATGAAATCTGAGGAAGTTATGGCAAACCCTAAAAATAGACAAATGTGGGATTTCGAGCTTTGGGAAGGGGAATTGGGGATAGGGTCCTCAGGAATGAAATATGCAGAATGGGATGACAGGGGTTCCCCGAAAATTTCAAGGAAAACAGAGTGAAAATAAGGGTGATATGGAGAAAAAACTGAATTTTATACCTTTTTTTTTTCTTTTTTTTTTTTAATTTTCAGACTGGAGCGGCTACGGCTCGGAAGGGATCTGAAACAGCGCCGAATGGATTGAAAACGACTGGATCTGGAATGGCTTGCAAAATGGATCTGAACGACTGGATCTAAAACGGCGCAGCAATGATCGACAACAATTCAGCTGAAAATAGATATGGACCCCAAGTATGTGCGGCTTCCTAACAGTTCAGGGGTTTCACTCGGCCACCAATGCTGTCTGATGGCTTGCATATTGGGGAAATACCCCTCTCTCCATGGCTCAGGTAAAACTGATAACCGCTTTTCCACAAACGACAGCTCTTGGTTTACCTCACAGGTGGGAACTAGTCAATCAGGTAGGGGTCGTTACCCTTTTCGCTGGCAGGTCCTCTCAATGGGCCAGCTACTTCGGGGTTCCTATGGTACTCCTCACAATGAGTTTTAGGGCTTATTCCCAAGTACTTCCCACAGTTAAGCGGATAGGGATTATTCCCAAATCCGAACCTGCAACAGATGCGAAAAAGAAAAAAAAAATTGGCAGAAATTTCACCCAGCGAGCCCAAGAAAGTGCTCTGATACCAGATGTAATGCACCTGCAACAATTAATTAATAAGAATATGCGAAATAGCAGAAATGACAGAACTCAGAATCACTTTTATATTGATCACATGCCACTTCGAGGGGGCAACCTCCTATGAGCAAGCTCAATACAAATAACTTCACCGTGCCTTCATAGGTCTCAACACACACTTATATACTAGGTCTAGGCGCCAATACTATGGGTCAAAACCATGGACCACTACAAACTATGGATCAACAATACTACGGGCGACTTACAAAGCATATGCGCTAACAACAATAACCTAAACTATTGATCAACAAATACTACGAGACGACTTACAAAGCATATGCGTCCAAGAACAATATACTAACAAAGTAAAGACATGGATTCCTGACAGGTCCTTGGGCATTGCATCAAGCCACCACATGTGATATTTCCATTGGCTATTAAACCTTTGATTGGATGTCATGCACCATTATATAAGGATTTCATTACCAAGGATGGGTCATGAGGCTCTAGATATGATTAAGGGAGGAATGTAAGACTTAGGATCTAAGTAATATGCTTTTTAAAGCATCCAACTTTAAGAACAATGCCTCAAGACATCACACTTAACCTCTCGACAATATCATTTTCCTATTTTTCAAGATAGGGGCACCATTTTTAGGTTTTTAGCACTACTTAGGGTTCACAGCTCCTTGCCATGGTCAAGGGAGGAAACTCTAGCCTTAGTCCCTAAGATATCTTCTAAGGCTTGAAGTCCACTGATGATCATCAAATGATCAAATAAGACCCCTCTTTGAGATATTTGAACTCTGAGAAAGGATATGGGGTCCATTAAAATGTTTTTAACAATTGAAATGGGTTATGGGACCCTAGACAAGGCTGAGGAAGGAAAACCATGCCTTAGCACCTAAAGGAATTTGTGGTAAGCATCTAAGGCCAAGAACATCACCTCAATCCACCATACATGATCTCTTGAGGGTATCCTTATCTTTCAAGTGGTTATATGGGAATTATTAGTAGTTTTTTAATCAAGTTAGGTGTTACCGGACAATCTACTGAAAGCGGACTTAAGGCATGATCTCCCTAGTTCAATGTGAATCTAGAACAAGTAGGACAGAATATAGAACTACTTTCCTAGATCTAGTTAAATATCAGGTGATTAGATGTCTTACCTTTAGATCATAGATCTTCCTCCTTGATGTTGCTCCAAGCTTCACGGTCGTCAGATCTCAGCTGCAAAACCTGTCAAGACATACAGAAACAATACAAGCAATAAAACATATCTAAACAGTAACAGATCTAAGTAAACGGTTAAGCAAGTAAACTACACAAAACATTATCAACACAACATCATTTTGGTGGAAAGAGTTTATATTATTGTATTAAAAGAGGGAAATACAAAGTAGAGAGATGATTACAACCAAGACTTAACATCGCAATCCTCCTCCAACAAGCCAAGCCAAAGCCTCCAAAGGAAGTATGAGTCTCCCAATAGATGAGTAGGGATCTCCTAAGATAATTTCAACAGCATGCAAGTGCTATAGACTTCCTCCTATCACGTCCCCATTTTGACCCTTATAATATTTTGGGCTATAATGTAAATATTATATGCATCTTATGTATGATTCCTAGAGTGGAGCTCAAGGCCAAGGCCCCGCTAGTGAACACTCAACCTTGAAGAGGCAAGTATTGGATATTATGCTACCCATGTGCTAGTGAACCATGGGAATTGTAAATATGCATTTTAATATAAATGCCCACAACTAGATATGCAATGCAACAAGAGATGGGGGCATGATGTTTACAAGGAATTGGGAGGGAAATATTCAAACCTTTGAGCCAATCAAGTCAAGCCAAATGTCAATGAGAGAACCCATCAACCCTCAACTACCCATGCTAACTTTTGTACCCAAACATTTAATCTCCCAAGAGTTGGTTGAGGTAGTTAATGCCTTGGGGAATGGAGAGGTATGGTTGTCCAAATTCGGGTATGGGCAAGCCACCCTTCATGGAAAATCGTGTTTGGCTTCTTGGGAAAGAAAAAAGCCATGAATTTCTCCCCAAGCCATTATTCACCCAACAGTTTTTCTCTCTCATGAGTTTGGAGCTACCTGGGTGTTTTCCTCCATGGTTTTGTTGTGTTTCCTTCTTTTCTCCTAGTTGAGAAGGGCGTTTTTGTGTTGTATAATAGTGGGGAAGAAATGGAAATCGATTTGGGGACCATAGAGGTTGTTTTGGCTCATTGTTTGCTTATATATCTGTGGGAGAAATTGTTTTCTTCGCTATGGTCGATTTTCCCTCTCACAAATCCATTTTTGGTGTGCCTACATTTTGGGGGAAACCCATGTCCATCTAGCTTCTAAGTCCCATTGCTGAAATGCATTTCCAGGCCCATATCTGAGTTTTGTGTGTAAAGGAATGTTGGGGTTGAGATGTGTATCCATTGTTTTGGTTGCGTTGAGCTTGAGAGTCCACTTTTTCCTTGTAGATATCATGCCCATCTCGGGGGTGGTTTCTGAGTGCTGAAAGAATATAGGCTATGCAGAGACCTATGGTTGGGTGGAACGTTGCAGGGACATAACTAGTTGCTTGGGACAACATTACATCAAGATGAGTATTTTATTGTGTTTACTTCTGAAATGTTTTAATTTATGGCTATTTGGATCTACTGGATGACTATGAAATGTGTGTGGATTATGTTTTATTCCGCTGTGCATGTTTAATTGATTTGCATCTGCACACATATTCATTTTACTAAAATGCCATACCCTTTATTCATGATGAATTTGGTTAAGTTGTTTTAAAAGCCCATATTTTAGTGCCATGTTCCCTTCCTTGCATTGGATAGATGGGAGGGGACGTGACACCTCCCCTTGGAATGGAGAGGGATCTTGTATTTATAGGACCAAGTGGATAGAGTAGGTTGAGGATCATGGGGAGAGGGTTAAGGGATCCTCCCATTAGTTTAGGGAACCGAAGGCCAGCTCACCTAGGAGTTAGGGATAGGGATCCACCTCATCCAACTTCTAGAATTCACTCGAAAGCTACCTTTATCTCATAAAACTGACTCCGGCATAGTATGCATGAGGACAACCTGTGCCGACGCATCTTGCTCAAAGACAACATGTGTCTGTCTAATTAGGAGTGTGGATAAAGGACATCAACTTGCTCCAGATGACTAACTTGATCATGGGACTTTAGGGATTTAGGCATTGAGGTTACATATGTCTCATGATGGTGTAGATTTTGGGTGTAACATTAGGTATGGATGTTGAGTTTTTAGCCATGGTCGTTGTGGAGGAAGCTTGTGCATTAGGTTCTAAAGTTATCTTTTAGGACTCAAGGTCCATGACTAACAACTCAGACCATCATAGATGACTACTCAAGGGGATAGTTGGCCTTCAATTGGTTATATGAGAACCATTACAAGTTTATGAGTTCTAGGTATGGGTATTGTTTCCTTCTACATGATTGGGGCCAAAAATATGGGCCTTATCCCCCAAGAAATCTATTAGGAATCAAGGATAAGAGAAAAGTGTAAAAGAAGATTCTAATCATCAAAATATCATAATGACACCTCAAAGAATTGCATATTACGTCTTAATATATATTTGGCATTGAATGGGGATATGTGCACCATTAGGAGATAACTTATTCCTGTGGATATTAAGGAAATAAATGGCAGTATCATAGAAAACACAATTTTTATATTCAAACTTTATAGTTACATATCACGCACGTGGTATGTAACTCATCGTGCATTCAATATGTAACCCATCAAAAAATCATTGATGAGTTACATATTGTGTGTGTGAATGCGACTCACTGTATGCAACTCATCAATGAGTTACATCCCATGCACATGATACCCTCTGCTATTTTTAAAACCGAAAAATGGTTCCCTTTTCTCATTTCATTCTCACAGACTCAATGCCCAGCATCCATGACTATAAGCATGACTGAGAGTGTGATTTAGTGGAAAACCACCATCACCATTTTCCTCTACATTTGCTTCTTCAGTTGCCTCTATAGATCTCTCTCAGTAGGTAGATCTCCATTTCTAATTGTATTTACATAATTCACAAATTCTTTGTATCAATTTAACATAATGCATAAAATTGGTAAACATTCCTTGGAAGGTTGAATTTTAAACAATGGTTTTGAATTCCTTATCCGGATTAGACACCTCACCTTTATACTTTGAGCAGATATGTAGTGAAACTCTCAAGCCATCAATTTTTCTCTATTCCAACTTTATTTTCAACAACATGAATTATTTTAAAAAATTCCCAATTGGATGACAAAATTGGAACCTTAACAAAATATTTATGTAGTCTAATATTTGATTGAATTTTTATTTTCCCCACTCTATCTCCATCTTCCATGAGATCCATTCACAAAGGTCCAGAAACACCATAAATTTGATCAATTTTCTTTCTACTTTGGATACTGTGATATGATCACCTCTAAATTAATGAATGAACCTAGAATTCATTGCTAGTTTCCTTTATGACCTAGTTTCCTTGGGGAGTCCATGTGACTTAAACCATATAAGGTGTGAAGCCTTTGTTTCCTTCCTAGGATCGGAACATGGAAACTTACCTCTTTAGATCTAGAAATGAAGGACCTCATAATTATTTCCCTACTATAATTTATAAATCAAGGATTTTAGAGCAAAATTCAAAAGCTATCCAACTCCAACTGAGTATATGGAACTTTGTAGTACATGTGGAATAATCCCGAACCAAACCTTATCAAGGCTCTAAGACCCATACCTATTAGGGTTGACATCACATTGGTGCTCATATCTACACTCAGAGGTAAAAGATCCCTTAGAACCATGTCTTGCATGGTCTTCTTCATGGCCTCGAAGCCCTAGAGGCCATACTTTAAACCCCCGACCTAAACTTGTTTAAAACCTTATAAGCTCATCCCTAGACCGTATTTTGAGGATTTCCTCGTTCCCTTCCCATGAAAAGTCAACCAAAAGTTCCTCATCCATGATGCTCATTAGCAATTAATGTATATATTTTTTATATAAAACATTAAAAAAATGCACTCATGCTAAGGACCATGAGACCCTTGGTTCATGCTTAAAACCCTTGATTTCTGCCAATATCCCCACTTATAAGGAAAATGTATATTTTAAATAGAGGTTACATGCAGTGGTTCAAGGCCTTGCTCATCACACTTAAGCCATAAAATCTACCTTAATGACCTAAGGATAAAGTTTCTTCCTTCGACCATGACCATGATCCTCTAACCCATGCCTAGTGTTCAAAACGTCTTGGTGGCACTTACATCCATTCTTTAAGGCCAAATATCTCCTAGTTATAAGTCATGTGGTGGCTCAAGGCCTCAAAAATGTTCCCTAAAAATATGTTTTCCTAGTACAAGCTTAACCATTTCCTTCTTAACCCTAATGTACTGATACTCATTTACATTAACTACTATGTCTTGTTTCTTTTTGTCATTTTTTATAGTTTCCTTAGAGGGTAGCTTTAGGGCCTAATATCTAATTAAATTCCTCAATAGGGCTACCATGCCCAAGTATGTAATACCCACACCTATTACTCATGACTTCTTATTGCTTCCCATATCTCCACTTAGACGAAAAAGACCCCTTATAACTTGGTCTTGCATGGTCTTGTTCATGACCTTGAAGCCTCGATGTCTACCATTATGTCCTGAGGCCATACTTTACACACCTAACCTAAACTTGTTTAAAACCTTATAAGCTCTTCCCTATACCTAAAAACACACTTGAGGAGTTCCTCATTCCCTTCCTATGATTAGTCAACCAAATCATCCTCTACCATGATTATCATTAGCAATTAATGTATATATTGTTTACATGAAACATGAAAAAAAGGACCCATGTCAAGGATGATGAGACTTATGCTTCATGCTAAAAACCTTCTACTTGTGTCAATATCCCCTCTTATATATATATATATATATATATATATATATGAAATAGAGGTTACTTCTGGTGGTTGAAGGCCTTGCTCATCACACTTAAGCCATATAAGCTATAGTTATGACCCAAACAAACCATGTAATTCATCACCTTTCTTAAGGTCCCATGGATAAAAGTTCGAGTCAATTATCATCGTCATAAATTTTATTTCTTGAAGCCAATGTCCATGTAAATGTTATGAAAATGATGATGTGAATGTCATTACAGTGTTACAATAGTGGGTGATAAAAAAACATAAAGCGTCTCTTAATGCAATTAATACTCTATAAGTCGACCTCTTACTTAACCAATGGTCTCTTGGACTTATTGTCTTAGACTTTCAACTCTCATATTTGGATTAGACAATACATAAGACATTGTCAATTGGTTGTATCTTTATTCTTCCTTCATTGACAAAGTTTTCTAAACAATTGATTAATTTAGTCATCTTTTAGACAATGAATCATCTAGTGGAGAAACTCACATGCCTTCATTCAACCAGTTCCCTAGACATTTGATCCAACTAAGAACTCAATTTTTGAAACATTGAACTCAAACTTATTCTTCTCTTTAAACTGATTTGGAATCACTTTATATAAACAATTCATAATTTCATCTTCATTCTTTGTAACACATACCATGTTTCCAATATTTCTAGAATACTTTCTTGATTTTCTTTCCTAGAAGACCAAGCGTCCTACAAATGACCTTAACACCAACCCATGTAAATATTATTTTAATTGAAATTTTGGTCCTCCTCTCATATCTATAAAGAATTGTAGGAATTATTATTTAAGGTTTCTGGAATACATTGTATGGAGGTTTTGAAACGTCCCAACGTTTGAGTGGACACTCCACCCACTATCAAGGGATCAAGAAAGAGCTGAAATATGAGTGAAAAGAATGATGTCGAGAGATATTTAAAGATGAATAAATTAGTCATTGGAATTAGGAAGAAAAACATAGAGTTGAAAAAACATTATTATTAATTGTATTCCTTTTAATAAGGAAAATATATTTGATTTGAATATTACATAGGAGGGTAAGAAAAATAGAATATAAGGGAGAACACTTAATACAAAGGGGATGTAGCCATGAAATAAAATGAATTGTGAAGGAAAATAAAAAAAATAGAGAAATGTAAGGAGTAAATGGTGGAAATGATAATATAACTCGAGAAAAAATATAAAGAATAACGACATAATAATGAAGGGAGAAAGTAGTCTTAGATAATATAGAGGTGAGTATATATTAAAGGTAAGAGAAAAACGATATAAAATTTGAATGGCAAAAATGACTACCAAAATAATAAAAAATATAGATTAAAAGATTTAAAAATAATAACAAAAAAATTATTGAAAGAAGGTTAAGCATATAGTATTGAGAATTAAGAGTAAGAAGAGAAATGGTAACTTATGTAATGGTATAAAATAAATAAATAAATAAACTAGCTAGCTATGAGGATAATAAGGGAAAGATAAAAAGGGGGGGTTTAATGACAAATTGCATAAGTAAGAAATATGATGGGAAACCAATAAAGTTAATGTACAAGTAAAAGTAAGGAGGAAAAATGGAGAAAGGGGGGTTAGAACAAAGACACGAGATAACGTAATAAAATTGGCTCTTTATAGAATTAAAGAAATAATCGGAGAATAAAGGGGGGTTAATCATAAAAGAAAATGGAAGAGAGAGAAGAGAGAGTCCTACTCAGATGGAGAAAGCATGTGGATCAAAGGTTTCCAGGATTGCCTTAACTTGTAACCATCCTCATAGATAAAATTGTGAGGGTGTTTCTTAATTTCAAGCACTTAATGGATGAGGTGTGACAAGTAATGGGAGGTAGACACCAATATCTTGGTTTGGTCAAAATGGATGAGATGTTTTGAGTGGTGTGAGTGTCCTGCAACGACATATTTTGTAATGAGTTAATGATTGGTGTCCGCGATGTGTTCTTTGAGCCATGTTTGGATAGAACAACCAATTTGACTGATGTAATATTTTCGGCAAGAACAAGGGATTTGGTAGACCCCTTGTGATAGTAAAGGATTGGATTCATCTTTGACACTCCTAAATAAAGATTTAACGGTTTTATATGGTTTAAAGAGAGTTCTAATGTTATTTTTTATTAATAATTTAGATATGCAACCAATGATGCCTCAAATGTACAGTAAAGATATTGAACCATGAGGGGGGGGATATGATTGGAATGAGGTTGTTTAGATCTGGGAAAGAGAACAAAGAGAAAAGATTTATTGATGTAACACCCCCACTTTGACCCCATAATGGTAAACTATATATTTTGGATGTAAAGGTTGGAAACCAAGAACAAATGGTTAGGATGAAAAAAACACTATAAGTATACATGTTTAATGTTAATATAAATATCGGATGACTACAGAGAAAGAGGGATGCAAATGGGATGAGGGTCTATGAGTCCACAAGAGGGAAAGTGCTAGGGGGATAAGGGGAAAGATAACCATGGGGGGATTAGCTCCTTAACCTTAGCCTTAGTCATTAATCCAAATTTCTAAACCTTGATTAAGGGTTATGTTGGTCTTGGTCAAGCCAAATGGAAGCCAAAATCCATGCACATAAAAGAGTGAGAACTTATTTGGTGAGGTTATCTTTGGATTCATTCTAGCATACACTCCCATCACCCTCATCGTGGTTTGGATTTCACCTGGAATTATTGAGAATGGTACCTGGGAGTGGTATCTAAATGCTAGAGAGACCATATGCAAACTATACATACCTTAACCATGTGGGAAAACTGGTGCGTGCTAGGAACTTGTCATTTAGATACATTCCCTGGAGTCCCAATTCAAATACTTCTTGTCCAACTTGTGTTGGAGCATTGGAAAGGGAAAGAGAGGTTTCCCGAGTGACTTTTAGCTCAGAGAGGGGGGCTCATTCCTGGCATTGTACATGTTGATGGGGAAGGAGAATTGAGGATTGGGACAATTGTGGAATGGGTTCTGCACCAGGGGGTAGCATGAGAGTTAAGTTGTGTAGAATTTTGAGCAATGTATAGCTGAGAAGAGCACTTGGCCCTTATGGATTGATAGCCCCATCTCAGGGGTGGTTCTATCAAAGAAATATATGGCTTGACAGAACCTATGTTAGTAGGAACATCCTTCACCTACAACCAGGTGGAGAATATTAAGTTAAGTATTTCACTATGTGTGAAAGTCTATGGTTTAAATATGTTTTATATAATGTTCAATTATTGGTTTAGCGATGTAATTGCATGGAATTGCTTGGCATGTTATGTGTGCATTTCTTACTTGAATTGCATGTAATATTTAGTATTGCATGTAATATTTTGTATTTGAATATGTGTATTTGGGAAACCATATATGTTAATTTATATTGTTATAATGTATAAAATCAATGTAATTTGGAATGTTCCTTGATTATCAGAGTTTTACAGGTGAAATTAGAGTAAAAAATGATATCAAAGATTTAAATTGGGTGCCCCATCACTTCAATAGTAATTCTATTGTGAAAGTTGTTTCAATTCCATGGGAAACCTGGATTATAACCGTGGAGAGGTATCTGAAGTATTAGATAAGGTTGAGCAAAGTACCCCATGGTCTCTATGGATGACAGAGATGACTGAGTACATGACAAAGTGGTATCAGAGAAATGGTTTCAACACTGGGACTGTTTGGGATGGAAACCAATTTTTACAAGCAGATTGGTGGGTTGTACATGATGTGTTTGACAGAATTCCTTGTGGAGAATCTTTAGGCAGAGAAAAGGTCACTATAACTCCCTATTGGCCAGGTGTGAAGTATGGGGATACATTTGTTGACATAAGGATTTCCAAGTGGCATTTCAAGCTAAAAGCTCAATTTTTTTTGGTTTGATGGTGTATCAGAGTCTAGCGATGGTGCCAAGTGGTAGAGACTGATTGCTTGTCATAGTTCTGCATTGGAGTTAAAATCAGTGGTGCATCAGAGAAGCCTCAAAAAATTTTGGCCAATGGTGTATGGGAGTCCACACAGCAAATCCCCTTATTGGTGCCAAATGGTAGAGTTTGATTGCTTGTCAAGGTTCTGCATCGGAGGTAAAATCATTAGCGCACGAGAGAAGCCCTGTAAATTTTGGTACAAAAGTGTATAGGAGTCCATACAGCAGAACCCCGTTGTGGTGACAAGTGGAAAAATCCTATTTGCAGTTGGGGGCTCAAATTGGATTCATTTGTAGGTGACTTAAAAGGAAGGCCCGATGGAAAGGTCCAATGGAAAGTCTCTAAAAGAAACATGTCAACACATTAGAGCTTTTTAGTTGGATTTATTTTTGGTAACACAAGAAGGTGTGATGGAAAGGTCCAATGAGAAGCCCCAAAAAGGACACATGTCAGCAAATTAGAGCTTTTGAGTAAGAGTTATTTTATGTAACATGAGAAGAGGTTCCAATGGGAAGGTTCGACAGAAAGCCCTGAAAGGGACACACGTCAACATGTCAGTGTTGAGCGGCGAAGCCTGAGAAGACACATGGTGGAGAATCATAGAATATTATCAAGGTACACAACAAGGAAATGCTTGTGAAGGGTCGATAATTGAGGACCGATAAACAATCATATTTGAGAAGAGATTGGTTTGTTAGCAATTATATGCGCCAAGATCAATGGTGGAGACCCATAACACATCCACTACTTGCACGAGGGTTAACGACAGGCAGTAAATCGATTGAGTTGAAACAACCTATTTACATGTCATATTCTAACCAGAAATGAATACAATAAGAACTCTTTAGAAAAACTATTTCCACGGAGTCATTACTGCTTTTGGTAATTGGATACCACTGACACATTTTCTCCCAAGTAAATATGGATTCGATGTGGACCAGTCACATGGGAATGATATGGACTAGCCACATGGAAAAATTAGATTGGGATGATTGGGGTAGTTTGCACTAATAAAATTGATGAGGGAATTTCCTGAGACACCTATGCCCCAAACGACCTAGATGCGTTCACACATATTGGATTGGATGATTGTGACTGGTCATGTCGATAAAAGTAATATGAATTGTCGGGGTAGAAAATGAAGTCGTAAGAGGGAAAGAAAGGGCTGCTAATGTTATAGATTTGGTGATCAAAGCATATCAACGGTAGTGATACTAGGTAGGCTGTGATAATCAGGTGGAAGAAGCGGATGACTTGACCTCATATGATGATGGTGCATTAGTACTTGTTTCCATAGTGGAAGCTTCTTGTTACGCCACACCAACAATTTTCCACCTCAAGAAATTAAAAGGATAATTTCGTGTCATAAAGATGAACATAAGTAAACAAGAAAGAGAGGCCTATCGATCCTATTGGTAGAAATGTCAATTAAGCAGAATCTAGAAGTGTGTGTGTGTGTGATATGATATAAAAACATTGTAGATACAGCTTGGTATTAGAATCAATTACACAATAGGTTACAGGAAAATACAAAAGATTAAGAATGGAATAAGCACTACAACAAATTTGACTTTTAGGGGGGGTTGTCTTCTGCCTCCAAAAGTCACTTTTGGGGGAAGTTTTGGATTTGGAGGCAATCTTTACAACCCCCCCCCAATAGCACCAATGCTAAAAATTTGTACTTTTAGGGGTGGTTTTGGATGAGATCAAAACCCCCCCTAAAACTGTCTTTTGGGGGGCGGTTTTAAACCCCCCACCCCCCCGAAACTAACTTTTAGGGGCGGTTCTAACCCCCCCGGTAGACACCTACGGGGGAGGTTCCAAACACCCCCCTAAAAGTACTTATTAAAAACCTTTGGGGGTGGTTTCCAACCCCCCTCATAAGTACCTACGGGGACAATTTCAAACCCCCCTATAGGTTCCTACGGGGACGGTTCTAAACCCTCCCTAAAACTCCATCTTACAAACATTTGGGGGTGATTTTTTTGGGCAGTTTCAAACCCCAATGTAGGTTCCTACGGGGACGATTCTAAACCCTCCCTAAAAATCCATCTTACAAACATTTGGGGACGATATTAACAAAATCATCCCCAATAGCATCAACGTTAAAAGTTTGGAATTTTAAGGGTGGTTCTGGAAGAGATCAAAATTGATGCTAAAAGTGACTTTTGGGGGCAGTTCTACCTCCTCCCCCCCAAAAGTGACTTTTAGGGACAATTCTAAACCCCCCTCATAGAAAAATATGGGGGCGGGTTAGAACCCCCTAGAAGACCTTATTACAAACCTTTGGAGGTGGTTACAAACCCCCCTCGTAGGAACCTGACAGGGCGGTTTTGAACCTGTTAATTTTTACTTGTTTATCCTATAACAATAAACAATCTATCACTGAAAGAAACACAAGCACAACAATAACACAATGAACACAATATTTCTCTCGGGGAAACCACAAGGGAGAAAACCCCGGGAAAATCTTCCTCAATATAGAAATCACAAAGTACAAAAGTAAACCCCAAGACAAAAGCAGCTACCCGTCCACTTGTGTGAACTTCTCTCTCTCTCCTATGCAAACTTGTGTGAGTGAGATGAGTGAGTACAAATGAGAGACTCCTCCTCTATTTATATTCTTTCGTTGGGGTGACTTTTCCCCAACTGGGCCGACCTCTTAATTACATAATATAATAATCTCTTATGGGTTCTTCTAGGCCGACACAAGACCTAGGGTTTACATTGACTCTTTCAATGACTTACATTATTAATTACATCAATTACATCTCCCAAAGGAGGAATGCAATAATACAATAGACAAGTATAAATAGAATATCTTCCGCAGTTACATTCTTTTAACAGTCCCTCTTAACTAGGAAGGTATTCTGCGGGTAACATCAACAATTGCACAACTGACTTGTGAATCTCTATATGTCGTAGGAATATTTTGTATCATCATATGTCTGGGGTATCATCTGCTGGAGTAGAATCATCATCGTCTGTTGGAATATCATCATCATCATCATCATCTGCTGGAATATCACCCAGCAACATCCTCTGTATCATCGTCAGGAACATTCTCTGTTGGAACATCTTCTGCTGGATCAGCAACATCGCCAACTGGAACATCTTCTGCTGGAACATCATCATCAGCTGGAACATCTTATGCTGGATCAGCAACACCGTCAGCTAGAACATCCTCTGTTGGAACATCCTCGTCAACAACATCATCAATTGGAACATCCTCTATTGGATCATCCTCATTAGCAACATCATCAACTGGAACACTATCAGTCAGCAAGTATTCCAAGCTTGTCTCGAAAGTATTCCAACTTTATGTGAGATAGAGGCTTAGTCAGCACATCAACAACTTGTTCCATTGGAGGAGCATGCTTGAGCTTTACAGCTCCCTTCT
Source organism: Larix kaempferi (assembly GCA_027924585.1). Taxonomy (NCBI): domain Eukaryota; kingdom Viridiplantae; phylum Streptophyta; class Pinopsida; order Pinales; family Pinaceae; genus Larix; species Larix kaempferi. The sequence goes on along the minus strand of BSBM01000450.1, from coordinate 7,392,870 downwards.
GCACCATATCCCAGATATAGCGGAACTTGATCTCGATGTGCTTCGATCTATCATGGAACACATGATTCTATGTCATATTGATGTAACTCTGGTTGTCACAGAGTATATCCGTAGCATCAATATCTGCATCGAACAATCCGCCAACATCTTGCGAAGCCACACTGCTTCGCTACAAGCTGAACAAGATGCTACATATTCAGCTTATGTTGTACTGAGTGCAACACAGGGATGCTTTCTACTGAGCCATGAGATCATACCTGATCCCAAACTAAAGCAACATCTTGAAGTGCTTTTTCTATCTTCGGAACTTCCAGACCAATCTGAGTATGTGTACCCGTACAACTTGAACTCACTATCTGGAGCATATCTGAGTCCATAATCCAATGTACCCTTTAGGTACCTCATCACATGTTTTGCTGCAATCAAGTGAACATTCCGAGGCTCCACCATATACTGGCTCAATGTGTTCATAGCAAAACATATATCTAGTCGAGTATTGGTCAAGTACACCAATGACCCAATAACCTGTCTATACATGGTGACATCTACTATCTATGATGAAGCATCATTCAAGAGCTTCAGGTTTGTCACCATGGGATTAGTCATGGCCTTAGAATCCATCATCCCAAATCTCTTCAGGATCTCAACTGTGTATTTTCCTTGACTCAGGAAAATCTCATCCGGGAACTGCCATACTTCAAGACCTAGAAAGTAATGCATCATACCAAGGTCTTTCATATCAAATTATGCTACAAGCCTTCTCTTACATTTGGTGATGGGCTTGTCTTCTCCTGTCAGGAACAAATCATCTACATACAGTAGTAGTATCATAGGTTCATCATCCATAATCTTATAGTAAATATTAGAATCTGATTTACTCTTGGTAAAGCCCAAACTCATCAAGAAGCTATCAATTCTTCCATACCATGCTCTTGGCGCTTACTTCAACCCGTACAATGCTTTCTTCAGTCTGCATACATGTGACTTTCTATCTTTTGTTTCAAATCCTTCAGGCTGCTCGAAATATACCTCTTCTTCTATCTTCCCATTCAGGAACATCATGTTTACATCCATCTGATGTAACTTCCATTTCATCTTGGCTGCCAAGGCAAGAATGGTTCAAATTGAAGTATATATGGCCACAGGAGGAAATGTCTCCTCATAATCATTTCCTTCCTTCTGAGAGAACCCTCGCTCTACAAATCTTGCCTTGTACTTTTCAATGCTTCCGTCTGTTGAGTGTTTTGTTTTGAAGATCCATTTTGATGAAACGACTGATTTATACTTTGGTCTTGGTACCACATACCAAACATCATTCTTGATGATGGACTGGTATTCTTCATTCATAGCATCCAACCATTCCTTCTTCTTCACTGCATCTTCAAAACATGTCGGTTCCTCTTCAACAAGGTTACACATCAAGGCTACATAACTGGAGTATGGCCTTGGTCTCTTGCTCTCTCTACTGGTTCCTTCTGGGGTACCATACCTTCCTGCATCTTGAATTAATTCTCGTGCCCAAGTTGGTCTTCTCTTTCGAGAAATATCCTCATGAGGTGTCTCCTCAGGTTTCTGAGGTTCTACCATGTCATGATCCTCTGGAATAGGATCTTCTTCAATAATTTTTTTTGGTACTTTGTTTGTTTCTGTAACTCTAGGAGCCTCCTACTCATCTTCATCCTCATGAGTCTTCTTGTATTTGTTGAAAGTTGTGTCTTCATCAAATGTAACATCCCGGCTGAGCTCAATCTGGCATAATCCTGGGATGTAGATACGGTAAGCCTTTGATTGCTCATTATAGCCCACAAATATTCCCTTCTTTCCTGAAGGTTCCAACTTCGATCTCTTCTATTTTGGAATATGGATAAATACAGGACATCCAAATATCTTTAGATGGCTAACTTCAAGCTTCATACCAGTGTACATCTGTTCTGGGGTCTTGTTGCCAAGAGCACTGTGAGAGATTTTGTTCTGTACATATACTGCGATTCTGGATGCTTCTTCCCATAGATGCATGGGTATGTCTTGATCATGGATCATAGCCTTCACTGCTTCTATGATCATTCTATTCTTCCTTTCAGCTACACCATTCTGTTGTGGATTATAGGGAATAGTAAGCCCCCTCTTAATCTCTGCTTATTTACAAAAATATTTGAAATCGCTTGAAGTATATTCCCCTCCATTATCGGACCTTAGAATCTTTATCTTCTTCTCAAAGAGGTTTTCTACAAGAGATTTGAACTCTTTAAACTTTTCAAATATTTCATTCTTATTCTTCAGAAAATAAATCCATGTTTTGTAGGAGTAATCATCAATAAAGAAAGCATAGTATACATACCCGCTTAGTGAAGTGGTGGACATAGGTCCACAAATATGTAAGTGAATAATATCGAGAATACCTTTTGCTTTGTTGTCGCTACTTGGAAATGGGTTCTTCATACTCTTTCCTTGAGCACATCCTTTGCATAGTCCTTCATGATCAACCTCGATTTTTGGTAGTCCAGTCACCACCTTACTTACTATTGGTAAGGATTTGTAGTTTACATGAGCTAGTCTATGCCATAGCTCACAAGGGCTCATGGTACTGGTCATCAATGTTGTATCTGCATGACCCTTCAATTTGTAAAGTCCTCCTTCTTCTACTCCAATGACTACTGCATCATCAATAGTCTTCCCCTTTGGCCACATAAGAACTTCACCATCTATAAATGCAATCCGAAGACCTTTCTTATCTAATGCTGAAATAGATAGAAGGTTCGTCTTCAAACCCGATACATAAAGTACATCTTTCATATTCATGGAATTTCCAGATTCCAATTTATAAGAAGCTTCTCCCATTCCTTTGATGGGGTATTGATAATCATCTCCAAGCTTTACCTTGTGTGGAGATTCCTTTTGAATGAGATGTGAAAGGGATTCTTTGTATCCCGTCATGTGTTTGGAAGCTCCACTATCTACTAGCCAAGTGTCACTCCCATAAGATACTGAACCAGTGAGGGATGATATTAGAACATATTCTTCACTGGAGTTTTCATCATCTCTGGTTTTGAATTCTTCATCATACTCACTATCTTCCGCTGAATGAGCATGAAATCTCTTCTTCTGCTTCTTATGATGTCCAGATTTGTTTGGACAATTTCTTGCAATGTGTCATGTTTTGTTACAGGAATAGCATTCAATGGAAGATAGATATTTCTTGAACTTCCTTTTCTTCTGATATCTTCTTGGAGAGTCCTCACGGGGACGTATTTTGTTCTTCCTTTTCCTTCCACCTTTGGCATGAGTTTCCAAAGCTTGATCTTCATTGTTGTTTAGTTTTGTCTCTCTCACCACTATTCTTTATTGCTCTTGCACACACTCTTCCCATAGTTGTCTGAACTGGATCAATTTCTTTCTGGCACAAATGCCACGAACAAATGGTTCCCAATCTCTAGGGAGACCATTCAGAGTGGTCATCACAACTTACACATCCTCTACCATGTCTCCAATAGCTTCTAGTCGTTCTTTTATCTAGGACACTCTAGAGAAGTATGAGTGCATGGACTCAGACTTCAAGTTCTTCACACCCTTGAGTTGATTTCTCAAGGTCATCTTCCTATTAATGTTCTTTCGTTCAAATAGGTTGGTCAGGGCATCAAACATCTCTTTTGGGGTCTTCTTGGAAGACACTTGGGGGATCAAGTGATATTTGATGGAATCAGCAATGATCCTCTTTTCCTTGACCATATTCTTCTCATGCCTTGCTTTGTCTTCATCTCCCTATGGTTCTGTAAGTCCTTCCTTTATATAGTCTTTTAGGTCATGTTCTTCAAGGATGAACATGACTCTATACTTCCATGGCCTAAAGTTCTCAGCTCCTTCAAGCTTCTCATCAAGCTTGGTATTGCTTGTCATCTTGATATAATGAGTACTTCAAATGGAAATAGAATAGATTTGAGACTTACCATAAAAGTTGTCTTTCTGAAAATTGTTTCTTCCTTGACCTAGGGTTTGTCAGAGACACCCTAATTTTTTTACTTCAAGATTTTGGAAATCTGATTGGATGAGAAAATTCGCCTCCTCAAGGAGAGTTGAGAAAAGTACTCCTTCTCCCAATTATGTGAGCATATCCAAAAAATTGATGCCCTAATTCTCTCGAGCTGTAGTGGGGGACCCAAAAATGAAAATTTGCTTCGACAGAAAGATGCGCCCTAGTGAGGCGAGTTAGATGCACTATCTTTTTCCATTGATCTATGGAGGGAGCTCCTGGAACAAGAAGCCCTAGTTTCTGTAGTTGCGGAGGCTGCACACCATTTTCTTTTAGGCTTGCTTTGATACCATGTTAGTTTTTACTTGTTTAGCCTATAACAATAAACAATCTATCACTGAAAGAAACACAAGCACGACAATAACACAATGAACACAATATTTCTCTCGGGGAAACCACAAGGGAGAAAACCCCGGCAAAATATTCCTCAATATAGAAATCAGAAAGTACAAAAGTAAACCCCAAGACAAAATCAGTTACTCCTCCACTTGTGCTAACTTCTCTCTCTCTCCTATGCGAACTTGTGTGAGTGAGATGAGTGAGTACAAATGAGAGACTCCTCTATTTATATTCTTCCATTGGGGTGACTTTTCCCCAACTGGGCTGACTTCTCCTAACTGACTGGGCCGACCTCTTAATTATATAATATAATAATCTCTTCCGAGTTCTTCTAGGCCGACACAAGACCTAGGGTTTACGTTGACTCTTTCAATGACTCTTACATTATTAATTACATCAATGACATCTCCCGAAGGAGGAATACAATAATACAATAGACAAGTATAAATAGAATATCTTCCACAGTTACATTCTTTTAACAGAACCCCCCTTAAAATACCATCTTACAAACCTTTGGGGGTAGTTTTGAAACCCCCCTATAGATAGCTATAGTGGCGGGTGTGAACCCCCCTCATATAAACCTATAGATGACATCTTACAAACCTTTGGGGTCTTTTTTAAAACCCCCCTGTAGATAGATATAGTTGCGATTGTTAAACCCCCTCATATAAACCTATAGGGGGGTTTGAACCCCCCTCGTTGTAACTTACAAGGGTCATTTCAAACCTCCCTTGTAGTGACAAATGAAGGTAGTTTAGAGCCCCCCTCGTTGTAACTTACAAGGGTCATTTCAAACCTCCCTCGTAGTGACAAATGAAGGTAGTTTAGAGGCCCCCCTCGTATCAACATACAAAGACGGTTTGAAACCCCCCCTATAGCCATAATAAATCGTAATAAAATATATTTGATTAAAAATATCAATATGGCACTAAGGAATTGAACCACCAACCTCTTGCTTGTAAGGAAAACACTTTTCCATTGAGCTAGCACCCTTTAAGAATTGGGGAAATGAGCAATATTAACACCCATATTGCATAATTTGTAATTCTAAGAAAAGACAATAAGATTTAAATATAGCCATGCTTAAAATCCAATTTATATTTCCAAAGATAGTCATGCTTAGAATCCAATTTATTTTTCCAAAGAATGTTGCTGCATATGTATCTTTGTTAAACATTTATACAAAGGTTGGTAAGTGGGATGAGTTGTTTTGTTAGGGATAGGTCATACTTTCATACAAAAACAGGATCCACAAGGTGGCAAGGTCTCTGACATTGCCACCTACTCTATTTGCTTGAAGTTGGAAAGTTTAAGAGTAACATTCTCTAGTCTACATCAACACAAACAATTTGCATAATGATCAGTGTTTGTTCATAATGGTTCATACTTGTGTTTTTTTACTTGGTCAAAATGTAATAGTACACTCTTAGAAATGATAAAAAAACCTTGGAGATAATTAGTTGTGCTTTTTCCCTTCAAGATGTAATAGTGTACACTCTTAGAAATGATAATAACAAGAATATTGGACATAATTATTTATAATAGCGTGCACTATTAGAAATGACAACAAGAATCTTGGAGATAGTCAATCAAGAAACTTAAATTTTGTTTAAAAATCTCTGCATCGTTCCCTATTCACCGATTCCTTCCTTTCAACTCCCTCTCGCTCAATTTGCTAGCAACCCTTCAAGCTCAACACCAAGCGGCCATCATCCTTGACAGAATTTGAGCATTCAAAATCACTCTCTAAGGCATGCCCTCAAAGCTTATATCACTGCTCTTACACGAACTAGACTTGACATCATAATCATGGAGAGCATACTACAAGCAACAGTTCAATGAATTTGCTACTGCATTGTTTGGGACAAAGTATAAACCATAGGAGGAATTTATACAAGCATTAATTTTTCCTTCAATATCCAACATTATTGGATGGGGATCAGTTGATGTTCTTTTTCTACAGCTCCAATCAATGCAGTAGAATTTATGTGTTTGCAACAATGCGAAACCAATTTAGCAACGAGCCATGGAATACTAGTTTGTTAAGTTTTGTTTTATAAAATAAATACTAGAGAGAACAATAATTTATTCTCCATAATGACATATTTATTATCAATATCTTTCTTATAGCACATTTTCTGTCATCCCTATAATCGTGTAATGCATTCTATACATGTTGATGTAAAGCTAGTAGTATTTTCAAAAGAAGTTTTACATAATATATCAACTACAAGTTTTGATCTAATTTACATTTCTTGATCTGGTAGTAGCTCTGCTCATGGCTTCAACTATAATAACTATGAAGGGTAAAATAAAAGGTCAATAAGACACTTCAAACGTTGAATATTCACAAAATCAATCATTATGACTAAAATGTATTCAAAATGGGGGAGTAAACTCTAATTCAACCAAGGATAAAGTGGCACTTTCCAAGCTAAAGTGCACATTTTTATTTTCTTTTATGAAACTGTAGTTTGTGACTTTGCAATAATAAGAGTTTGATTTTGAATTTATCATAGCATTTTCCTTTTACAATATTAGGATGGGAATTATTTAACCTTAAGTGAATCATCCTGCAATTTAGGTTGAGGTAAATCTACTCCAAAGATTTCGAGCATTTCCCTCGCTAGTGTGTCAATGGGAAAGTAAGAAAAGAAATATTTTTTTACTCTTCTGTCTAAGATATACCCTTCTACTTACTTTACAATTTCAAGTTCAATTTCTCACATTGGGATACATTCAAAAGCCCATGCAATTCGATCTCCTAGCATGTAGAGATAAATATGAGGGCTCTAAGGATATGTTTGGTTGAAATAATGTGTTTTTGAACCACGTGATGTTTGGCCCTTTAGGTAGATCCTCCTTTCCCCTCACCAGTTTGCTATGCATGCAAATGAAGCATCCATTAAAAACAAATAAAAACTTATTTTTAACATGCAACGAATTCTTTTGATGAAAGAATGAAACTTACATTGATTTCAACAAGAGATAAATTGAACCTTAAGTATGAAGCCTAAAAGCAAGGGAGTCACTAAAACCAGAGAAACTTTGAATCATAAATGAGCTTTTAAACTATTCTGACATGAAGATAAAACCCATGAAAATATTTCATGTGAAAATGAATGGAAATGCTAAAAATTGAGAGCTTGCAGTTGTGTGAATTTTTCGTTGGAGTTGCTAAAAATGCTGAAATGATTTGTACAGGTCATGGCAGTTGTGTGAATTTTTTACAGGAGTGTCACTTTTTGCCTCTCGTGTTTTCCTACATGCTAGGAGATTGAATCGCATGGGATTTTGAATGTTTGCCAATTGTGTGAGAGATTGAACATTGATTGGAGTTGTAGACTAGTAATATTTTATTTGTTTTGATTGGAGTTGTAGACTAGTAATATTTTATTTGTTTTTAACAGATGTTTCATTTGCATGCATAGCAAAATGGTGAAGGGGAATGAGAATCTCCCTAAAGGCACATGTGGTTCACAAACACATTATTTCAACCAAACATATCCTTGAGCCCTTATATTTATCTCTATATGCTAGGAGGTTGAATCGCATGGGCTGTATAATACCTCTGATAGAGGAATTATCCAAGTCAAGCAGCCCTCACCTGCACAGGACCAGAAAAAGCTTGTGAGATCTCAATTCACATCCAGGATACAACATCTGTCATTGTAGTCACTCTTATACAATTTGTTAGGGAAAAGCAAAGCAAGCAAGCAATTGTTGTATATTTGTTTTTTGTTGTTAGCACCATTACTGCCAGATAAAAAGTACTCTACCATTGAAATGGGTGGTGGTCACATGCGTAGCAAGAGAAAACTTGCCATGGCACCATTTATGTTTCCATGGATACATTGATGTAACATGCATGACATGCATATTATGTTTATTGTGGGCCATTTCAGACCTGGTTATGTCATGCCAGTCAAGCTCCAAAAACCGTACAGTTCATCTCATCCAACGGATTCTACTTTCTCCCAGAGATATGTAAGCTCTGTCCTCCATCCGATTCTAAATTTAAATACCAGCTTTTGAAATATATGCATCTCATATATATTATTATATAAGAAAGATGAATTTTATTGCCATGAATGAATCTGAATATATATGGATATGTTAAAATAATAAGCTATTATATGTTTCTTGAAAAGCATTTTATTAGATTAAAAATCTTCATTAGTTAATGAAATATTGATCTGCAATAGCAAACAAGTGATCCCATTCATTCATTTTCACAAAACACATGCATGAGAGAGATGAAATATTGATCTGCAATAGCAAACAAGTGATCCCATTCATTCATTTTCACAAAACACATGCATGAGAGAGAATGTTGTTCAATCATTTCCAAAATCCCAAAAGAATATATTGTTCATATTCTATCGGTGATGGGAAATACAATCTTTCTTAATAGGTATCCGTGAGGTATCCTAAATTCCTTTGTGGTGTCTTTCTTTGGAATGATGAACATTCCTAAAGATGTTTACAATTATTTTTTCCTAAATATTTTCTCATTTCCACAGCTTTGTAACTTTCACACTGCATCAAATAGAATAGATATAATCAAATCAACTATAGATAAAGGAACAAACCCTGAGACCCACAATGGGGGCACAGCCCGCCTTTAATCTCTAAATTTATATTATATATATTTGTGTGTTTGCATGTGAAAAAAGAGGGGAGTAACCTGAAGGCATGCAAGTAATACATGCTTTTAAACAAGGAAAATCCAAAAAAAAAACAAAGCACCCACAAACAAGTGACCAAACTCACAAGATCATAACTAGGTTTAATATGCACCTTGGATCCTTTGCAGCAGCAATGGCTTTCAGCCAAGCTACTGGTTCAGCCCCTAAGGTCAACAAGAGGGCTGAATACTACCCTCTTTGGGCTCATGTTCAAAAGATTGCAAGATGTGGAGGTGGTGGCTCATGGGAGTGGCGATGTACACTCTGCAAAGCTCAGTATAAGGGCTCTTACCCAAGAGTCAGGTCACATTTCTTGCATGAAGCAGGAAAGGGTGTTGCAAGTTGCCCAAAAACAAGTGACCCAATTGAGAGGAGGAAGTATGAAGTTGAGCAAGATGAGGCTGACAGGCTTAAAAGAAGACATGACCAGCTTGCAAATGCTTCCATTCAGCCTCCAAACACCGAGCCAAGGATTGTACTTGAAGCAAAGAAGAGGAAAGCAGCTCAACAACAAGAAGTACAACCATCAAAAAATCCCAAAGGGACTCCTTCAATCCAAGAGAGTAGAATAGCCAAATTGGTGAATGTTCAAGGGAGAGAAGAAGCCAACACAAGGGTGGCTAGGGCCCTCTATGCTTGTGGGATACCTTTCAATGTGGTTCGGTCTCCTTACTGGCATGATCTTGTGTGAGCAATTAACATAGCTCATGCAGGGTACAAGTGGCCAAACTATGAAAAAGTCCGAATTGATCTCCTAAAAGAGGAGAAGGAGCTTGTGGAGGATATCTTAGCACCGATTCGTGCTTCATGGGGCAGCTCTGGGGTTATAGTAGTCTCAGATGGATGGACAAATACCACACGTAGGCCATTGATAAACATCATTGCCACTTCACCAAAAGGAGCAATGTTTCTAAGGGATGAAGACTGTTTAGGGGAGGTGAAAGATGCTCAATTCATTGCTAATGTTTTAATTAAAGCTATTGAGCAAATAGGCCCTAATAAGGTGGTGCAAGTTATCACGGATAATGCACCAGTTTGCAAAGCTACAGGTTTAATTGTTTTTTTTTTTACTAAAACGGTTATAGGCCTTTTTTATTACTCTTCTGGCTAAACAGCAGCCACAATATTACAGACAGAGATTCTGTTCTCATAAGAGCAACGAATCCAGAGATATAGCCGTGGCTATGCTCACTGACCCTTATACAAAAATTGGAATTTTTCTGAACAAACATTGAACTTCAATATATCATAGACATGAAATTGATGCGCTCTGATTTTGGGATCTTTCATGCTCCTTGATCAATTCAGCAACCATCATTTCCAGCTCAGCCAGCCGGTGCCCAATTTCATTTGTGTATTTTGCCAGATCCTTCATACTGGTCAAATTATCGAAGGTTGTCCTCCATTATCTCTTCAATTTTCAAGAGCATACACTCCCAGCGACTAGTTCCCATTATTTACAATAATTGAGAACGAACAATCTGCCAAACTTAGGCACTCTGCTGCTGCTAACTCCATTACTAGACTTCTGAATGCAATAAAGTGGAGGATTCTGACTGATAAACTGGAGAATTCTGAATGCCAACGATTCCTTTTTCAGAGATGAATGCGCTAAACTGGAGGATTCTAACTTATAAAGACCCGATGCTTAGATCTACAGAGTCTTGTGAATCATCATGAATCTACTCGATTACATCAGTCCTACTAGCTGGATACAATTCATCGATGGAGATCATATTGTATGTTTGCAGGCCAGGAAACGAGAGGACATTGGTCATGTAACCAACTTGTCTTATACAATCTGCTCCTCGGAAGCCTCAATTTGCACGATGGTCCCAATAGGAATCTGTCACTAATCTGAATTTCAATTGTTTATTTCAAGTGCAATCTTCACAACTAGTTCTTCGATTTCACTAGGGGATGGGCACATGGTTTTCGATTCCATTGACTATTATAATTCCCTTGCTTAGGGAGGCACCTGTATTGGCTTCATGATCTGCTATTTTATTGAGATTTCGAAGGACGTGGTAACATTTTACTTCTGCAAAAGCTTTCAGCTGAGACATGACTTTCTGGTGATAGTGGGCCAACCCCATCCCATTTAGATCTTTCTTCAGATTTAGAGCCTGCATAATGATTCGGGAGTCACTGATGATTGCCAAATTATTAATGGAGAGACTTCTGGCTTGAATCAAACCTTGCCAAATAGCAAGAATTTCAGCAATATTGTTAGAATTTTGGCCCAACCCCCAGGCAAAAGTGAGAATGATTTTCCCAGACTTGTCAAGAATGGCTCCTCCACTTCCCGCAGGTCCGGGGTTCCCTTTCGAGGCCCCATCCACATGCAGACGTGCTTGTTCAGGGAGGATCTCCATTTTATGAATTCTTGCTCCTCTAGCCTTATTTCCCACTGAGAGTAATGCTTATCAATGTTCTTGGTTCTGTTAAGAAGGGCTGAGTCTAGCCCTTGAAACCAGCTGTATTCCTTTTTGTCGGGGATAGCTTCATTGATAATTTTAGTGTAGGCTACCAGCTCTCCTATCAGCGCCTTAACTTTAATTGCAACATGGGCTAGCGAGACAGCCATGTCCCTAAAAATTATGTTATTGCGTTCAAGCCACAATTTCCAGCAGTAGATTTTTGGAACCCACATCCAACAGTGCTTTAGCAGATTCAGGTTGAAGAAGGAAAAGGGAGCATCATCTAACCAGGAAGCAAACAAGGAAGAGATGGAAGGAGGAAGGGCCATATTCAGCTGGTCAAGAAGGGTATTCTAGAGTTCAATAGCAAATTGACATTGAAGAAAGAGATGTGTCGAGTTTTCCTCATGGCAGGCACAAAGAGGGCATCTTGAGGGCCCCTCCCATCCTCTTTTCAAAAGGTTGTCCCATGTAAGAATGCTGTCATGAAGTAGGGACCAGCAGAAATGATCAATTTTGGGAAGGGAAGGAAGAAGCCAGAGGTTTTTCCACTTAGAAGGATTCGGAGATGCCCAAGGAATGGCTTTTAAGGCGGCATATCCATCAGCTGCATTGTAGAGGCCTGTGGAGGAACCCCGGCCTCTTTTGTCCTTCAGCTTAGCAGAAGAAGGGGAGAGTCCTTGCAGGGCCTCTAAAAGGGATCTAGCTTCAGTCTCCAGGGCATACGGGACAGCCCCCAGTTCCCATTTGGACCAGCAGTCATCCCGACTCCAGCAGGATAAATCCCAAAGGGTGAATTTGCTATTTAAATGAAGCCAATTTTTGATATTCTCCAGTCCTTCCAACTCTTTTAAAGGGGTCTGCCCTAGAATGGAGTCCTCCCAGAACTTAATATTGGAGCCATTTCCCGGAATCCAAGTGAGGTTGGAGGTTATCATATCAAGAGAATTTAGACAAAGAGCAAGAATAGGAGAGCCTTTCCTAGTCCTAGGTGGGCTATCCAAGCACCTCTCTTTGTGCCCAATGAAGTACTTTGTCCTTAGAGCTTTTGCACTCCAAGTTGTTTTACCCCTTATCATTTTCCACAAGATCTTGCCACCCATGGCCAAATTCTGAGTGGCCACGTCTCTGATTTGTAGCCCTCCTTCCAACTTGGGGGCTTTGACCTTATCCCAGCTGACTTGCTGCATTTTCCTTCCTGTGTTCCTTCCCCCTTCCCAAAGGAATTTTCTCAAAATTTTGTCTATTTCTTTCACAATTCCTTTAGGGGCTAGCAGGATCGAGGCCTGGTAGAGAGGAAGTGAGGTTAGAACAGAGTTAATGAGGATAGTTTTTCCTGCTTTGTTTAACCAGGAAGCCCCCCAAGCCAACATTTTGTCCTTGAGTTTGTCCACCAGTGGCAACCAAAGGCTCCTTCGAGGAGTAGCTTTTACAAGCGGGATGCCAAGATATTTTATGGATTCCCATGTGGAGGTTCCTTCCATTTCCAGCATTCTTGATATAGCTGTCATTTCAATGGGGGTACAAATCCAACCATAGATTTTGCTTTTCCTTAAGCTGATTTCACTGCCAGAAATATACGTGTAAGCATCCAACTCTTTTTTGAAAGATCTTGCCGTGTTGAGGTTAGCCTGACCCAGAAGAAGGGTATCATCAGCAAATTGCGCATGGTTTATTTTCTTCACTCTAGGGGTGATTGTGATCCCCATTAGAGAACGTTGCTGAAGACCCTTTTCCAGCTGGAAACTTCGGAGCGAAGCTTGGATAACATATAACAAGGGGGACAGGGGACATCCCTGCCTAAGTCCCCGAGAGGCGTGGAAGAAGTTTGCTGGTCTCCCATTTACCAAGGGGGCAATCCAAGGTCCCGAGATACAGGCTCTGATCCAGATGATTAACTGGGGGTGGAATCCTAGTTTGAACATTATAGCAAAGAGAAAATTTAACCGAACTTTATCAAAAGCATTAGTGAGGTCCAGTTTGACTATCATACCTTTCTCTTTCCGTTGGCAGCTTGAGTGAATAGCTTCTTGGACCAGGATGATGTTGTCTTGAATATTTCTGTTCTTAATGAAGCCCCCCTGGTTCTCCGGAATGATCCTGGGAAGGACATTCTTAATTCTATCTGCAATGACTTTAGTGATGATTTTGTACCCCGTATTACAGAGCGAGATAGGGCGAAATCTGGAGAAGCTTTGGGCACCTTTCTCTTTGGGAATTAACGTAATGAATGAAGAGTTAGTGCTTCCTCCAATTTTGCTGCAGTTCTGGGATTTCCTAACCATCTTGACCAAATCCTTCTGAATAATATCCCAGCATACAATGAAGAATCTGACCGTGAAGCCGTCAGGCCCTGGAGTTTTATCAGGGCGCATTCCATGCAGTGCTTGTCTTATTTCCTCAATCGTTATGGGGCAAGTCAACTTTCTGTTGTCTTCCTCATTGATTAGCTTGGGGAGAACGTTCAGTGGATAGCGATCCAAGCTAGGAACTGAGTCCAAATCTTCAGTGAATAGATCTCTATAGAAGGAGTGGGCAGCATACTTTATCTCATCAATTTTGTTGAAATTTTGATCTTGATAGTGAATTTCTCTAATGCTGTTGTAATTCTTCCGTGCTTCTGCTTTCTTGTGGAAATATGATGTGTTTTTATCGCCCTCTTTGAGCCAATGACATCTCGACTTTACTTGCCAATACTGCTCCTCTATTCTCAACGCCTTATGAAGGGCTTTTTGCAGGTCGAGTTCAACAGCAAGCAGCTCTGGGGTGACTGTGGCGTTCTCCATTAGCAGCTGGTGATTACCAAGATTCCTTTCAGCTTCTTTCCTTTCAACGATGGGGGAGGTCATGAGTTTTGCCCAGCTTTTAAGGGCTGCTTTGAGCCTTCTCAACTTTTCTTCCCATATGAAGAACGGTGAACCACAAACAGATTTTTGCCAGGATTCCGAGACAAGTTCGTAGAAGCCATCCATGGAGACCCAGAGAGGGCTGAATCGAAATGGGATAGGGCCCAGTTTTTCTCCCGGAGACAATGAAAGGGATATTGGCTTGTGATCAGAGGTGCAGGCCTGGAGTATTTCAGAAGTTGCAAATAGTCCGAGAGTGAGGAAGGAGGAATGGACAAGGAAACGATCCAGCCGGGCCGCAATGTGTCCAGGTCCCACTCTTTTATTTGTCCAGGTGAACTTACCTTTGCTGGGCTTGATATCCTCCAGATCCCAGTCCATAATGATGTCTTCAACCCACTCCCGAGCTGGGTCTCTTACCGGGGATCCTCCTTTTTTTTCAGATAGGGTGAGAGTTACATTCATATCACCAGCAAGGACGATATTGTCGTGCCGGTTAGTGGACAGGAAGGAGTTCAACGAATCCCAACACTCTCTTTTTTCCGAAAGTAGAACTGGGGCGTAGATATTAAAAAGGCTGATCTGCTGCCCTGTGTTTTGATGTTGTAGCTTCATGAATAGCCAATGGGTGGTGTTATGATCTTCTAGCAGGTCGAGATTAGTGGAGTTCCATAAGGTGGCTAGATCTCCTGATGCTCCCCTAGCGCTGACTACTATACATCCTCCCTTTTTCCAAAACTTTCTACTTGCCTGGATGGTCTCAGGCTCCTCCATCTTCGTCTCCTGGATCAGAAGTATCTCTGGGGAGTTCATCCTTACTAGGTCTTTAATTGCTTCTTCTTTAAATTTGCTTCCAATACCTCTGCAATTCCAGGAGATGACCTGCAT
Organism: Larix kaempferi; assembly: GCA_027924585.1. Classification (NCBI taxonomy): domain Eukaryota; kingdom Viridiplantae; phylum Streptophyta; class Pinopsida; order Pinales; family Pinaceae; genus Larix; species Larix kaempferi. Next base: position 7,377,662 of record BSBM01000450.1, on the reverse strand, counting down.
AAAGATCAGGAGGGTAGGGGGGTGGCTCCTTTCGAAGCCTTGCCTTTTTTTGAAGATCTGGTTTCCATCATGTCCGGAATGGTTTGCTGGACTCCTGCTGTGACATCCCTGTACGATTTTTCCTCTCTTTTTTTCTGTTCTGGTTTCCTTCCTCTTGGATTCTTTTCAGGGGTTCCAATCGAGCTGCTGGTCTCTGTGGCACCCCCATCTGAGTCAGCTCCTGGTTCAGGTCCTATGGTGGTATGCTCATCATCTGATTTCGAAGATTCTTTTTCTGAAAGGGCGCTCTTATCCTTAGCCAGATTTTCTGAAGGAGGCGTAGATTGGGAAACTACCTCTATGTATTCTTTCTCAGGTTCATTTGATAATACTACTGCTTCAGTTACAGGCTCCTTCGATAGGCTGATATTCGAAGGGGGATGTTCTTTCGACTGTGCAGGCCTTGGATCTTTGTTTTTTTGTGCTGCTTTGCTTTTCTTCACCCTTTGCCATCCTTCAGCTTCTTCCTTCTCAGGGGTTTGATTCTTTGGACAATTTCTCTGGAAATGCCCGTGTTCTTGGCAAGTTCTGCATTTAAATGGGAGGTGTTCATAGTCAACTTTCTGATAGTGAATCCAGGAGCCCACCGATAGCTTAACTGCCTCCGGCAGCCCTGCCTCTAGGTCCACTTCCACACAAATCCTGGCACAGTTGTAGATTGATTTGTTGTCTGCTTTGTCAATAAATTTCCCAATTCCATTTCTGATCATTTGCAGAGCTTCATAATTCCAACAATGGACCGGTAAATTGGGTAGCTTGACCCAAACTGGAACTTCCTTGGGCAAAGCCACTGAGGGGTCGAAATCTGGCGTCCAACGGTTCAGATACAGTCCCTGGGATCCCATAAAATATGGACCGTTTCTGAAGATGAGGTCCTTGTCCTCCTTATTTATGAATTCGAACAGGAAGTATCCACTGCTCAGGGGATAGCAGGTGACTCCTTGCTTTAGCTGGGGCTTCCAATTTCTTTGGATCCAATCGTCAGTGGTTTTTGCTGAGGGCCATAGCCCCATAAATTGGCCGACAAGCCCTCTTTCTGATAACGCAAGGGAAATCTTGACCGATGTCGTCTCTGGCAAGGCGATTTCAGGGATTTCTGCTAGCTTTTTGATGAATTTCGGGACCGAGGGCTGAGCATTTCTCTTACCACTGCTGGCGATCAATCTCCTGAACGCGTTCATCTCAGCTGATGGGAGGGGAGGGGGATCCCCATTCCCAGGGGCGACCATGGCGGCAACCTGCAAACTAAACCCTATCTCCTCCAACTCGCGTGCACCCTAGTGCGCTCCGCCAATTGTTGTTAGTAGCATAGCTACAGGTTTAATTGTTGAGAGCAGGTTTGAGCACATTTTTTGGAGACCTTGCATTGTCCATAATCTAAACCTGATCTTAGAAGAGATCGACAACAAAGTTCCATGGATCAAGGAACTCACAGGGCAAGCAAGGGAGATAGTTAAATTCATCACCAACCACCACCAATATCAAGCCATATTTCGAGAGTACTCCAGATTGGAGTTGTTGAAAGTTGTTGAGACAAGATATGCTTCCAACTTCATCATGTTGCGTCACCTTGTTGAGGTTAAGCAACCATTAGTTTCTATAGTAGTCAATCAACTTTGGGTTGAATGGAGACAGGTAGATTCAGAGCGGGGAATTGTTGTGTGCAGATTGTGCCTTGATGAGGAGTGGTGGAGCAAGATAGATTTCTTGCTCAAGTTCACAACCCCTGCATTTGAGTTTCTTCGAAGCGCTGACACAGACCGACCTTTCTTGGGAGAGGTATACGATGGCATGGATACCATGGTTGAGAAGACTATGGAAATCATTTTGCTTGAGTCTCCTTAGCTTTTATATGTTGATGCTGGATTTGTTGATTTGGTACATAAAATCATGGTTGACAGGTGGAATAGTTTCAACACTCCATTGGACACTTTAGCACATGTCTTGAACCCAATATTCTATGATGAACAACTCATTGCTCAAAGCAATGGAAAGAGAAGGGCACCCCATTAGGATAGAGAGGTGGCTAATGGAGTGAAAAAGGCCCTTATGAGAATGTTTCTAACTCATCTACACAGGGAGGTGAAGGAAGAATTTGCTAGTTTTGCTGCAAGATTGGATGATTATTCAGATATATCATCTTTGGATGAGAGAAGCACCATGAGTCCGGTTAGGTGGTGGATTTGTCATGGAGAAAATGGTGTGCATTTGCAAACACTTTCCATTCGTATTCTTTCACAAGTGGCAAGCTCTTCATCAGCAGAAAGGAATTGGAGCACCTATGATTTTATTCATTCTGTGAAGCGCAATAGGTTGGGTTCACAAAACGCTGAGGATCTTGTTTATGTGCACTCCAATCTTCGCCTTGCTTCTCATAGGGGTCCGGAATATACTAGTGGGTCTTCTAAAGAATGGGATGTGGATCCAGAATCAGCTGACTTGGACATCTCTCTTGCTGCCCTGAATATTGAGGAACCTAGAAGTGGAGTTGGCCAATCATCTTCCGGTCAACAATCCACTATTGGGCGTGCTTCTTGTTCTATTTTTCAGGATGAGTATGAAGATGAGCCCGAGGATGATGACTATTAGTATTTGGGCTTGAGTGGATGTTTTTTTGATGTGTTCATTGTTCATGTTGATGTAGCTTTGTACTTGTAGCCTCATATATAAAGGCTGATTTTTGATATATATGTATTAGCGGCTTAGCCTCATTTATGAAGGTTGTTTTGTGGCTATTTCCACTTGCATTATGGAATCGTTTATGGGTAAAATACTAAAATGTGTTGTTTTCTGGATATTAATACTTGCATTATGGAATCACTTATGAAATTATGAGTAAAATCATAAATGTGATGTTACATGTATGACTATGACTAAAATTTTAATATGTATATATATATATATATATATCACATTTCCCCGTTTCCTAAATTTTGGAGGGTCACCTTTCCTACGCGTCCCCGTTTCGAAAACTCGTCCTCGTTTCCCCGTTTTGTGCAACTTAGATCCAAACTATTTGAGAAAGAGAAAGCCCTTTGTGATTTACACTATTGTGTCAAAACTGAGACAGGATGTTCATTATCAATTTGTGGGGATAGGTCAGTGAATGGAACAGATGGAAAGAGGTCAAAGAAGCTTCCTGTAAAACATTCACAGCATTTGGCCTAACAAAAAGGCCTCGCTTTCATATAAATTGCATGAGAAAAATTCCAAACAGGCTGAAAAGGCCAAAAAAAAAGGCATTCCAATGCTGAATTGAAACCACTAAAAGAGCAGATCAACGACAAGTTACTCAATGTTAAGTCTCAATATGCCTCATGAGATTTTACCTCAAAGGTTGTTGAAAGAAAGGTCAAACTGGAAAAAAGAAATAAGATGACAAGGTTCCTAATGACACCTTAAGAGACTCATCACTTAAAACTTATGTCGCAAGTATTTTCTCGTTTTTAAATAAAAAGGGTATTAAATATTTTGATACAAGAGAGTACTCTCCTGCAGCTCTAGTCAAGTTCATTGCGGCTAAGCCTCTTGCAATTTGTCTGGTACATATGTAGATAGGTTCCAGGATTTGACCAGCTAATGCAATTTTTTCCCAGCAAGAAACATTAATTAGCATATTAACATTACAGTCGTATCTCCAAATACAATCAAAGCAGTTTACACCATATAATCTAGGACATTTTAATCTCTAAAATACTGCAAATCTATTTTGTGCAACCTCTCCTGGAAATAATCAATTGTATCCATGGGCTAAATATGAATTATCTACATTGAGAAAGGCCCAATTCTAGTATTATAAAAGATGTAGGATAATTTTTCTTCCATTTTGGTAATCAGATCTTATGGTTCAACAATGAAAGCAGTGCCATGTCAGGCCACCCACCAGGGTTCAATTCCGTCAGAGGCACAAATAAGGGGTGTGGCCAGATGCAGGTCCTGGGCAAGATGTTTAACTGAGTGAGGACCATATTACCCATGAAAATAGATTGGCTGTGGTAACTGATATATGCAGGCCGATTATAATGATTTTGGGTTCTAAAAGAAGCACTTCAAAAAAATCAGAGTTTTAACACAACAATCAAAGATTTTATGTAATCAGAGAATTGATAGGGGTTATATGTATTTACAGCTAAGCATTATGCAACCTTTCCCAATTTCTGATAATGCAAATTCCCTGCTATGCTATCATAGGATTGACTTTAAATATTGAAGCAAACACTCTATCCATAATAATAATACATAGATCCTCTGAGCAACGACTATAGCATACCTTCTCTATAGCATTCACCAGGCGGCGACACATTCCTTGGCGTCTGAAATAATGACGAGTTCCAATAAGTGGCATCTCTGCTAAGCATCTTCCATAAATCCTGTAAAATTTTATCAGGTCAGCTACTAAAGAGTCACTAACATGCCTATTTTAAACTTAAAGATAACTCCTACTAGAGGAATATATGAAGCAAAGCATATGATCTTGCCCCAGAATATAACATAACTAGTTGCACAATGAGATTCAATTAAACCATGAAATTCAAACCAACCCGGATACCTGATTGATGCAACAGAAATAAATTCATCATCTTTTTTCAATACCAGTGTAAAAGCCTTTATAGTTCAATCGATTGAAATTTGACCTGAAAAAAATGGTTTCATTAACTAAAAACAAACAGGGAGAAACATTAGGCCAAGCAAGCACATGTAATGAAAGGATCGAACCAAATATTCCAGCATGGTCAAGAAATGTTCCTGCATCCCCATGTAAAGTATGAATGCAAGCACCATATGTATTGCCACCCAATAATATATATAACAAGATTGTATGTTTCGATGGCACCTGTATTGAACCATGAGTGAAAGAAGTGGGAGGTGAAACTAATGGTAGGCATTGTCTGACTAACAATTGATGAAGAGGTAATTCTAGATGACCATTTTATTATTATATTGCAATATGATCTATGATAGTTCCAATATTATAATGCTAGAATGTAACGTATTGGTAAGCATAATTACCGAGTTTGCGATCCTAAGATGATGAATAGGAACCATTTTACTAGCAGGTAGAATGTTAAAGCTAAATTTTAATAAAGAAATCACCAGCAGCTAAACACGACATGTGATACCATGTCTATGTTTGTCCTTGGATCTATTATAGGCACAAAGCATTAATCCATAATGCTATGAGCAACATCCAGCTTTGCAATGCAATCTGCCATCTTAGCCATGCTCAGCCCCTGCGTTGAAGGCATTTGTTGATCTTCATCCAATCGCCTTAGGAGAGTCCAGGAAAATCCCCCCTCAAGGGCATTTGAAACTCCAAAGAGGCGGTCCAAGCCTATCGAAACCCGTGTCACAAAAAATAGGGGAATAATCATTGCATAATGCCAATTGAAAAACATACATTCATGGATAGTTTTTCATTCTCTGCAAAAATCAAGACTTACAATGACCAAAAGTGCAAACAAAAGAATACCACTAGGGGAGAGAGTTCTATAGTTGAACGGGAACCGGTAGTGGTGATAGAACCGGTGACTGTTACAACCCAAAAAGTGACCAAGAAAATGCCAACTGTCAAACACATATAATTATATAAATATATAAAAAGTTTCCTATTTAAGTTCATTAAGTGTCATTCTGTACAGTAGGCTCACAGCTGTCAACTATAGGACAAAAGGTTGACAACTGAGCAGTCTTGACAAAACCAAAATCAAATCCATCATGTCCCTTCCAAATCCCAACATGCACTGACACAAACATCTAATTGGACCTCATCACTCCCCAGGCAGCCCAATCTATAAGGACGGATTGCCCATCACATGGACCCCATCGAACAAGCTTCAGAGTACACCCAGACCAGCATCGATAATCACTTAACCACCAAGGCATCCCACCTGCACATCTATCAAATGTCACCTATGTTGGGTATGTTATATCTCTTCACATGGTCGCTGCGTGTACAACACGATCCCTACGGCGCGTCCGGAGGGGGGGGGTTTAGAGGGGGGGGTAGCCCGACAGGGCCCACCCCCTTCGTTTCGGACCGTTAGGTTCCGAAACGACACGGAGGGGGCCGTTAGACCCCCGGAGTCCGCGCGGAGCGCAAAATTTTTTGGGTTGCTTTTTTGCTTTTTCGCGATTTTCGACCCATTGTACTCTATCTAATTCCGGTAAAAGGAATTAGGGTTGTAACCTAATTCGGGTAAACGAATTAGGGTTTTAGATGCTGCAGAATACCATTTATTGTATTGTACATGTAAAATAAACATATAATGAAAAAGGAGCTATGCGGCTCTAAGTTTTGCTGGTTTTTTCCCGGTTAAGGGTTTCCAGGTGAAAATCTCTGTGTAATGTGTGTGCCATTGTGTATTTTCTGTTAATGCTTAAGAATCGATATAAGTTTGTACTTTACTGTTAAGGTTTAAAACTTACAACCTGCATAATAAATGGAGAATGAGTGTCAGCTCCAGGTGCATTGCTGTTCAACAAAATAGCCCAATCAATGCAATTAATGCTGCCAACTCCATTAAAATCATCAAATCAACCAGAAAACCAAACAGAAGCATATGTCCATAGGCATTTCGAAGAGCACATGGATTGAAAAATCCCCATTGATGGCCATTGGATCGAGGCCAACTCAATCTTGAGCCACTCATCCAACTCCAGCCAGTTGCAATCCATGCCTTCTCAAACTTGCCACTCAAATCAAACACCAAAATGCTATAAAGACACTACAACCTTCAAACAAACTTCATTTTTTCTGTTATTCGAAATTCCTAGACCTTGTTAAACTCACCTATATTTCCAAGCATCAAATTTCAGAGTCCAGGCATTGCATTCAAGCAAAACACAGTTGCAGAGTTAATTCAAGACAACATTCAGAGTTCAGGTATTGCATTCAAGATAAACTTGTCTTTCAATAATGTTTTCAAGTAGCCAGACTATATCTAGTTTTATGCAAGAACCTGCATTGAACATGTAAATCACATCAAGAGATCCTTTTGAATACTCCAGATCCTAGGGTCGTTTTAACACTTTGTTTCAACACAGCGATTATAATATTCTAGATCCCTGTGAATTTACACAGCTAGTTCTAATTCCGTAGGTGGGAGTACTGTTATGGTTTTTGGTTTTTAATGGAGCACTGTCCCTAGCCCTGTCCTTGCCCCTGTTTGTTCTAATTCTGTGGGTGATTGCAGTCATGGCAAGAGTCAGCACTACTCGTGCAAGGAGGTCAAGTAGGAGACTCAGCAGGGGTGCCCAGCTACGATGCATCTCGTCCGATGAGGACATAGCACATGATGCTGATAATAACAATGAACACAGAGATGATGAAGAGGCAAATGATGCAGAGCGTAGTGGTGTTATTCCACCATCAACCACAGTTGAAGAGGCAAATGATGCAGATCCTGGAGGTGTTATTCCACCATCAACCACAGTTGAAGAGGCAAATGATGCAGATCCTGGAGGTGTTATTCCACAATCAACCACAGTTCAAGGTGCAACTGCCAGTAAGAAGATTAGTGCCATCAGAGGATGGACACAAGAAGACATGAAGGCTACCATAGATGATATAGAGTTCAATGGTTTTTCTATCAGAGCAGCTGCTAAAAAACATGGGATTCCACCAACATCAATCCATTACTGGATAAATGGCCTGACCCATACCAAGTGAAAAGGACCTCTTACAGTGTTGAATGCAGAAGAGCAAGAAGAAGTTGTGGTTTGGTGTGAAGAGATGGCTCAACTAGGCCATGGTCTAGAGTTGGTTCAACTCAAATCCACTGTTGCACAAATCTGTCAAGGGAGGCCAAACCCCTTCAAAGATGGATTTCCAGGGAAATCATGGTGGAGAGGATTTAAACAAAGGCATCCAGAACTTGTGTTACGCACAACAGAGGGGCTTGACAGGGATAGGGCTTTCAATCTGCGCCCTACAGTTGTGACCAAGTTCTATTAGACACTCTCTGATGCATATGAGAAACACTCATATAGAGGAGACCATATATGGAACTGTGACGAGACTGGATTGCAGGCAGGGAGGAATTGTGGCATGTGGGTAATTGCCAAGAGAGGGAGCAGGAATGTGCCCAAAATTCTGCCAAAAAGTAGGGAGTGGATAACTATTCTTTGTTGTGTCAATGCAGTTGGAGCATCAATTCCAGGTTTTTATCTGTTCAAGGGAAAGAATCAACTCAAAAATTACATTAAAAACTGTGAACCTAGCGCATGCATGGCTGCACACCCCCATGCTTGGATGACAAAAGAACTGTTATTGAGTTGGCTTTGCCACTTTGCTTCCTCTGTCCCTGGCGGTGTTTCACCTGAAAACAGACACCTTTTGATTTTTGATGGCCATGGCAGCCATGTTGCTATACAAACCATTGAGGAGGCAAACAGGCTAGGCATTGATCTGTTGACATTGCCTGCACATACCACCCACAGGCTGCAACCTCTAGATGTGAGTGTGTTTGGGCCTTTCAAGTGTTACTTCAGGTCTGAGAGAGCGTCCTGGATGGCAAAGAACCCGGGGATATAGGTGAAGAGGTTCGAATTAGCAGAACTTGCAAGCAAAGCTTTTGCTAGGGCACTCACAGCATCAAATATCAGGGCTGGTTTTAGGTGGATAGGAATATGGCCTTTCAATTCTGATGCTCTTCAACATGACACGGGATGTAGTCATGCTTTTGATGTTCAGGGGAGAGAGGATGCAAATGCTGCAGATAACATCATATCACTCTCTCAAGGTCATTGCTAACCACTGGATAACGACAATGAACACGTAAGTGAAAGTAAGTATGGCACTGAACCTGTTGGGGAGAATATAGAAGCTGTTGGAAGGACAGAAACAGAATTAGATGGCCAAGGGATTGTTCATAACAACGTTGCCGATTTGAGTGTGAATGGAGGTGACCAAGCAATGGTAAACAACAGCAAGGAGTTGACATTTCCAAGCCATCCAGAACAACCCGAGTGGTTGGCAGGGGCGATGACAAATATGAACAGACACATTGTCACTCCCACCAACGATGAAAGCCTTAACCTGCCTTCGATGCCAACAGTCCTTAACAATGAAGCTGTACATTATTATGTGCCACTTGGGGGTGGTGGAGATGAGATTGAACAAAATGAAGATACAGTGGACCAAGAAAATGATGATGAGGCACTCCCACCAAATGAGCCACTACTTGGCCAGTTCCTTAAGTTCCCAGTGGAGAAAGTTGCAACTCAACTATCTAATCCCATTGCTGAGCATCTTAGATTAAGCAGGAGCTCACAACTACTAACATCAGAGGACTACATCACCCTACTGATTGAGGTTGAGCACAAGAAAAAGGAGATGTTGGATTTAAAAGAGAAGAAGAAGGCCCTGGAAAAGGAGAAGAAGGAAGCAAAGATTGTTGCAGCAGAAAATCGAAGGAAGGAAAGGCTTGTAAGAGTGAAACAAAGGGAGGAAAGAGAGCGACGAAAACAATTGGCAAGGGAGGAAAGGGAGCAAAGAAAGGAAAATCAGAGGAATCCAAATGGTCTGGAGAGGATAGAGGTGGTTGACAACCCATTGGATCAGTTTTCAGAGAACAGAAGATTATTCCAGGACCTTATTAACATACAGATACCCCAATACCACCAGGCAGGGGGAAATACTGTGTATGCCTTCCAAACTCTAGTGAACCCAGGGCAATTAGGCTCAAGTCATAACTATGGTTACTCAATTCCTCCTTGGCTACAAGGAGCAACCTGGCCCGCACCAAATGTTTGCAGCTCAACACAACCAGGTCATGCATCAGTATCTAACCAAACTAGTTTGGGTAATGAAGGCAGTCAACCTCCTCACACATAGGGTTTTTTGTTTGGCGAATGATAGATGTTTTGTGTTTGGCATACACATATGAAAGGAAGATTTTGTTGCTGGGGGGAATTTTGGGTGGTTTCCTAAGTTTTTGTTTGATTCCAATCTGACAGTGGATATATGTTAGGCATAACCACAGTAAATGTATAAAGTCCCAACCCACCATGGACCAACCATATGTATAAATCTCGAATTGCTACTATGTTGAACAAGAATATGCCCTTTATGTCAAGTATTGTTTTCTTCATGTCTCTGTCTATTTACTGGACTACATTCCTTACTAAAACTGATTGCTATATTTCTTGGTTGGCAAACTAATTTGAATGTTAAACTAAATTGGATGGTAGACCAACCTGATAGGACATTTAAATTAAATGCAAGTTTTTTCTGAATGCAATACTGACTTGAATGCAAATCGACTTGAATTGGATTGGTAGTAAGCATTGCAAACAATCACCGAGCACATAGTTAAAGATTACTTAGGTTAGAGCACACAGCAAGAATGAAAGCAGGTGGTGTCACTAATTCCATGTTGCATATTGCATTACTGCCGGAAGAGTAATGACAAATTTTTAAATGAGAACCAAAATTCCATGTGTCATGTTGCATATTGCATTACTATAGATGGGACAAACACATATGCATGTCCAGCATTCAAATACTCCTTCATATTCTCTCATACTCTCATTAACAACCCTAATCAACTCCAATAAGAAATTAACAACCATTCCTTAAGAATTCAAGCAATCACTGAAAGAAATATAATCACTGAAGGGTTTAATGGAGCACTGTTATGGTGTTTTTTTTATGTCAGAATTTCCCGTAACCTTCATACCATTAAACCATATCTGAATTTTCCATAACCATGAAACCTTCTCTCAATTTTAAAATATACTAAGTTATCAACCAATGAAACAATGAAACCATATCAAACCCTAATCCTATAATGAACTCCATTAACAAATTAACAACCATTCATTGCGAATTCATACAATCACTGAAACAGTCACTGATCCATAGCAAACCCTAATTAGCATGAATGGTTGTTAATTTCTTAAAAGGTTTCATGCCTCCAAACCCTAATTGCAAATTCATACAATCACTGAAACAATCAATGAACCATAGCAAACCCTAATTTGTTAAAAGGTTTCATGCCTTCAATTCACAATCCAAATTATTTATCTAATTGGCATGCCCAAATTATTCATCTCAAGCATGCATCAATCCTATAATCAACTCCAATAAGAAATTAACAACCATTCCTTCAAAATTCAAGCAATCACTAAAAGCAATATAATCACTGAAGGGTTTAATGGAGCACTGTTATGGTGTTTTTTTTTATGTCAGAATTTCCCGCAACCTTCAAACTCTAATCCTATAATCAACTCCATTAACAAATTAACAACCATTCATTGCTAATTCATACAATCATTAATAATAAATTTCGACCCTAACAGTGTGCCATTAATAACCAATTTCGACCATAACAATGCTCCATTAAAAACCAAAAACCAGAACAGTTCTCCACTAAAAACCAAATACAATTACAGTGCTCCATTAAAAACCAAAAACCATAACAGTGCTCCACTAAAAACCAAATACCATTACAGTGCTCCATTAAAAACCAAATACCATAACAGTGCTCCATTAAAAACCAAATACCATTATAGTGCTCCATTAAAAACCAAATACCCTAACAGTGCTCCATTAAAAACCAAAAACCATTACAGTGCTCCATTAAAAACCAAATACCATTACAGTGCTCCATTAAAAACCAAATACCCTAACAGTGCTCCATTAAAAACCAAAAACCATTACAGTGCTCCATTAAAAACCAAATACCATAACAGTGCTCCATTAAAAACCAAATACCATTATAGTGCTCCATTAAAAACCAAATACCCTAACAGTGCTCCATTAAAAATAAAAAACCCTAACAGTGCTCCATTAAAAACCAAAAACCCTAACAATGCTCCATTAAAAACCAAAAACCATTACAGTGTTGCATTAAAAACCAAATACCCTAACAGTGCTCCATTAAAAACCAAAAACCATAACAGTGCTCCATTAAAAACCAAATACCCTAACCGTGCTCCATTAAAAACCAAAAACCCTAACAGTGCTCCATTAAAAACCAAAAACCACAACAGTGCTCCATTAAAAACCAAAAACCCTAACAGTGCTCCATTAAAAACCAAAAACCATTACGGTGCTCCATTAAAAACCGAAAACCCTAACAGTGCTCCATTAAAAACCAAAAACCATTACGGTGCTCCATTAAAAACCAAATACCCTAACAGTGCTCCATTAAAAACCAAATACCTTAACAGTGCTCCATTAAAAACCAAAAACCATTACAGTGCTCCATTAAAAACCAAATACCATAACAGTGCTCCATTAAAAACCAAAAACCATTACAGTGCTCCATTAAAAACCAAAAACCCTAACAGTGCTCCATTAAAAACCAAAAACCATTACGGTGCTCCATTAAAAACCAAATACCCTAACAGTGCTCCATTAAAAACCAAATACCTTAACAGTGCTCCATTAAAAACCAAAAACCATTACAGTGCTCCATTAAAAACCAAATACCATAACAGTGCTCCATTAAAAACCAAAAACCATTACAGTGCTCCATTAAAAACCAAATACCATAACAGTGCTCCATTAAAAACCAAAAAACAATAACCTACGACGTCGTTTGAACCGGCCGCCATTGCGGAGCACGAACCAGGAGTGGAGCACTCATCAAAATCAATTCAACCAAGAACACAGATGCAACCGGACCCAAACAAACCGAACACAGACAGAGAAGGTAAGCAAATCACACCGAGAGAGTGGTTGTGTTGAAAAACACAATGCAAGAGAAGCTGGTAGGATCGAAATCCTACCACGTTTTCTGAAAAGGTGGCCACTGCCGAGCACGAACCAGGAGTGGAGCAGGTACCAGGAGCCGAGGACGAAGCAGGAACATGAACACCAGGAGCCGAGGATGAACTAGGAGCAGCCCGCAAACAAGCAGGAATAGGAGATTCCCACCGGGGAACCCACGCCACAGACCACGAACATAAGAACAACACCACACCAGTTATCCAACGCACGGCGACGACCATGGAGGTGGGCCACTCCACCACGAGCTTCGAGCCAGTTAACAACAACAAACATCTATGCTCAAACAACAACGACCTCCACGCGAACAGCAAACGTATGCGGACCAGAACACCTTGACAGAGCTTCGAAGCAGCGGCCTCATCGAACAGCAGCAGGAGGCGGCATCGGAGCAGCAGCGGAGCCATGGCGGACAGGTTCCGGGGTGGCCAAACGCTCACCTTCCAGCCCCGAGCAAGAATGAACGGGCATCGGGAGATATTGCAGGGAAAGGGACAGCTGGCACGCTTCCCGAGGTGCCATAAAGCGCATTAAAGCGCTAGCTACCCGGGACGACGTGGAGCAGCCACCTACAATGCTCCGGTCCTCGACGGGTGGCATTCGCGTGGCATCCCGGGTGGCCAAAGTGGGGCCGAACCACTTCTGGCCTCCCTCCCTTAAGCTGTAAACAAGCAGACAAATCCAATCTCAAAAAGAGCAATCAGTCGGCTGAGCATTAAATCCTATGACAGCCATAACAACCTATGACTATTGGCATAGATGGAAGCCTCTATGCAAAGAAGAAAGGTGACCAAGGTATTATATCAAAATACACTTATTGTAATTGTCCAGGAAAAAAGATTGTTTTGAAAGGAAACATCAATACTTTTTAATAACAGCAAATACTCACAAACATGCAACTAGTGTAAATTTCCGACAAAATGCATTCGCAAATTGGACATCGACTACCGTACAATATATTTTTAAACAAAACTAGAAACACAACTCAGCCCTTATCTCAAGTGCGTCAAGAGATGGATGGGCAATGTTTAGGTCATTAGTGTGCTCCTAAAATACTCGGGTCAATCAAAAAATAGAAACCAAAATACATTCGTAAATTGGACATCGACTACCATACAATATATTTTTATACAAAACCATAAACGCAACTCAGCCCTCAACTTAAGTGCATCAAGAGATGGATGGGCAATGTTTAGGTCGTTATTGTGCTTCTGAAAATATGTAGATCAATCAAAAAAATAGAAACCAAAATTCAAGATGTTGATTATGATGCCCCAAATCTAAAATGATGGCAAATTTTATGAATTTCAAGATGGATCTTCTAAACACTAAAATAAGAGCAGAACTTGGAAAGCAGAAAGAAGAAACAAGGGAGAACCTAGGAAATAATCTTGGAGCTGGTTTGGAAACAATAGGTAGAGGCTGCATGTCCCAATCATTCTCCATAGAAGGATGATATACTTGACTACGCAGGTATGTTTCACACGTTGCAATCCCAATCAGCCATAGTTGACCAGTTCCTCCATATCAAGCTAACAATTGGCTCAATTTCATAACAACGTGTTGCACAGAAGATGTGAAGGAAAACCCTATCGGTGCTCCTCCTACCTTGGGATTCTCTAAAATCCACTTCAAATCACCCACATTAATAATTATACCCTTATTCAAACGAAACTGCTCCAAGTCATTGCTGGTTCTGGTTCCAAGCTGAGTTGACCCTCAGCCAGTTCAAAGTCTAGTTCCCAGTTTTAAAACATTGATCAACAGTGATGAAATTAGTTTAAATAGAAAATTGATTAAGGATTAAACTGATTTAGCAAGAATGATATTATCAGGACCAAGCAGGTTAACCCAAAAACCAGAACTGAACCCAAGCTAGTACAATAACCAAACACAAAACTAGTCGACCAAAAAATACATATTTAGATTTTGATTATATATATATATGTACACACACATATAAATCCAAACCATTAAACACCAAATGCAAAGTTTTTAGCATTACAAGGGTCAATATAGCCATTTGAAGTACAGTCTAATAGGGTTATCTTTTACTCAGCAACAGCAGGCCATGAGGTCAAACCAACCCAACACCTAGCAACTTTAGGGTAATTTGTTAAGAACCCATGTCAACCATTCTATTTACTTTGTTAGTATATTGTTGTTGGACACATATGCTTTGTAAGTCGTCCCGTAGTATTTGTTGATCCATAGTTTGTATTAGCCCATGGTATTGACCCATAGTATTGAACGCATATGCTTTGTGAGTCGTCCCGTAGTATTATATGTCCCATGGTATTGACCCATAGTATTGGGCATAGACTTAGTATATAAGTGTGTGTTGAGGCCAATGAAGGTACCGTGAATTTATTTGTATTGAGATTTCTCAAAGGAGGTTGCCCCCTTGAAGTGGCCTGCGATCAATAAAGCAATTCTGAGTTCTGTTATTTCTGCTATCTCGTGTATTCTCATTAATTAATTGTTGTAGGTTCTTCACATCTAGTATCAGAGCACTTTCTTGGGCTAGTTGGGTGAAATTTCTGCCAAAACAAATTTCACATCTGTTGCAGGTTCAGATCTGGGAATAATCCCTATCCACTTAACTGTGGGAAGTACTTGGGCATAATCTCTAAAACTCATTGTGAGGAGTACCACAGGAACCCCAAAGTAGATGGCCCATTGAGAGGACCTGCTAGTGAAAATGGCAACGACCCGTACCTGATTGACTAGTTCTCACCCGTGAAGTATAAAATTCCATTTTTTCACCATATCTCCCTTGTTTTCACTATGTTTCCCTTGAAACTTCCCAGACACCCCTATAATCTCATTCAGCATCTTTCATCTCTGAGGATCCTATCCCAAATTCCACTTTCCAAAGCTAGAAATCTCACATTTGTCTATTTTTAGGGTTTGCCATAACTTCTTTAATTTTCACCCAATCACCTTCAAATTTAGCCACCGTGTTCATTCCCTAGTTCTGCTTCTTTGTCACTCTCTGACAAATTTTCCCATTCTTTCAACCCGCTTCTGAAATCCTCATTTTTTGCTTCCCTCTCCATTCGAAAGTGTCCAAAACCTAGTCCAACCCCAATTACCCCTTAGATTCTTTCCCAAATCCAAATTTCCCTTTACTAATTAAGCTTTTGTTTGTGTTTTTCTACCCATTCACGAAAAAAAAAAACTCCTGGTTATGGTTGTCACCCGCGCAGGAGAAAAAACCATGGAGGAAGCACTTACAACCATCCAAACCAAACTTCAGGATCTGGATGAAAAAATTCTCGGCCTCCATCTTGATCATTCAACCATAAACAACAAACGACAGTCTGAGTCTTCATCAAACAATGGGTTCTCTTCTTCCAACAATTTTCGTCGTCCGAAGCTTGATTTTCCTCGCTTCAATGGTACTGATCCGACTGGATGGATCTATCATGCAGAACAATTTTCAATCTGCATAATACTTTTGATGTCAACAAAGTTCCACTTGCATCATTTCATTTGGAATAGGAAGCTATTCAATGGTACCGTTGGTACATCAAGGCTCATGAAGAGACAAAATGGACAGATTTTTTGCCAGTTCCTTTTGCAACTATTTGGTCCTAGTGCTTTTGATGACTTCACAGGAGCCCTCACTAAACTTCGCCAAATTGGCACTGTGCGAGAGTATCAGACAAAATTTGAGAAACTAGCCAATCACACAGAAGGATTGTCTTATGAATTCTACAGGAGTTGTTTTATTAGTGCTCTTAAGAATGAAATCCACTCAGAGGTTAAAATGTTCTGTCCCAACACAATGATGGAAGCCCTGGGGTTGGCTAAGTTGGAAGAAGACAAGATTGCAACCCAACAACGCTCCAAACCCACTTTTGTTCCTTTCCAAAATATGGGTTCTCAACAACCTCCCATCCCTCTAGCTCCTCGACCAACTCCTATCAAGCATTTGTCTGAAACAGAGATGCAGGCACGCAGAGAAAAATGGATTTGTTATAATTGTGATGAGAAATTAACTCGGGGACATAGATGTGTTCAGCAAAAGCTCTATCTCTTGGATGCAGATTCTCTGCCTACCACTGAAATTGGTGAAGAAGCTCCAAATACAATGGATGATCAGGTCGACCTTCAGGAGCCGCCTATTGACCCTCCATCTCAGGATGACCACCTAGAGATATCTATCCATGCTTTAGCTAGAATCACCACCCCCCAAACAATGCGGGTCAAGGGTTACTTCAAGAAGCTTCCTCTTACAATACTCATTGATTTTGGTAGCACTCATAAATTCATTGAGCCTCGGATCGCCAAATAGGTTGATTTTTTTATCCATCCCTGCTCCAACTTTGAAGTCATGGTTTCCACTGGGGGCACCTTACCTTGCAAGGGGAAGTGTCACAATGTGCGTATCTATTTGGAAGGTTATAACCTGCGCTCTAACATGTTTTCCTTGTCCCTAGGCGGATGTGATGTGGTTTTGGGCATTCAATGGTTACGCACACTTGGCCCAATCTTATGGGATTTTGCTGAACTTTGGATGCAGTTTTCAGTCAATGGAAAACAACACAAATTTATGGGCTTACAACCAGAGTCTCTCCGCATCATCAGTTCACATCGCCTGAAAAAGATCCTTAAGAAGAATTCACGTGGTGTCATCGTTGAACTCCATTCCATTCAGATGCACCCATCAACGGTCTCCACTACTTCCTTGGATAGATATGCAGGTGTCTTTGCTGAACCAGTGGGCTTGTCGCCTTCAAGAGACCTTTCCTGTAAGAATTTATCTGCATCTACATCTCAGCAGGAAATGCTGGCTATTTTGCATGCAGTACAGAAGTGGCAGCCATACCTATTAGGGAATTATTTATGCATCAAGACTAATCTCCAAAGTCTAGAAAATTTACTGGAACAACAGGTCTCCTCCCCAACACACCTGAAATGGGTTATCCAACTCATGGGTTATGCCTATGAGATCACTTACAAGAAGGGTAAGGACAGTATGGTGGCAGATGCTCCTTCTCTCACATTTGATGACCCAGTTTCTCTTACATCTATTTCTCTGCTTGTTCCAAATTGGTTGCAATCTGTTCAACACCGCTATCTCTTCTATGAACTCCATGCTTCTTCATCGGCAAGGCACTCTGGGTTCCTCAAAATGTATGACCGAGAACAATGTAACTTCTTTTGGCAGGGAATGAAAATGACAATTCAACAGATGGTGGTTGACTGTGATACTTTCTAGGTCAACAAGGGTGCAACAACACTCCTTTCGGGACTGCTTGAACCCTTGCCCATCCCTACACAGATTTGGAAAACTATTTCTATGGAATTCCTAGAAGCGCTCCAGTGATACAATACCACATCTAAAAAGACACCATAGGAAGTAGTCTATGGACAAGCACCGCCAGTTCTTCTTCCATACACCCTTAGCAGCTTCCCAGTTCAGGAAATTGACTCGGTTCTTCACAACCGCAATCAGATTCTTCTCATTCTAGACAATCTTCACATGGAAAGAATTCGACTGAAACAACAAGTTGATCAGCACCGTTCTGAGTGCATTTTTCACGCAGTTGATATGGTTCTTCTTTGCCTATAGCCTTCCAAGCATTTCTCCCTGAAACTCAAAAGGTGTCAATGGCCCGGAATGCAACCCGAGGATGCTACATGGGAACCACTCCTTCAGATTCTACCTCAATTTCCACATCTAAAGCTTTGAGGACAAATATTTTTCTAAGGGAGAGGGGATGTTAGGAACCTGTGTCAACCCTTCTCTTTACTTTGTTAGTATATTGTTGTTGGACGCATATGCTTTGTAAGTCGTCCCTTGGTATTTGTTGATCCATAGTTTGTATTAGCCCATGGTATTGAACCATAGTATTGGACGCATATGCTTTGTAAGTCGTCCTGTAGTATTACATGTCCCATGGTATTGACCAATAATATTTGGCATAGACTTAGTATATAAGTGTGTGTTGAGGCCAATGAAAGTACCGTGAAGTTATTTGTATTGAGCTTGCTCAAAGGAGGTTTCCCCCTCGAAGTGGCCTGCAATCAATAAAGTGATTATGAGTTCTATTATTTCTGCTATCTTGTGTATTCTCATTAATTAATTGTTGCATATTCTTCACATAATTGTTTTTAACAAAATAAAGCATCTCGTATCCAAAATAAAGAACCCTTAGTAGGTGCCCGCCATCTATTATGAAACCAGCCCATGAATTTTTTGATCCGGTCGTTTTATTGAATGCCTTGCAAGTCTCTTAGGAATCTTATTCAATATCAATAATAGCGTCAATTTTTTGTTGAATAAATATTGACAAGGCATGAACCAAATATCTGTAGTTTTTTCTAGTTCAACGAATTGAAGAAGGATTGCTTCTATGTATTGTGAAATGTTGTGGACATTACCTGAAAACGTCATTGAACTCTGGAAGGTGGCTATATCGAATCCTCGGCCATCAATAGTGTTTGTGGGAGCTCCAAATTGAATGAAAATTGAACCGAAGAAGTTTAGGTAGTATTTGGTTTATTTTTTCTATAAACGCCCATTAAGTCAATTCCCTCCACTATAATGCTTATGGAAAATAAATTTTCATCTCCTATGCGTCTAGGCCTGCAACAATTTATGGAACATGACCTATCAACTTATGCAAATAGTTCATTTAGAATCAATCAAATATGACAAAAAGAAAACAGAAAAACACAAATAGTCCACCAAATTCACAAAAGAAGGAAGATCATTGTTCATAAAGATATGGTGGAAACCCTAAAAGCCACAATGATGGAAGTGGACAAAATAGATCATGTAGCAATGAATTTTTCTAGGGTTGCAATTGTTGAATTTAACTAGATTAATGTACTTAACATGAAAAATGATCTAGATAACTACAATAAAAGGGTGGAGCTTTTAGAGAATCAAGTCAAGTACTATAAGGGTAAGAAGGAAAACACCATGGAATTTATAAAATGTGCCTTTAAGATATAAGATGAAGTGAACCCAGTGTAGAGTACCCTCTACAAGAGGTTACAAGACTTTTAAATTTGTTATTTGGTGCATGAAAGGGATTTTCCCTTTTCGCCTAACTCCCTAGTATGGCTTACCCTTCTTCCATCTTGAATGGAGGAGAGTGAAATGTGAAAGTAAAAAATACTCTTAAGAAGAATGGCTAGCAAGTTGGAAGGGATGAAAAAAGCCATCGAATATCTACACATCCATATGAAGAAACAAGAGAATAAGCAAGATGGCATGGAAAGAAGTTTGAAAGAGAAACATTTGAAATATGAGAAGATTGTAAGTGACTCGTAAATGCACTATAATATTATCTTGGAATTTGCTCATGGTTACTAATCTTTTTCTAGTCACCAATTGCCTCTATTGACTCAACAAAGGATATGAAAATACATCGTGAAAAACTTTGGGAAAATTGTGAAAGGAAAAAAGTAACCAAGAAAATGAGAATATCAATTCCGATTTACATTGTCATAGTTTTAGCTGTTAAATGCATGTAATTGTGAAGGAACTTGGCAGTTATGACCTTTCAAATAAAAACGAATCCATGCTACAAGTATCCCAAGCATATTCTAAACCATAGGATTTATAAGCATTCCCAACATCAAGGCTATCCAATTTCAAACTACTTTAAGTGTTAATACCTATATCACCAACGCCTTTATTATTTCCCTGTTGAAAGGATAATAGAGATAATAATATCAAATTTAATCTTTTCATGACTTGCCATCTTTTCGATTGTTTATGTTTGCATGAATGCCTTCCTCCCAGGGCCTCCATGTGTTGACCTAAGATCAAAAGGATTATGTTAACAATCTAGGAAGGGAATCTAATGCAAATGCATGCAAGATACTCGCATTAAATCATTCTAACTACTTCAGCGTATATCTATAATATAGCTCTATGCTTATCTATACATTAAAATTGTTTCGGAAATGCTATAAGCGCTCTATAGTGATATTACCAAAGATTGCACTCCAAAGTCCCATTGACCTATTTTGGTCATTCAAGCACATTAGTCTAATTTCATTTCATTTCTACCAATGGTATGTAAGCATTATACCCTTTTCACTGTCAAAACAAAATCATGCGCACATTTTATCATCTGCATGCTTATTCTAGTGATACATCTTTCTGTTGAAGCATTAGAAACATAATTACACTTGAATCCAAATTTAAAAGAACATTTCAGTGAAAAAAATGGAAAACTATTGCCCCTTGTTGAAAATCAAAATTATTGCTCTTATAATAAAAAATTATTAAAGCACACTATACCTCTTATTGTTCAAAATCGTGATTATTGTTCTTCTAATAAAACGTTATTAGATCATGCTTATAGTTTCCCAGGTGGGCTAAACTGCTAGTGTCAACTCTACATTAAATGACTAGCATAAACTCTACAATTTATGAGTTATCCTAGAGGATTCTTCCAATACATGTTTTGTTGAAAGGACCAAAAAACAAGCTCCAACATTAAATATTAAAACATAGGTAGTTTGGGATCCACATTAAAAATACTATTTTTGTGTTTAGAAAAATCGCGAAATCAGGTGGTGGGGAGAAGTTATAGAAAAAGGGGAAGCAACGAGGACAAGGGAAGCTTCAAGGCATGAAAATCACAAGTAAGGAGGGGGCTCACTTATTCACAAACTATCGTTGGCCTAAAGCAAAATATTTGACACCACACTAAGCAATGCCAAGAGTTATTTCAAATTGGGATGATAATGGTCATTTCTTGGATTTCATTCATATCATGTAGACATGATATATGGACTATCCTTCCCCAACCATGTATATGGACTTGAGATAGATAGACGGATCTCAAACCTCCTCATGGATTTAATATCCACAATTGGAATCCAAACATCCCCTAGATAGGTCTTATGTGGTGATTTTCAACCTCCTTCCTAGCCCTTTATCCGTAGGCGTGTATGTTTAGGTCCTAAGTCCTAGGTTTCCTACATTTATCTTATCTAGATCCAAGACCTATATATGAGGACTAAAACCTCCTAATGGAGATCATATCCCCATTTAGAGGACATGTATTCCTAGTAGAGGTGAAGTATTGTGGTTTGATGCCTTAATCATGGCCCTCAAGCCCTAGGAGCTTCCCTTAGGACCTAAGGCTCACGTTTCATCCTTTGACAATTTCTATATCCTTAGATGCAAGTTTGGTTCTCCAAACCTCCAAAAATTGTCTATATCCCCAAATATAAGCTAAATATTCCCTAGATAGGCATGTGTATTGGTCTAGGGACTCATTCATAACCCTTGGGTCCTCAACGTTACCTATAGGGCCTAAGGCTTGGGTTTCTTCCCCCAACCATTTGTAGGGACTTAAGACCCATACTTGGTGTTCAAAACCCTGTCAATTGTGTTTGAATATGCTCATATAAAGGCCATATATCCCCTTGAGATGTCATATGTGGTGGTTCAAGGTGCCATTATCATCCTTTGAGCCCTAATAGTTTTCCAAGAACTAAGTCCTAGGTTATCTTCTTAGCTTGATATTATCTATTGGGGGGGACTTATGGATATGATGTGCTTTGAGACATCATTATTTGTCCTAGGTGCATAGAATATTTATTTAGGACATGAGCCCTAGGATTCCTCCCTCTACTATGTCAATTCCCCCAACCCGACCCAGTGCTCACAACCTACTAATGGCATGGATATCCATAGCCAAAGAAAAAGGATACCCTCGAGAGGTCATGTGTGGTTCCTTAAGGCATCGATCATGGCCTTGGATTCTTAGGAAAGTACCTTACAAATCAAGTCTTATTTTTTTTCCACTAGCTATGTCTATGGTGCTTACATCCATACCTAGTTATTGAAAAGTCCTAATGGCACACATTTCCTCACTTAAAAATAGATATATCATAGGAGGTCATGAGCGATTCTTCAAGGTGTTTTTCTTAGCCTTTGACACCTAAAATATTCCTTTAGGGAATAAATCTCGCATTTATTCTTTTAAGAATGTATAGGGCCCTAAATCCTATGCCTTTTGTTAAACCCCTAAAGCCTATGCCTTGTGTTAAACCTCATAATGATAATGATATCCCTGTAGCGTGTAGGCTAAGGATACTCCTTGGAAATCATGAGTTGTGGTTCAAGGTGTCATTTAGACTTGGATTCCTAGAAGCTTCTTTTAGTGGCCATGGATTTGGTTTCCTCCCCTAAACTACATTTCAAGGCCCCAAGATCCATACCTAATTATGCGAAGATTCTAAAGGAACTAACATCGCCACTTGGAGGGAAAAGTTTATGTTGGACGTCAAGTGTGGTGCTTTAAGGCATCCTTTAGTAATTAAATGACTCAAAACTTCATTTATGATAGTCCAACAAGTGTGGTGCTTTAATGCATCCTTCAGTAATTAGATGACTCAAAACTTCATTTATGATATAATACATGGGGCTCATTCCTTGATCATCTCTAGGGCACTGATAATTATGCCTACAAATAAAAACCACCTAATGCCATACATATACCCAGACAGAGGCCATGTGTGCTAGTTTAAGGTGTCATTCATTTCCTTAGATGCCTAGGATCTTCCTTTAGGGATTAAGGCTCAAGTTTCCTACCCCAACCATGTCAAGGGACTCGAGATCCATACCTAGATCTCAAAAGTGCTAATTGAATCCATATCACCATTCAAATGCAAATGAATCCATCAGTAGCTCATGTGTGGTAGTTAAATGCATTGTTCTTGGGCATAGATGAATAGAAGTTGGATAATTTATGGAATAAGGGTTTGGTTTCTTAACCATGTGTTGGGCCTTGAGTCCCATTATTAGTGTTTTAAAGCCCCCAATGGCATGAATATCCCCACTTAAAGGAAAATTGTGCTTCAAGGCATTGTTCATGGATCTGTATGCCTTAATGGTTTCTTTGGGGCCAAAGGCATTGTATTCCACCTTGGAAATCCATTACCAATACTCTACCGCGTGTGCATGTTTCTCAAAACCATAGAGTGGGACAAACATCATCAATGATAGGCCAATGATACCCTCAAGAAATGACCTTCTTTGTTGGCGTATGAAATCTTCTTAGCCCTAAATGTCTAGAATATTCCTTTAGGGATTGATTTGTAGGTCTCCTCCATTACCATGTCTAAGGCCCCAAGATCACATGACCTGCATATATACTACCATGGATACCCATGCAAAGTCATGCGTGGTTCTTTGAGACATTGTGCTTGGCTCTAGATGGATCAATGGTTTCTTTAGATCCAAAGGCATGATCTTCATCCCTAGAATGACATTCCCAAGGCCCTAGGACACCTTCATAATTATCAAAGCCACCTAATGGCATTGTTCATGGATCTATATGCCTCGATTATTTCTTTAGGTCCAAAGGCATGGTATCCCTCCCCATAACTTCATCCCCAACACCTTTATACACATACATACTACTCAAAACCACCTAATGGCACTTACATCCTCAATCATAGGCCAATGA
Organism: Larix kaempferi; assembly: GCA_027924585.1. Taxonomy (NCBI): domain Eukaryota; kingdom Viridiplantae; phylum Streptophyta; class Pinopsida; order Pinales; family Pinaceae; genus Larix; species Larix kaempferi. Next base: position 7,353,437 of record BSBM01000450.1, on the reverse strand, counting down.
TACCATTAGAAGGCCATGTGTGGTTGGTGGAGACAACTTTCTTATCCCTAGATGGCTAAAAGATTCTTTTAGGTCTTGAGCTTCATGCCTCCTCCCATGACCATGTCCAAGCCCCCAAGTCCCCAAGACTTGGATACATAGTGTCATGAATACCATTGTGAAGTCATGCATGGTACCTTAAGGCATTCTTCATGGTTTTGGATGCCTCAATGGTTTCTTTAGGGCCAAAGGCATGGTCTTTCCCCTAGAATTTCATTCCCAATGCATCAATACACATATATATTTTTCAAACCCACATAATGGAATCATCATCCTTAATCATATGCCAATGATACCCTTAGGAGGCCATGTGTTGTTGGTGAAGGAAACCTTCTTAGCCTAGGATGGATAAAATATTTCTTTAGGGAACAAGGTTCAAGTCTCTGCAACTAACCATGTCTAAGACCTCAAGGCCCCAATACCTAGATACAAAGATCCATGGATACCCTTGCAAAATCATGCATGGTTTTTTGAGGCATTGTTCATGGATCTAGATGCCTCAATGGTTGTTTTAATGCCAAAGGCATGGTCTTCTTCTCTATATCATCATTCCTAAGGCCCTAAGACACCTACATACTTCTCAAAACCACACAATGGCACTAATATCCTCAATCATAAGCCAATGATTCCCTCAAGAGGCCATGTATGGTTGGTTGGGTTGATCTTCTCAGCCTTGGGTGGTTAGAATATTCCTTTAGGGCTAGAGGTTCAAGTCTCCTCCCTTGACCATGTCCAAGGCCCCAAGACAAGGATACATAGTGGCACAAATATCTATGCAAGGTCATGCATGGTGATTCAACCACTGTCTATTGCTTTAGATGCCTCAATGATTTATTTAGGGCCAAAGGCATGGTCATTTTCCATGAAACATCATTCACAAAGGCCTAAGACATGTAGATACTACGTAAAACCACATAATGGAAATGACATAATTAATCATTTCTATTAAAACGACATTTATTAAAGAAATTTACCTCTGTCCAAAATCCCAAAAACATAAAAGGGATAGAGCATCGCCATCATACAACAATGGAAATTCATAAAGCTTAGTAGAGGTTGTCTTGGGGAATGTGGTAGAATGATCTTGGTTTTTGTGAGAAAAACTCCGATCACTTCATGCAACATTTGCATCTTCTTCCAACAATGTGTATTATGATGTTGATCTTTGTCCCTAAAAGAATAAGATTTGGTTGCATGGCTCCTTCTCCTTTCATTTGGCTCCCTGGCATGGCTATGTAGGAGAAGTCACTATAGGAGAGTTAGTGATATTTGCATGGTATTTGGAAGTTTGGATCCTTTCTAATACTTGAAAGGTTTGGTGTCATTGTTAATATGAAAAAGAATATTATGTACGTTAGGATCCTTTATAATACTCCTTGAAGGGTTTGGTGTCATTGTTACTATGAGAAAACAAATCTTTTTTGGAACATATGTCAAGTGCCTCCATGTGCAAGGGCTTTTCTTGCTCACTATTAATCCTCTGCTGCCAAGTGTTGTGAAAAATACTCGACCACCTATTGATTTTCTGCCTGATCTAGGATTTGAAGTAGTTTCTTTGAAATTTGAAGCAATTTTGATGCCTATCAAAAATTGGATGAATTCATTGACTTGTCAAATGCCCTCAAATATTATAATGATTCGAAGGTTGATCTTCTTCCTTTAAAAGTTCCTCCACTTTCCATCAATATCCCTAGACTCTTGTAGTAGAAAACTATGGATTCGCCAGTGATAGAAGAGGAAATGATATGATCATCAATAATTTTGAGAAGGTCATTGCAAATCTTGTTGAGTTCATCCTCAACTTTGTGATAGTACTTCTTGATCTATTTGGCAATAATCTCATTACCCTTTCTCTCTTCTTTCTGCTCAATGGAGGACATATCTTCCATGAGGCTCTCGACACCCCATTGAAATTCTTTTATCCAACTGAGATCAATTTTCTCTCTGCAACTTGGCACTATGTAGTCACATTTGACAGTTGATGCAGGGTGCCCTTGATGAACACTTGGGCATGATAATCACTATCTGATACTCATAAACTTAGCACTATGTAGTCACATTTGACAGTTGATGCAGGGTTCCCTCGATGAACACTTGGGCATGATAATCACTATCTGATACTCATAAACTTGGCAATGAGCGCATACAACACTTGGTAGTCCCTTTCGCTCCAAATTCTATGAAATCGCCATCAACAACAGTGAACACCTTACACGATCTTGAGTTTTTTGGCAATGGTGTTGAAATTTAGTGAGAACAATTGACATTAAGTACCAATGCAAGATATGGTAGATGATGTGGCCACTCCACCTCAAGGCATTTATCATGATGTGGTAGCGTATTCATTAGATTCTAAGGTGATACTAATGACCTAATTTATTCATCGGATGTACATGATTCTTGAGGTCCATTCCTTGTTGTAGGGCCAAAAGTTGGGGTCTTAAAACATAAATTTTGTCTATGGGACTTATGGGTCATTCGTGGTGCCTAATTATTCCACAAGAGCCTTAAATAAGGAACATTTAGTATACAAGTAATATATCTTGGTAATGTTGAGTTTTAACACACTATGCATAGTTGTCGAGGTCTAAGCCATGCTCTAGGGACAAAAGGGAGGGTATTAAGTGATAGTATTTGTGAACATGGTTTATGGGATATGCATAGGGACAAAGAACATAACACAAGCTCCACATAGTAAACATATTCCATGTGAACAAAATATCATGGCCATTTTGATGTTTAGAATACCATGGATGGTTCTTCAAACATAAGACATGGTACATGGCCAAAATTCCATGTCTTAGATCATAACATTAGCTTGCAAGGTTGAAGGGTCATGCATAAGGCCCAAATCTACAACTAATCCTTGCATACATAATATTTATCATGTAAGGGAGATATTTTTTAAGGTATAACAATCCATAGATAGTTCTAAATTCCTAGGCCATGGTATAAAGAAAATAACTCATGTCTTAGGAAATATGGGTTCTCTATAAAATTGATGGGGACATATGGAACCCAAGGGAAACCTACAATCCCTACATAAGGAATTTGCCACGGGGGTAATGTAGAAATTTCAAATGAAAAAATAGATTTTTAAGAAAAAAATTTCATCACCCTTTAACTATAGGTTTCTCAAATCTTAACCATATGAATTTTTATCCGTAGGAATTCTATGAAATATAATATAAAACAACATCATAAGTGAATGAATATATTTCAATCATTAACAAATCCAAACTTCTAGGAAATCCAAGAGAAATGATGCCAAAGTGTTTCGATAAGTTTCACCCCTCTATGGAATCTTATCTTGCGTAACCATAATTTAAAATTCTTTATTTACAAAAATAATTAATACAACATTAAAAAAATCCTTATCTTCTTTAATTATAATGGCGTTAATAACTCAACATAATTTCCCTTAACTTATGTCAAATCCACAAGACATACAGATAGAAATTATATACCATGAAGAACATAGATGGTTGAAAATAAAATTGTCAAATTACGTAAGTATTGGATCAAGTGAAAATTCAATGAAAACTTCATCAATATGAATAAGATGAATTTGTACATACAAGATCCTTATCACGGGGCTACTAAAGAAAACTACATATCCAAAACCATAGCTAGAAAAAACCAAGAAAAACTCTAGCTAAACCAAGAATAATCAACAAGCATTAATCACTCAAGATAAAAGTCCTTTGAGGTAAAGATGCCCCTCCAAAAAATTCTTGAGAATTGGACTTTTGGGGGCGGTCTTTAAACAACTGCCCCCAAAAATACAATTCTCATGAATTTTTTTTTTTGGGGGGGGGCTTAAAAACCACCTTGAAAAAGACTTTTAGGGGGGGTCTTTCAAACCCCCTCCCAAAAATTCGTGCCAATTGGACTTTTCAGGGTGGTTTTAAAATAACCACCCCCAATAGTCCAATTCTCATGACTTTTAAGGGTTTTTTTTTAAAATCACCTTGAAAAGGACCTTTAGGGGGGGTCTTTCAACACCCCCCAAAAAATGTCATGAAAATTAGACTTTTGAGGGTGGCTTTATAACAACGTCCCCCAATAGTCCAAATTCTCATGAATTTTAAGGTGGGGGGTTTAGAAACCTCCTTGAAAAGAACCTTTAGGGGGGTCTTTCAAACCCCCCCAGAAAAAGTCGTGACAATTGGAATTTTGAGGGCAGATTTATAACCACCACCCCCAAAAGTCCAAATTCTAATGACTTTTAAGGGGTGTTTTTTAAAAACTACATTGAAAAGGACCTTTAGGGGGTATTTCAACCCCCCTGAAAAAGTCATGAAAATTGGACTTTTGAGGGCGGCTTTATAACAACCACCCCCAAAAGTCCAAATTCTCATGACTTTTGGGGGAATATTTAAAACAACTGCCCCCAAAAGTCTAATTATCATGACTTTTAGGTGGCAGCTTTAAAACAAGCGTCACCAAAATTTCACTTCACATGAATTTTGGTCGAGGAGGGGGTTTAAAACCGCCTTGAAAATGACCTTTAGGGGGGTCTTTCCAACCCCCCCCAAAAAAAATTCCATTTCTCGGGACTTTTGGGGGGAGGGGGTCTAAGAACTGCCCCCAAAGACCTAAAAAAACTTCTTCTTCTTCTTTTTTTTGGGGGGGGGGGGCGGTTAGCAAAACCATCGCAAGCCAAAACCGCCCCTAAAAGGATGATTTTTTGTAGTGAAGGGGAGTTTCCCTACCATCATGAAGATGATGCTTGGGGTTAGCACATCAGTGTAGGAAATACAACAACATAATCAAATGGGCATAGAGTAAATGTAAATCCATTGGAATTTCTGGAGACTATAAGAAGTCTAAGGATGGATATACATAGTTGTAGAGATGACAATGAGAGGATGTTGAGGGCCCAGGGATAAAAAAATCAACTAAAAATCATGTCGATGCAAAGCCTCAAGATGCTACAGAGGAAAAGAAAAGTGGGATCATCCTCAATTCAATGAAAATAAGCAAGAGGAGGATATAGGAAGAAATCACATGATATATTTGAGCACTCTAAATGAGTTACTAGGAGTCATAAGCAGCATCACTCATCTCATTGTGCAGTCAGAAAGTCATATAAGCCTAAAGGGACAAAAAATAGTTCCAAGATATCTCCAGTAAGACATCATACAAGAAGGCATGTGGAAGATGTTTACAAGGGGAGCTTAGAAAAATTAAACATCCTACTTTTGATGGTAAGAACAAGAAGGGAGAAGATGTTGAAGCTTGGTTTCTAGGAATGAGAAAATATTTACAATTATATAATTACTCCTCTAATGAGGGAGATAGGATTTCCACTTACAATTTGCAAGGAAAGGCTTCCATTTGGTGGGACCAGTTGGTTCAAGTGAAGTATATCAGTGAAAAGAGGATTTCATGGATGCAATTCAAGAAGTACTTCCAAAAAAGTACTTATTAGAACATTATTATAATAAAAAGATGGAAGACTTCTTTGAACTCGAGTTGGGAAATATGAGCATGGATGAGTATGAAAAGAAGTTTTAAGAATTGCTAAGAAACGTGGGGTTTATCAAGGAGGAGAAGGTAAAGATACAAAGATTTGTAAGTGGTTTTCCTTCACCTTATAGGGATAAAATTCAATATAATGAACCCAGGACCCTTGAAGAAACAATCCGGAAGCCAAGCACATGCATGATCAGAACAAAGGAAGGAAAAATTTTCATAATTCTTGGAGAGATAAGAGGAAGGATAAACAGATGAAATAAAGAAATGATTCAAACCATCTTTCTTCGGGAACCAACAAAATTAAAAACAATAAAGTAAAATAACTCAAAATGGGTCCAGGATGACATAATCTCTTAGGGAAGGAATCAGACAACAACTAAAATGTTGGTAATGTCAAGGAAATAATAGGTATAAATATTTTCCTCATGAGAGAGATAGAATGAGGACTATACACAACTTACAGAAATCAGATAGCTTATAGGAGGTAACCAGGACCATTCCCAGAATATATGCAGCATTGGACAACATACAAGAAGATCACCAATCCAACATGATTGAGGTTGAAGGCAAAATTTTCAATCAACCTATTACTATTCTCATTGATTCGGGAGTGAGGAATAGTTTTATTGCTCCTAATTTAATTGAAATATTTCATTTAAAGAAAAGTAAGCACGGTAGAACATGGATGGTTCAGTTGGCCATTGGGGAAAAAAGAAATATCAATGAATTGGTAAAGGATTGTCCATTGGATATGAATGGAATGAACACTTTTTGCAGATTTGAACATAATACCACTTGGTTCATAGGATGTACTGGCTGGATTCACATCATGTGATATTAGATTGTCATAGAAAGACATATATTTGTCTTGATGAAGGAGGGAAACAAAGGTTAGTGAAAGGCATTCCAAGGCCTATTTCTATAAGAGAAATGCCATCCTTTCATTTCAAGAGATGCTTAAAAAAAGAATGCCAAATGAATGTAGCTCATGTGCAAGAACCAGAGAAGTGTAGAAGTCAAAATTTAGAATACTTTCCACTATTGTTGGATTTTAAAAATGTGTTTGAAGAAGTACCATGATTACCACCGAAAAGATATATTGATTTCTCTTTTGATTTGATGCATGGGGCTACTTGAATTTCTAAAGTTCCATATAGAATGAGTACACCTAAGTTAAAAGAGTTATTGATGCAGCTAGAAGAATTTTTGAAGAAAGGGTATATATGCCCAAGTGTGCCTCCTTGGGGTGCACTAGTTTTGTTTGTAAAGAAAAAGAATGGAACTATGAGGTTATGTATTGAATTTAGATAGTTGAACAAGGTTACTCTGAGGAATAAGTACCCTCTTACTAGAATGAATGACTCGTTCGATCAACTAAGAGGAGCAAAGATTTTCTCAAATATAGATTTGAGATCTGTTGCCATCAAGTGAGGATAAAAGAAGAAGACATTAGCAAGACAACATTCAGGACCAAGTATGGTCATTATGATTTTATGGTGGTGCCATTTGGGTTACCAAATGCACAAACTAAATTTATGTTCCTTCTGAATGGAATATTCAAAGAGTATCTAGATAAGTTTGTCATTGTATTTTGGATGACATTCTTATTTTTTCAAAGTAAGAATAATAACATGAGTAGCACCTGAGGTTGGTAATAATTACAAATGTTAAGAGAATGTCAACTTTATGCTAAGTTGAGTAAATGTTATTTCTATTAGAGGAAAATTCAGTACTTGGGACATATCATCTCTAAAGAAGGAATAGGAGTGGATCCAGATAAGACAGATACTATTATGGGATGGCCTACACCCAGAAATGTATCCAAAATTAGAAACTTTAGGGATTGGCTAGGTACTTCAGGAGATTCATTGAAGGATTTTCAAAGGTTGCACATCCAATTACATCATTGTAGGAGAAAGGAATGAAGTTTCAGTGGAAACCATAGTATGAAGAAAGTTTCCAGAAGTTAAATAGGTTACTAACTAGTACACAAAATCTCCAAATTGTTGATCCAAATGAAAATTTTGTAGTATGTACATATGCTTGTCAAGAAGGAATTGGTGGAGTCCTTATGTAGAATGGACATGTGATCTGTTATGAATCTAGAAAAATTAAATAGCATGAGAAGAAGTATGCCACACATGAATTATAACTTGTTGTTGTTGTGCATGCATTAAAGATGTGGAAGCAATATCTCATGGGCAGTAAATTTGAGTTGAGAACATATCATAGTGCACTGAAGTATTTGTTTGAAAAGAAAAATCTAAATGTAAGATAATTACGATTGTTCGAATTTTTGGGTGAGTTTGATTTTGATATCAAATATATTAAAGGCAAGGAGAACAAGGTTACTGATGCACTTAGTAGAAGAGTTCATGAGATGCATGTTTCTACCATTAGCATGTGTAAGTCTGATCTAAAAACCAAAATTTAAGATGTTGTTTTAGATGAACATTACCTTCAGGTAAAATAGGAATTTGTATGACATAAGTATGAAGGTTATAGGTTGAAATATGATGGAATAATTATGTATAGAAGCAGAGTTTATGTTCATAATTCAAGGGAATTGAGGAAATTGGTAATGAAGGAAATGTACAACACTCCATATGCAGGACATCCTGGATACCAAAATACAATTGCAACAGTAAAAAGGCAATACTTTTGGTCAGGAATGAAGAAAGATATTACCAAATGTATAGCAAGGTGCATGGAATGTCAAAGAGTAAAATTTAAACATACACATCCAACAAGATTGCTTCAACCATTGCTAATACTTGAGTGAAAATGGGATGTGGTGAGCATTGACTTCATCACTAAGTTTCCTAAGACAAGAAAACAACATAATTCAATCATGATAGTGGTGGATAAGTTAACAAAAGATTCTCACTTTGTACCAGTAAAAATGACTCATAAAGCAACTAATATAGCATATATTTGTATGAAAGAGATTGCCAGGTTGCATGGGATACCCAAGGCATCCAAAATTCACTTCCAATTTTTGGAAAGGATTTTCCAAGGGATTTGGAACAGATCTGAATCTAAGCACATCACGTCATCTACAAGCAGATGGGTAGACCGAGAGAGTCAATCAAGTTATTGAAGATAGGCTACAAATGTATGTGATGGATCAATCATAAAAATGGGAAGACTACATGTAAGTGGTAGAGTTTGCATATAATAATGGATATCATTCTTCTATGAGGATGAGTCCATTTGAATCCTTGTATGGAAAAAAGTGTAACACTCTAATCAACTAGGATAATCGAGTTGAAAGAGAAATAATTGGGCTAGAGTTACTAAGGGAAATTGAAGAGCAGATGGTGAAAATTAGGCAAAATTTGAAAACAACACATGATAGACAGAATATTTATACAGACAGAGGCATAATGTAAAAAGAATTCAAAGTTAGGGATCATGTATATTTGAAGTTAGGACAAAGAAAAGTTCCTTGAAATTGAGAATTTGTCCAAAACTTGCAGCCCGATTTTGTGGGTTATTTTAAATTTCGCATAAGATAGGACCTATAACTTATACATTAGAAATGCTTGATTTTTTGTGTGTGCCTAATGTATTTTACGAGTATTTATTAAAGAAATATGTGTGTGATCCTAACCACATAAGTAATTGGTTTGTTATCCAGGTGGAACCAAAAGGAGATAATCCGATGCAACCATTGCATATCCTTGATCAGAAAGTCACATTGCTGAGGAACATGACCATCAGACAGATAAAGCTTTAATGGGCCCACTACAATTCTGAAGAAGTGATGTTGGAGCTAGAGGATGTTGAACTTTGGTTGTCATTGATGTCAAGTAATGTCAAAGAGGATGTCAATCGATGCCAAAGAAGAATCAGTATTCCTATGGCAGTCTGAAGAAGTATATAAAAAGACCACTTTGAAGAAGTATATCCAGAAGTACATCCAGTGTGAAGAAGTATGGTTTAGACGTGTATCAAGCATATCCAGTTTGAAGAAGTACATAAGGAATGCATCCTACAACATGAATACATCAATTACATGAAGTCATACTCCTTTAAGGTGAAAGCTAAAGAGTTGGTTGGACAAAGGTTCGAGTGCACAAACATGTCAAGAGTTGATTGGGCAAGGTTCGGGTTTGTGCAAGCAGCTTGGAACAAGAAATGGTCGAACAGTCATGCAAGTCCTGAAAGCGCAAAAGACTCACCAATCAGGAGAAGCTTTTAGTTTTTGAAGCATACACAAGTATCAAAAAGGGTGTAGCAGTTGAAGTTATCATATGCACAAATTCCACAGCCAATGATACATCAAGTGCGTAATATCCACAAGTGATAGTAAATAAAGGGCACAAAACCAAAACAACATGGGTGAAAGTCCCACAAGTCAAAGGACCAAGTATGCACAAGACCCACAAGAGATGACACCATAGTGGCACAGAAGATGACAAGTGGAAGAAGCGTAAAGCAAGCAGAACTGTGAAGCAAGGAATGAAGGAAAGCCACAACCAACTTGTGGACATACAATACATGCAGGACATGTATAAATAAGAAGCAAGTTGGAGATTTGAAGTAAGCTTGAAGGGAAGGATGAAGAGATTTTAAGCAGAAGGCTGAAAGATACAGATTTATATTTGGGGCATCAAGAGCTCATGGAATTAGAACAACATGATATAGCAGAGAGATAAGTGTGCACAAGAAAAGGAATGGGATAGATGATGGTGCACATAATGATGTTGTGAATTTGTGATGATTGTGAAAAATACAAAAATCAGAATGCAAAGGATGCGCAAGTGCGAGAGGATCGAATGACAGTATTGCAAATAGCACGCAAATAGTCATAGACGATCTAAGACAAAAGCGCAGAAATAGATCTAAAGCATATCAGAAGATGCACGAATTGGTTGAATTGATGCACAAAGATTGAGTTGATGTGTGTGAAGTGAGGAAGTCCATCAGATGCACACAGGCATAATTGTAGCAGAACCAAGGATGTGCGTCATGGCGAGGATGATATTAGAAAAGCACTTTAAACCAAAAGGATTAAACATACGATGCATATAAGGTCGCATATTGTCTAAAAGACTGCGGAACTTATACAGAACAAACATATCTCAGAAAGTGCGCAATTTCATCTGATACTAGTGTGCAACATTAGAACAACAAGTTACCAAGTGAAGAGCAGTATCAATTGAAGAGTGTGATTGCATAGTAGCAGAATGAAATATCGATTCTTGGCGTAGACTACATAATTTGATGAAGTAAGCACACAATATATGAAGTGTTATGTTAGTTAAAGTGAAGTGTTGAAGTAAGAGTGAAGTGTTGAGTGGAATGATAAGTCAAGTAATGCATGCAGCAAAGTGTCAACAAATACTTCAGCATACAGAAGATGCGCACAACAGGATGAACATATAAAGATCTGAAGTGTGCGCATATCATAAGTATTGCAAGGAAATATATTATTTTGTATATTTGGGTGGTAGGACGGGGCAAGGAGAAAGGGGTTGTAGCCTCCTTCCACTTGGTGCTGGAAAACTCAAGGAGTTGTATCTTCCTTCAGGTCAGATCCTATAAACATAGTGGATCGGTGCCTCCTTCCAGTTGGTGATAGTAAACACAGGAAGTCGGTTCTTCCTTTAATGTAATATTTTCATTATAACAAAGCATTCTATGGTTTTATCTTGTTTGGGTTTCCACGTAAAAATTCAGTGTGTTCTATGTTATGTGTTTTGGTGCATATGTGGATGAATGTTTTATTTATGATGGATGCATAATTGAAGATCAAGATTAAGTTCAGATTAATCTGTTAAAGAAGTAAAAAAATTTCATAACTGCTCTAAGTATTAAATAGACTCCAACAATTGGTTTCAGAGCGGGTGTCTTCAGTGATAGCTTAACATCTAGAAGATAGATTTGTGCAAATATATGGACAAGCAAGAAGGTCTCCCCACCAACAATGTTAAATTCCACAGGGGTATATCACTAAGCTTGAACAAACCTCACAATTTCACAATGTTAATTGTAGAGAAGAATTAGCAAGAAGTATGATCAAATTCACACATAAAACTCAAAATATGTGAGTAATTGTTGTTGATACATTCATCAGCTGTAAGATGGAAAAAATATGTCAATACAATAGAATGAATTCAATACTCCTAGGAGAATTCGAATTCTCCTCAATTCATGGCTTAGTTTGCATTGGAACCATCTCTCGATAAGGTCTAGTGGCCACCGATGATTAATGATCAGTCAACCGGAGTAGAACTGCGCATAACTAAACCATGTGTGCATAATAATATGGAAGGATACTCCAAGGAGGGCGCATACTAGCTGTCATTGGTCAAGGAGGACTCTCCCACACTCAGTAGCAGTCAATCTAAGAGCTACAGTCAGTTAATTGAACAATCAAGGGGACAAGGTTCCCTACATCATGGAACTGACTGATATATCTCCTAAATATGTGCAGGAGGGTGCACTTGTAACTCTAGTGATGAAAACAAGGGCGCAAGAGTGGAAAGGAGGGCTAATAATGACCAGAAACAAGCTCCAAGGGGCACATAATATGGACTAGGTGCTAGGAGACTCCACTACTGCTGACTGGATGCATGCAGTGCTGCATGGAATGCATGTATGCATGAAAAATGCATGTAGTGCGTGAAAAACCAAGATGTGATGGTGAGAATATTCCAAAACCCCCCCTTAAGCCGGACTATGAGGAAAAATAACTGAAAAAATAGGGCCCTGGTTACTGAGACCAAAGGTCACCCCGTACAACAATCTAAAAAGTTGAGGAAAGAAGGAAGACCCGGTGGGAACCCCCCCCCTCAAGATAGACCGAAACACACCAAAAATTGTTTCTCAAGATTCAAGTAGGTGTGATGCTTGATTCAATTTCTGGAGGTATCTTCCTCTTGGGAAGAAGTGGATCATGATCCAAAAACATGCGCTTGAATTCTCCTTTAGTGGATGCAAGCAAATCTAGAAGATTCCTGAACTTGCTCTTCAGGCCAAACATGGTGAGAACAAATCCAAAAATATGAAGATCATTATGGAACCTGTAATTCGAACCAACTAAGGTAGGATCAACTCCAATCGGATCTAATTGCTCTTGAAAATTGAACTTCTGATCAGTGGAAGTTAAATAAGCTCCAAGAATTGATAGATGGTTTCTTGTGATATCCTTTGAACCAGCAGGGGTGAGATCAAAACCAAAATAAAAAAAATGTGCCTGACACTTGAACCCAAGCAAATGGTAGTGTCCTCTATATTTAGTGAAACTTTGAGAACATGTGCCAATGATCGAATAGAAGTACATAGGAAGCATGTGATCAAGGAGGGCGAATGCATCACCTACAAACTTTGATTTAACCTCCAAAAAATTCAGTATATCATCATTCTGCACATCAGCAGGCTCATGGGAAGTAGAGATTTTGAAACTCTCTTCAACTTCTAGAGTAGTAACTGACATATCTTGCTCAGAATAAGAAATAGAATACATTGAGAACATGGGTGAGGAACGTATAATATCTACAAAAGGATCATCTTCATCAATTTGTCACTTTCATCTGCATCAGCTACATGGGAAGGCGACAATTCGAAATTGTATTCAACTTCTAGAGCAATAGAGGAAGGAATGTTTTCAACATGAATTTTCTGTGTTGAATCTATAGCTTCTTCTTCATCTTGAACAACTTCATCATGAGAGATACTCAAGACCGAGACATAATCAGAGAGAACACTTGAGGAGGTATCACTCAGATTTTTCTCCAAATGGCTAGCATGATCCTCTTTCTTCTGCTTTCCAAATTCTCTATCTAATTTAGTCTAGAGATCACTTGGATGTTAAATTAATGAGGTAGTGCATACTAGGAGACATAGAAATACATATTGCTGCTAAGGATCTGTCACAATCATTTAGCCAATCATTCTCCTCTTCATAAGAAGAAAAATCTCTCATAACACCAATACACATATCAAAAATACCCTGTCTCTTCAGATATGATATCATCTTGGGTTTCCACTCATCATAGTTGAATGGAGAGAGAGAGAAGGAATTGTTTTCATATTCATGGAATCTATTATAGAATACCTGCAAAAACAATGGAAAATATCTACTGCTGCTACTGCAACAAAACTGTTGCAACTACAGAAAAATGTTGTTGCACTAACAAAATTTCGAATAACTTGCAAAGACAATGAAATCTATCTAGAGGATTGTTACATAATCTATTGAACATTGCTTTAGGAAAGTAGAAACCTTTATCTGTATCCTTCACACCTGGCTAGAACTCATTGGCTTTCTCTAATGAATTCAAGGTAATAGCACCAGGATTTATTGTGGAAATCTAGAGGCTTCTAGTGCCTTACTGAAAAACAACTACTCAATAAACTGCTGCAACTACTGCAATTGCTACAGCTGCTGCTACTTTTGCAACTGCTACAACTTCAAAATCTCTCACAAGCTATGATACCATGTGAAATTCCACGGGGGTATATCACTAAGCTTGAACAAACCTCACAATTTCATTGTGTTAATTGTAGCAAAGAATTAGCAAGAAGTATGATCAAATTCACACATAAAACTCAAAAGATGTGAGAAACTGTTGTTGACACATTCATCAGTTGTAAGATGGAAAAAATATGTCAATACAATATAATGAATTCGATACCCCTAGGAGAGTTTGAATTCTCCTCAAGTCATAGTTTAGTTTGCATTGGAACCATATCTCGATAAGGTCTAGTGGCCACCGATGGTTAATGATCAGTCAACCAGAGTAGAACTGAGCATAACTGAACCATGTGAGCAGAATAATAGGGAAGGATACTCCAAGGAGGGAACCCTCTAGCTGTCAATGGTCAAGGAGGGCTCTCCCACACTCAGTAGCAGTCAATCTAAGAGCTACAATCAGTTAACTGAACAATCAAGGGGACAAGGTTACCTAAATCATGGAACTGACTAATAGATCTCCTAAATCTATGTAGGAGGGAACACTTATAACTCTAGTGATGAAAACAAGGGCACAAGAGTGGCTAGGAGGGATAATAATGACCAGAAACAAGCTCTAGGGGGGGCAAAATAGGGACTAGGTGCTAGGAGACTCCACTTCTACTAACTGGATGCATGCATGCATGCATGAAAAATGCATGTAGTGCTACATGGAATGCATGCATGCAGTGCATGCAAAACCAAGATGTGATGGTGAAAATATTCCAACAAACAGAGCACCAAGGTTTGACGACACCAACTATACCTTTTGGAAGGTCAAGATGGAGGTTTATATGCAATCACTAGGAGCTGATGTTTGGCAGTCCATTGTGGATGGCTATAGTGTCCCAACAGTCACACCAATTGACCCGGCTGAAAGAAGACTATATGAGTGCAATGCAAGAGTCAAAAACGCACTACTGTGTGGATTGACAGACACTGAATTTATCAAGGTGATGCATTGCACCTTAGAAAAGGAAGTATGGGATCATCTCAAAGGTAAAGAAGGAAAAGCTGCAGAATTACTCTGTGTTGTTTGAATCCTTGAAAATGAAAGACGAAGAGAATATTTCCTCCTACTTCTTGCGAGTTGATGATGTAGTTAATGTTATCAAGAGTCTAGGAGTTACTCTAGAAGAAGAATCAGTGGTACATAAGCTATTGAGAACGCTCCCTTCAAGATTTGATGCAAAAGTATCTATGTTAGAAGATAGAGCCAATATTGAAGACCTGAAGAAGGACGATCTTCAATGGATCCTAACTGCATATGAAATGAGGACCGAGAAAGAAAATCCCATCACGAAGGAAGCAAACTCTTTCAATGAATCAAATGATGAGGAGTCAAATTTTGTAAGAAAGTTGAAAAAAGGACGAGGTAAGTACAAGAATAAGTTTCCTTTCAAATGTTTCAAATGTGTAGGAATGGGCCATTTTGCTTCTAAGTGTCCTTACAGAGAAGATGGATATAGCGATGGTGAGGTAGAATCTAGTTCTCATGAACGAAGAACTGTGCGTACTCAGCACAGACCTGAAAATAACAGGAGGATTTCAAAACATAGGAAGAGACTGTATACTAAGGAAGACAACAATATGCCTAAAGAAAGTGATTGAAGAAAAAAGCCAAAAGATGTACTATTCATGGCTTTTGTGGAAGAAGAAAGTAGTGATGAAAATAAGAAGAGATGTTCATTATTCAAGAAGAATAATCCAGTTGCGCAAAGAAAACCAAGATCACTAGATAAATACTTCTTTAGTATGTCCTTCAATACACCTCCAAATCCAATCGCATAATTTAAAACTAATAGTCAATCTAAGGAAGAAGAAGTTGCTGAAGTTGATTGGGAAGGTGAATTGATCAATGCCCTGGATGAATTGAATAAATCAATAAAGAAGAGTAAAATCTTGCCGGAACATCTATCGAAGTTTGAAGAATAGGTCAAGAAAGTTCACGAATCTCATAAAAAACAAGTCAGTAAAAGGATGATGGATTATGAAGAAAAAATGAACTGCGCAATTGACAACATCAATATGCTTGAAGAAGAAAGATCCATGTTGAAGACTTATCTAGAAGAATTGGAATAGAAAAATAAAATGATAGCGAGTCAAATTGAGTCAAAGGACAGAGATATATCTCGCTTAGAAGACAAATTAATCAAGATAAAGGGAAAGAAATAGATTCAAGATCACACCACTAGTGATACTTTGATCTGCACACATCTAGAAAGTGACAAGACTAGTTTTGAATATCAAGTGAAGATCAAGTTCAAATACAACACATAAATATTGAACAAAATCCCGAGTGATCCAAGGTCGCTTGAAGATAAGTCGGGTCTTGGTTATGAAAGAACATCTAGGAAAGTATACGACAATAAACATTGTCCAAATAAAGTAAAGTCTTTCAGGTATGGAAATTCCTTCAATGATTAAAACTCTTTTCATTATACTAACCAAAGAAGGATCAACAGAATGAACTGCGCATGGTGCAACCGCATTGGTCATATTGCAAAGTATTTCCAAACTGTGAGATGCTATGCATGTGATGGCTTTGGACACAAGGCTTTGTATTGTTGAAGAGTAGTACATTGTCCTAATGAAAATGTGTTGCACAAAATCAATCACAGTGCAAGGATCCATAGGGAAGACAATCAAGCATGGAATATGAACGAAAGTGTGCACGTAAAAACATGGGTAAGGAAATATCCCCAAAAATGTGCAGAAGAAGCAGACAACCTAGGTACATCCAAAGCAGCAAGCAATTGTTGCCCCTCTTACTGATGTAAAGAAGATTAAGTGAGACCCTTCAATTCAACACAATGCATCTTAGGAATTCAAGGACTATGTTAGTGAATATTATAGTTTGAATGTGTTTGTCTCATTAAACAGGTTGCAAAAGGTTATATGTGACTGTCGCAGAAAAGAGTTTTAGTGTTTTAGTTAAGCAAAGATGTGTGCATATATATATTCAGTTAATTGTTGAGTTATGTTAAAGACAAAGTATCACACAAAATTCACATTCATGCGATGGAAATAAATGAAAAGTATAAACAGATGATACTGTGAAGTAAAACATGTGTCTACACAGAAAGATATATACATAAGCATGTATTGCATTATATTCAAAATCAGTTTTTTACAAAATGCATGAGTCTTCTACAAAGTGAATAACAAAAGCGACTTCATGCCAAAAGGAGAACTTCAATAAAACTATTGAAGATGGAAAAATTGAGAATTGCAGAATAGTCTATAGCCGCAATTCGAGGTCCATCTCTGAGTCTGGTTAATGTGTGAGTCGAAGCTCCAAGTCCACTGGAACAAGCGCGTTACACTCAAAGGTTGGTGATAAGCCCAAATTATAGGTATCCTATAGCCTTTTGCCACAAGTAAAACGCAAGACATGATGAAGGAAATACACCTGTTTTGTGGGAAAATGTATTCACTTTGATTATTTAATAAGGATGTTTAGAGATTATTCTTTTTATGTTAAAAGCGTTTTTGTATGTGCTAACCTTGGAATGAGCAGGCATAAACAAGGTATGAAGGTCTTGAGTTATCAATGAGATTCAAAGCTCGAGACTGCAGATAACAAAGGGGCTCAGCGCTCATATATTTCTAAGTTCTAGAGAATCCCTGATTAAGAGGATTGGCATTTATGATCATAGAATAGGTTAGAAGTAGAAACATATATATGGACCTCTCAGATAGCGAGGGGATCATGTTGCTATTTTGGAGAATC
The DNA here is from genome assembly GCA_027924585.1 of Larix kaempferi. Taxonomy (NCBI): domain Eukaryota; kingdom Viridiplantae; phylum Streptophyta; class Pinopsida; order Pinales; family Pinaceae; genus Larix; species Larix kaempferi. The sequence continues at coordinate 7,335,723 of BSBM01000450.1, read as the reverse complement.
AATTGTTTATGCATTTTTGTACTGCAAAGACAGTTTGTGTTACAGACTTTCATGAACCATGAAGTTACTATTTTAATAAGAAGACTGATGTTACTTTCAAGCCTGCGTTTATAAGTTTTACATACTCCTGAGTACGGGTTGGGGAGATCCCCTCCAACACGTAAGTCGGGAGCTTTAATCTATTTTCAGGGATTTTCCATTTATGCTATGAATCGATTTACTTCTTATCGTGTATGCAGATACCTTGATGGAAATTGAATAATATGGTTTTATTTCAGTTAAAAGATTATTTTGGTTCATCATATTTTCTGTAGTTGATCAACACTCATTCTATAGTTCGGTAGAACACATTCCGTAGTCCTGTAGCTGCATTCTGTGCATGCATATTTTGACATCTTTTTTCATGTATTCTTATATTGGTTCTAAAACAATGATTCAGATCTAGAAAGCTCATGCATATTTCTTTTATCAAACTTAGATCCTAGAGGTTAATTACTTTCAGTTCCTTGATTTAATGATCATCACTTGTAGTGTTTAATCCGAATAGATAAGATTGGTTAATTCTTAGCATTAGATATTTATGTTCTGGATTTGGTTTTCAACATTAAAGTTTTTAGGTTATCCTTTCAATATTCAACACTTAATTTTCAGTATTCAATTCTTAGATTAAAATCTCAGCTTTCAGCATCTTAATTCTTAGCATAATTTTATCAAGCTTTTAGCATTTCAATTCCTAGTATAGATTTATAGTTTCCAGCATTTAAACTTCTTAGCATAAGAATATGTCATTCATAGATTCACAATATTTTTAGCTCACTTTCTTCTTTGATTAGAGAAACCTTTAAGACATCTACCAACACTCCCAACACGACGAAGACTACCCTATAGAGCACATACAATGTTAACACCTCTGAAGTTTGTACGTCCCCTGGTCGATAATTAAAGTAGGCTCCTGGTCTAGCTACCCTAATTAGGCATCCATTCCTTGATACCACCACTTTTTGGCGCCGTTGCCGGGGAGGTGCTTAATATTTAGGAGACATCTTTGAAAAAAAAAACATATAAAAACAACCAAAAACATAATTTTTTTTACCATGAATGCCTAAACGACAAAGAGATAGATTTGGACGCTTATGTCTGCCCGTCCTATGAGCAACAATAGTTCTGATAACTCTCAATTTGAGTTCCTTAATTCAGAGGAAGAAACTGATTCTAGCTACCACCCAAAATTAGATAACTTCTTTGCTAGCTCTAGGTCAAACACTACTATGGCAAAAGAAGATGAAGAACCTAGAGAATTGTTCACATTTCCCATCAGTGTACCTATTGGAGATGCCAGGATGAAGAATATAAACCCTAATAATATGCCAAACTTCCATGGTTTGACTTCAGAATACCCTAACACATTCCTGTTTGAGTTTGAGGTCGTTTGTAGATCCTTTGATTACACTATTGATGCACAAAAGCTGAGGCATTTTCCTTCCACACTGAAAGATCTATCACTTAGGTGGTTCATGAGCCTTGAAGGAAACAGTATTTTCAGCTAGGGCCAAATGAAACAGACATTTCTAGAAAAATATAGAGACTACTGCAAAGCAAAGGATACAAGAGACGAAATCTTTAGGATGCAACAAGGAGAAAGAGAATCATTATAAGATTATTCCCAAAGATTTCAACTCAGTTACAAATGCGTTAGTCATTGCACCTTAGATCCTAGATCACTAAAACTCATCCTTCTTAGAGGCATAAAGGAGGAAAATATTGAAGTCTTAAACCTTCTAGGGGATGGAGATATATTGCATAAGACTTATGACCAAATCCTACAGATCTTCAAAAACTACTCTAGATCTAGGAAAGTAAAAGTGGGACAAGGGATTCACACCCATTTACTAGGGGATCAACATCTTTAGGACCAAGCCTTACAAAATATGATTTAGGAAACCTGTTAGATGACATGAATACCGATATCCTACAATCTCTGGCCATGCAACTTGATGCACTTCAAATCAAGAAGAAACAGGACGAAATCAACCAAGCCTTGGCAGCCTTTTGTCCACGTTGTAGAAAAAACATGAGAAGGGGCAGTGCACAATGAACACCATAGAAATATGTGGTCTCTACACTGATGATCACTCCACTGATAAATGTCCTCTATTTCCCTCATGTAAAGATGCTATTCAAGATCCCACAACTGAAGGTGCAATAGAACAACTATGTTTTGTGAATCAAAGGAGGAATAATTTTCCTAGGCCTTACTAACCTAACAACCAAGCCTACTATAACCAGGGAAATAACCAGCAAAATTGGAACTCGGTACCATCCCAATGTCCATCTCAGCCAAGTCCAAACCAGTGGCATCAAAACCAATCATATCAACAAACTTATTACCCGCAATCTTACTCTCCATACCCCCCACCTTTTGCTCAGCCAACCACGAATTATGGCAATCCATACCCTTATTCATGGAATTGGAGAGCTCCATTGCAGCAGCAACAACCACTCATCATGCCCCCACCACCAAATCAACCACCTGCCAGACCTCCACCAATTCCTGCCCAGCCAATTCAAAACCCTAACAACAACAGACCACCACAGCAACAAGCCTACAATATTGACATGGTATAGTTTCCAACCTATGTTGTGGATACACTGGAGATAAACGAAATTAATCTAAGATCTGGGAAAACATTGCAAAATACACACACACAGAATAACCAAGAAGATGAGGCTCACAAACAAACAACACAACCTCATATTCATCATCCAGATGATCCAAACCCTCGGGTGGAAGAAATTCGACCACTCACACGAAATAGAAACCCTCCATTCCCTGAAAAACATGTACGAAGTACAAAAGAAGAAGAGGAAAATGCAATTTTGAACGAATTGAAACACTTGAATATTCAAATTCCAATTTTGCAGGCCATTAGAGATGTGCCTATCTGCAACAAATTTATTAAAGAAAATTGTTTGAAAAGACCTGGTAGAAAAAGACATGACCCACCCACGATAAATGTAGTGGGCCATTTAGCAGATTTAATGTTGGGTATTGTTGTTATCCCCAAATAACTTGATACAGGAAGCCCTGTAGTCAACGTGACAATCAATAACAGACAGATATACAGAAGCCTAATTGATTTAGGAGCTGCTATCAATGTGATGACCAAGGATACTATGATACACCTAGGACTCCAATCAATGGTCAGACCAACAACTACTATTCTACAGCTAGCAGACACATCTACAGTAAGACCTGAAGGGATGCTCAAAGATGTAATCATCAACATAGAGTCCTGGGAATACCCAGCTGAATTTATAGTCATTGAAGTAAAAGGTAAACTTAGTGGATACCCATTAATACTAGGGAAACCCTGGATAGCAACTGTAGATGCTTACATAGGGTGCAGATCAAGCAACATGACAATCACCAGTGGCCAAGCTAGGAAGAAAATCACAATTTATCCCCTAGCTAGGAAGTCTTCAGACTTGGAATATTAGAACTGGATAGACGATTATGATGACACATCTAAACAGAACACACGACCTATCCTTACAATTGAAGCTGCCCTATTACTAAAGGCCATTGAAGAAGATAGTCATTTAGATAGGTTTATACAAAATGATTCTTCTAACCAGAATATGTTTGAATATTTTCTTGTCACATGTCAGCAACAAGGAGAGGACACATTAAACCACGATCCTAACAAAATGTGGGAAGAGGTACTCACACTTGAACAACATCCAATTCAAATAAAAATAGTTGAGATAATTCCTGGAAGAACAATTAATATTAACTCCAATCTGGAGCCAGGACAAGAACAAAAATTACTAAAGGTACTGTCAGACAACAACAAAGCCTTTGCATGGACGTATACTAACATGAAGGGTATCCACCCAGACATCTGTAAACACTATATCTATATAAAGGAAGGTGATGTTCCTATAAGACAACCACAGAGAAGAATGAACCCAACATTAAAGGATATAGTCAAGCTGGAATTGCAAAAGCTGTTAGATACATGGTTCATATATCCAATCTCAGATAGTGAGTGGGTATCACCACTGGTCATAGTTCCTAAAAAAGGAGGAAAGTGGAGTATTTGTGTGGACTACAGAGAGCTCAATAAAGAAACCAAGAAAGATCACTTTCCTCTCCCATTTATCGATCAAGTACTGGACACATTAGCTGGGAACAAATATTTCTCATTTTTGGATGGCTTCAGTGGGTACAACCAAATCCTCATTCACCTAGTTGATCAGGACAAAACAACATTCACATTCCCATGGGGCACTTATGCATACAGAGTGCTCCCCTTCGGGATCTGTAATGCCCCAACAACGTTTCAGAGGGAGATCCTAAGTCTCTTCTTTGATTTTATTAATGAACAAATGGAGGTCTACATGGATGAATTCACACCCTATGGAAAAAATTTCGACCAAGCACTGAAAAATCTAGAACTGGTTTTGAAAAAATGTATTGAGATGAGCTTATGCCTCAGTAATGACAAATGTAGAATGATCATGGAAGAAGGCATCGTGCTTGGACACCATATTTCACAGAGAGGAATAGAAGTTGACCAGGAAAAAGTTACAGTCATCAAAACACTATCTCCACCTGTGAAACAGAGAGATGTAAGAAGTTTCCTTGGACAAACATGATACTATAGAAGATTCATTAAGAGTTATAGCAAAATTGTTGCACCAATGTTTGCTTTAATCACAAAAGACACGGAATTCATATGGTTAAAACATTGTATGCTATCATTTGACAAAATAAAAGAGCAAACAATTACAACTCCAGTACTCCAAGGACCAGATTGGGCACTTCCATTCCACATCCACTCAGATGCATCAGATAAGGCAATTGGATCTGTCCTTGGACAAGAAAGAGAGAAGAATCCCTATGCTATATATTATATCAGTACAAATTTGGCAGGAGCATAATTAAATTATACTGTCACAGAGAAGGAGTTTTTGGCTGTCATACATGCCATTAACAAATTCAGACACTACATAACCGGGTACCAAGTTTTTGTCCATACAAACCATTCAGCAATAAGGTATCTCATGAAAAAACCTAACACAAGTGCTTGAATCATTAGATGGCTACTCCTACAAGAGTTTGACATCACAATTTTGGATAATCCAAGCAAACACAATGTAGTGGCTTATTTTATGTCTAGGTTCACCCATGGACAAGATAATGAAGTGGTAAATGACATTTTTCCTGATGAGTATCTTTTTGCAATCTCCACAAGGATCCCATGGTTTGCTGACATAGCAAACTATTTAGTGACTGGGATATTTCCAGCACATTACAACTACAAAGAGAAGAATAAAGTTATAAGACAAAGTGCCACTTACACATGGATAGAGGGAATGCTCTTCAAAAAAGGACACGATCAAATACTCAGAAGATGAATTAGAGAAGATGAAGTGCATCACATAATGCATGCCACTCACAATGAACCATGTGGAGGACACTATGCTGCAAAAAGGACAACCTATAAAATTTTGCAAACAGGGTATTATTGGCCAACACTCCACAAGGATGCTTATGAATATGTTTCACACTGTGTTGACTGCCAACGAATGGGGAAGCCTACACAAAAAGAAGAAATGCCTCTCCATCCACAAATCTCCTTAGAGGCATTCGAGAAATGGGGATTTGATTTCGTTGGTCCAAAACACCCACAATCAAATCATAAAAACTACATCCTAGTATGCACTGACTACCTTACAAAGTGGACTAAGGTAGCGGCACTTGCTACAGCAAATGAAACCAACATGGCAAAATTTTTCACTGAGCAGATCTTCCACAGGTTTGGAGTCCCAAGAGAACTAGTTTATGATCAAGGCCCACATTTTACATCAAATCTGATAGAAGACTTGCTTCAAAGAAACAATGTTAAGCACAGACAGTCCTCCTCCTATCACCCTCAAGCTAATGGTCAAGCTGAGGTAACCAACAGAGAGTTAGAAAGGATTTTGACAAAAACAATGCAACTCCATAAAAGAAATTGGGCAGATAGGTTAAGTGAAGCAGTTTGGGCTTATAATACCACATGGAAAACAACAACAGGCTTCACACCATATGAGCTAGTTTATGGAAAGAAAGTTATGCTGCCCATTGAATTTGAGATCAAGACATTGATAATTGTAGCACAGCTAAATATGCAACTTTCAGACATCCAACAGGAACGCATGCTACAACTAAATCAACTGGATGAGCAACGCCAGCAAGCACTTGGTCATACTGAAATCATCCAACAGGAAAGAAAGAAGTGGCATGACACACACATAAAGCAGAAAAAGTTCAAGGAAGGCGACTGGGAACTACTCTATGACTCTAGGTTTCACACCTTCAAGGGAAAACTAACAACTAGATGGCTCGAACCCTACATCATTGAAAAGATCTATGATAATGGAGCTATCATAATTACAACAATAGATGAAGAAAATTTCCCCATGTTGGTGAATGTACATAGATTAAAAATATACAAGACACCACAGTCGAAAGAAGAATTCACAGACATACTCTACTAGCAAAGTCTAATGCTGATAGAGAGCATTGAAGGTAACTGATCTGCAGTTACTAAAAAAAAAATGAAAAAAAGAAAAAAAATGAAAAAAGAGAAAAAAATGAAATGAAATATATATATATATATATATATATATATATATATATATATATATATATATATATATATATAAATAAACTCAAAAAAACAAAATGAAATGAAAATGAAAAAAAATCAGAAAATGATCCACTCAAGGTAATCACAAGTAAATTTGCAGGAAATCATACATCCCCATGAAGAACTAACCAACATACTACAAATAAATCAAATCAAGAGAGCCATGTATCAATATTCAAGCGAGCCAGTCATGTATTCAAGTGAGCCAGCAAAAATATCAGGCACTACAGAATTCAATCAAGCAACCAATCTATTCAAGCAAGCCTGCCATATATTCACACGAGCCTACCATATCCTCAAGCAAGCCAACACTACAGAAAATGAATTAGAAACTCAATGCAGAGCATCAACACAAAGTCAAATAAAAATTTGACACAAAAATCAAAGCAAGCAGATACAACATTTTCAAAAGAACCTTCTGAATAAAGGCAAACACACGTAACTACAGACATGCCTATTATAACTACAGACAATGCGGAAATGTACTACAGAATACAAAGCCCATGAAATCAAGCCACGTCATGCACTCAGGTACGCTAAGCATAGTCAAGTAATCTCTAAAAATCTTTGTTTTATTTTCAAGGTCAAATCATCAACCCACAAAATGGTTATTTATGACGCTGAGGACAACTCTCAAGTTAAATCGGTAGCAAGGTTCAAATTACCTCACAAAGTCATGATTACCCACCATCAGCATGTCAGAATAAAAATATCCGCATCCAACCACCATATTTCCCAACGATCAGAGCAGAAGTGCAATGCACAATTATGGAAAGAAATGCAGGGATCAATAATGGAAAGAAACGTGTAAGGTGGCAAGTACAATTCGAAATGATCGAGAGAGGTGTGGAAGAACAGTTAAATAAGGCGGCATAGTCTACAAAAAAGACCCATTTTTGCAATACGATCTCTCCAAAAGAAGAAAAACTGAAATTTCATGTTGTCACCCAGCTAGCAAGCAACCTTCGAACCTGTAAATCAATCCCAGTCAGTCGAGGTAAGACAACCACACTCAAAAAAAATTTGTTTTGCTGGTTATAGTAGGAAATCCAAAGATGACAAAGGGGTTCAACAAGAGTGAACCAGAGGATCACAGAGCTATTTATGAAAACCCAAGGGTTTTATCTATCCTCCGTAATGCGGGATGGATTCCCTTCATCTCCTAGCTGAGAGGATCTAACACAGAGGTGGCTTTAGAATTCGCAAGAAACTTAAAGCACATCAAAGAGGAGCAGTTCGTCACTCGGGTTAGAGGAATTCGTATCAGACTGGATGAGGAGGCCATTTCAAAATATATAGAGCTACCCATGGGTCTACACTGGGCCAAGGAGGACAAGAAAGCTAACCAGAGTGCAAAGGCAGTTTTCTTTGGACCTGGATAGGTTTATGAAGAAGACAAAAATGGATTCAAGAGGGTCACTATGCCAGCACCTTGGGATGAAGTAGCTATTGTCGTTCAGAAATATGTCATGTGTATAGGGAGGTTGAGCTATGTCCCTCTCTTCCATTTTCGAATTTTGAATCTTCTAAGGCACAGGAGCCATATCACACCGAACGACAACATCAACATTCCTTATTATCTTCTCCTGTCTTTGGGAGAAATGAGCAAGAAAGTAGTTGAAGGAAAAGAGGATGCATTAGCCCACCATGGGCTAATCAAGTTGATAATTCGTGAAGATTTAACAGTACAGGTCCCAGAACTTTCATGGGAGGAGTTTGTGGAAATCTCAACCGAGGATGTACAGAGAATTAAGGGTACACCTACTGTCGGCATACCCCTAGCTTCTAGGCCAAAAGACAAGACCACTTCTACATTAGGAGCTAAGAGAAAAATAGACTTGGACAGTGTGGCAGATACCCTGATAAAAATTAAGCATTCAAGAGATAGATCCCACCAAAAGGAATCGAGGGTTTCCACCAGCGAACAAGGGCCAAAGCGGCGAAGAAAAAGGTTCACACGGCCACCCAAAATCAAGCATGAAAAGGAGATAAAAAGGCAGCCCAACCTAATAATTCAGGACGTATCTGACGGTGATGACGATTGGGTAGACCAGGACAACCCAACCACACCTGAGGAATAGGATGATGACCAATGGAACCCCGCTGGTTAGGATGTGAGCCCTGCTGACCAAGATGTAAACCTTGAAGCCATTGGCCAGCTAACTGAGGCACTAATAGAATTAGCGAAGGTCAAGGAAGATTTGGTAGCATTAAAGATTGAGGCAAGAATTCAGAGAAGCCAGCCAACTTCTCCCACACCTCCACTGTTCGTACATGAGAAGACCCAAATATTGAAGATGCAACACGTAGGGGAGATGAGGCTGGAAAAACAACAAAATGCAGCACTGAGGGAGGAATTGGGCCAAGCTCAGACAGAATTGGCTCAGAAGGACCAGAAAATCCAGCAACTAGAGGACACATTGACTGCCACTACAAAAATATATGATGAAATGTTGCAAGTCAGACCCCTTTCCAGAATCTATACGCTCTACTTAAAGGAAAAGTGGGGAAGGTTCCAGCTGCAGAGGTTGAAACAAGGCTTGTCTCTGGAATTGAACACTACAAGGGGATTTGTGGACACTTCTCTAGACTGCACAGAGTTGCAAAGGGATCAGTTGTGCGAATTCTTCTTGCACAACTTCATGGTTCCAAGCACACCTAGCTGGTCACCTAATCCATATGTAGGCAACTTCCAACTAAGAGCATTATGCTCCTGGATGAACAATGAGGTAGAAAGGGCACAATATGATCATTTATATTTTGCAGAAAAGTGGCAAAATACATTATGGATCAGGGCTGAAGCATCTCACCCTGAGAGGTTAATTCAAGCCCACATAACTATCACAATTGATGAAGATTTAGTTCCTATCTTGCTTGAAAAACAACAGGAGGCAGTCACGCATTTTGATCTGACCCTTCAACACACATACAAAGAGGTACAGGAGGACATCAGTGATAGGTGGTCACGGATTGGAGATGATCTGAAGAAGAAGGAACCTCATTCCCCTCTTAGACTAGAAGCTGCTCTTGTTAAATCTAATTTATACTGAGAATCCTTGATCAAGAATCGGTTCAAATGGGTTGGCAGGAAGCTAAATCCTCCATTTTTCCTTCCTCTAATTATAAAAGAGCAGATTAATGAGGAAGAAGAGAAAAGAACATGGGCCAACAATGACCAGAGCATGGGTTACTACAGGAAAGCAGGGACTACCAGGTTGGTTGCATGGGACATCAGAGAAGCTATCGAATAACCAAGTGTGTCACCCAAGGATGGGTGAATCCTTCAAGCATGGAGGAGATGATAAGCCCAAATTATAGGTATCCTATATCCTTTTGCCACAAGTAAAACGCAAGACATGATGAAGGAAATACACATGTTTTGTGGGAAAATGTATTTACTTTGATTATTTAATAAGGATGTTTAGAGACTATTCTTTTTATGTTAAAAGCATTTTTCTATGTGCTAACCTTGGAATGAGCAAGCATAAACAGGGTATGAAGGTCTTGAGTTATCAACGAGACTCAAAGCTCGAGACTGTAGATAACAAAGGGGCTCAGCGCTCATATCTCCCTAAGTTCTAGAGAATCCTTGATTAAGAGGATCGGCATTTATGATCATAGACTAGGTTAGAAGTAGAAACATATATATATATATATATATATGGACCTCTCGGGTAGCGAGGGGATCCTGTTGCTATTTTGGAGAATCAATCGTTTATGCCTTTTTGTACTGCGAAGACAGTTTGTGTTACAGACTTTCATGAACCATGAAGTTACTATTTTAATAAGAAGATTGATTTTACTTTCAAGCCTGCATTTATAAGTTTTCCATACTCCTGAGTACGGGTTGGGGAGGGCCACTCCAACGTGTAAGTCATGAGCTTTACTCTGTTTTCAGGTATTTTCCATTTATGTTGTGAATCGATTTACTTCTTATCGTGTATGAAGATACCTTGATGGCAATTGAATAATATGGTTTTATTTCAGTTAAAAGATTATTTTGGTTCAACATATTTTTTGTAGTTGATCAACACTCATTATGTAGTTCGGTAGAACGCATTTCGTAGTCCTATAGCTGTGTTATGCGCACGCATATTTTGACATATGTTTTCATGTATTCTTATATTGGTTCTAAAACAATGATTCAGATCTAGAAAGCTCATGCATATTTATTTTGTCAAACTTAGATCCTAAAGGTTAATTACTTTCATTTCCTTGATTTAATGATCATCACTTGTAGTGTTTAATCCGAATAAATAAGATTGGTTAATTCTCAGCATTAGATATTTATGTTCTGGATTTGGTTTTCAACATTAAAGTTTTTAGGTTACCCTTTCAATACTCAACATTTAATTTTCAGTATTCAATTCTTACATTAAAATCTCAGCTTTCGGCATTTCAATTCTTAGCATAAGTTTATCAAGCTTTCAACATTTCAATTCCTAGTATAGATTTACAGTTTCCAGCATTTAAACTTCTTAGCATAAGAATATGTCATTCATAGATTCATAATATTTTTATCTCACTTTCTTCTTTGATTAGAGAAACCTTTAAGACATCTACCAACACTCCCAACACGACGAAGACTACCCTATAGAGCACATACAGTGTTAGCACCTCTGAAGTTTGTACGTCCCTTGGTCAATATTTAAAGTAGGCTCCTAGTCTAGCTGCCCTAATTAGGCATCCATTCCTTGAGACCACCAATTGGGTGCAAAGGAAGAAGCTGCAGAGTTGCAGACAACGACTATCTAGAATGATCAAATCGAATTGAAGACAGTTCATCAAGAATTTGTTGTTGTTGCTACTCCAAGATGTTGACCTAATTATTCAAATGATTCAATTGTTTAGCATGTCCATTATTCACCTGAGACTGAGAATACTGGTGATTGAATGCGAATTCCTCCATCCGACCCTTCCAATCTCCCATGTCAAATCCATGGGGGCTTCGCTAGAAGGCAATATAATAACACATTCATTCATATTGCGGTATTAAATATTCATGAAAACCTAAAAATTATATTGCTTATATATTAAGGGGAAAAGGGTTTTTTTAATTTAATGTAACAATACAAAAATACTTTGGGGTCTTTTTTATATGGATAGGCTGACAAATATCCACCAAATGGATATGGCGGGATCACAGTCGGACGAGAAATCGGGTTGAGGCAAGGCTCAGGCTTACCAGTACGCAGGGAAATCGCGTCTTGAGGCATGCTTGAGGCCAGGGGTTTCGTGGTGAAGTGGGTTTCCAGTCGATCATAGTCTAGAGATAGTGGTCATTGACAACCAATTGTTACCAATGACACTCAGGCAGTTGTTACCAATAGCCTTGGGAGGCTCTAAGCCTCCAAGTCCTGTTATAGGCCCTCAATAGGCCTTGGGGGCTTGAATACCCAACCACTCATGCCTATTACAGGCCTTGGAAGGTTTATTGAGCCTCCTAGAGCTTGTTACAGGTCCTGGGGGCTTGGATACCTAGCCCACAATAAGCTTAGTCAGCGATTGGGGAACTGCAACATGCAATCTAAATGTTGTATTATGTGCATTGGCTCTAGTGGCATACAAGAAGTGATCTCCTATCTATTCATTAGACCATTAGATGTTGTAAATCACAATGATATGTGGTTGAGTACTTTCATTGTGGGTGAAGTAATGTGCTTCCACGATATACATCGAAAGAAGCAAGGTGCATTGTAGAATGCATGTGGGTTCATAAGAGGGGTATCATATCAATATGCTAGGTATAAATATAAAGGGGTATAAAAAATGTTAATGAAAAAATTGATACATACAATATTTAATGAAAATAGGGGTTTTCTTAAATTGGGAAGGCATATTGGGAGAGGGTTAAAAAAAATGATTTTGGAAGGTATTTTCCAATATTTAGTGAAATTAGGGGTATTGTTTCATATACCACAATCGAATGTGCTATGATAGTTGTTTATTGAGTGAAGCCCCCGTGGTCAAATCTGAAGCGAGTGAACTCAAATTGTTGAGATTGGACAACAAGGCAGACATTGTCAAGGGAACCATTCAGTCTATTGTAGAAGGAATCCATTGGCAAGAAAGATGAAAATTCAAGAGAGTGCAACACAGAGCAAAAGAGAAATAGAGAAAAAGGTGATGAACCACGCATTTCACAAAGCTCTTATACAATTGAATTGATGTTTCTTTCTCACATGGAATTAATTGAAGAGATGTGCATTCAAGACCGTGTGATTTGAAGAAGGTGATGGAGTCGCCAAAACTAAATGTTGGATTATTGAATTTGGGAAAAATTACAAAAAGTGGATTCATTGCTCCATGCGATGAATGATGTTTCCCCAAAAGCTCGAGTACAGATGCAACATGTAATGGTTTCCACACTAACTGATTGTCATATCCTTTTAATGTCGAGCTGGATTACGAGTGGAAAATGTGCCAAATATTTGGTTGTTGTGGAAATGGATGCGACAAGGCTTGGTGTCAACGCAGTAAATGTGACAAGTGGAACAGTCAAACGTGGAAGGAAATCAATGGGAAAGACAGGGCAAGGCTAGTAAGACACCAAATTATGTACTATATAGTTGGAATGGAAAGATGATCGCATGAAGATCTATGCAAAGAATGATGAAGTGTTATGATAGGAATTAGAGATCAAGATACAGAAATAAGATAGCACCTGTACAAAAATAGAGTGAATCAAAGATGGTTATTGAAACAGTATACATATTGCAAGGATATTAGTGCAGAAACTCCAGTAAAAGAAATGAAGCATGAAGACAAGGGGATTTATCCCTATAAGCAGATGAGTGAAGGCCAGTGCAAAAAAAAAGAAAGGAGAACCAATAATTGTGCAGTAAAGGCACCTATTTGCCATTGATGTCAAAGGGAAAGAAAAAGCATGAAGCTAAAGATGCAGAATCATGGAAAAAAAGCACGAAGCTGAGATGCGGATGAGAAATATTATTAAGCTAATCGTGAAGTAGAGAAGCTGAGAAAGAACATGAATCCAATCAATAAAGGAAGTTGAGAAGCAAATGCATGAAGTTGATGAGAAAGATCATGAAGTTGAGCATGTATGAATCTAATCATAGAGCATGCAACAACACAATAAGGATGAACATGAAGCATGCGGTATGCGTAAAAGTAACAGAAAACAGTAAAAGCATTGACAACAGAATGCGCAGATGTCAAAGGTTCAAACTGGAAAAGAACACAGGGGGAGTACTGCGACAAGAATATATGAATCATACAATCTTCGGATATGATTATGCACAACTTCATAAGGTGTTGACATCAATTCCAAAGGGGGATATTGTTGAAATTTGGTTGTCATCGATGTCAACTAATGTCATTGATGTCAACTAATGTCAAAGAGGATGTCAACTTATGTCAAAGAAGAATCAATATTCCTATGGCAATTGGAACAAGTATATAGAATGCCACTTTGAAGAAGTATATCTAGAAATACATCCAATCTAAAGAAGTATGGTTCAGAAGTGTATCAAGCATATCCAGTTTGAAGAAGTACATAAGGAGTGCATCCTACAGCATGAAGACATCAAGTCCACCAAGCCATACTCCTTCAAGGTAAAATCTAAATAGTTGGTTGGACAAAGGTTCGAGTGTGCAAGCATGTCAAGAGTTTATTGGACAAGGTTCGGGTTTGCGCAACCAGCTTGGAACAAGAAATGGTTGAGCAATTATGAAACTCTTGAAAGCATGAAAGACTCACCAATCAGGAGAAGCTTTTAGTTTTTGAAGTGTACACAAGTATTAAAAAGGGTGTAGCGGTTGAAGTTATCATATGCACAAATTCCACAGCCAATGATAAATCAAGTGCGGAAGATCCACAAGTGATAGTAAATCAGCGGCGAAAAATTGAAACAACATGGGCGCAAGTCCCACAAGTCAAAGGAAAAAGTATGCACAAGACCCACAAGAGATGACACCTTAGTGGCTTAGAAGATGACAAGTGGTGGAAGCATAAAGCAAGCATAACCGTGAATCGAGGAACAAAGGAAAGCCACAACCAACTTGTGGACATACAATCCATGCAGGACATGTATAAATAAGAAGCAAGTTGGAGATTTGAAGTAAATTTGATGGCAAGGATGAAAGATACATATTTATATTCGGTGCATCAAGGGCTCATGTTATTAGAACAACATGATCTAGTAGAGAGCCGAGTGCACACAAACAGAGGAATGAAATAGTTGATGGTGCACATACTGATGCTGTGAATCTGTGAAGATTGCGCAAAAGATAGAAAGAAAGAATGCAGAGGATGTACAAGTGCATGAGGATCAAATGACGGTATCACATACAACACGCAGATAGTCACAGATGATCTAAGATAGAAGCATAGAAACAGATCTGAAGAATATAAGAAGATCCGTGAAGTGGTTGAATTGACGCATGAAGATTGAGTTGATGTGTGTGAAGTAAGGAAGTCCATTAGATGCGCAAAGATAGAATTGCAGCATAATCAAGGATGTGCGTCATGATGAGGATGATCTGAGACAAGTGCTTTAAACCAAAAGGATGATTCATATGATGTATAGAAGGTCGCAGATTGTTTGAAAGACTACTGCACTTATACAGAAAAAGCATATCTCAAAAAGTGTGTAGTTTCATCTGATACTAGTGTGCAACATTAGAACATCAAGTTACCAAGGGATGCACAGTATCAGTTGAAGAGTGTATTTGCATAGTAGAAAAAGGAAATATTGATCCTTGGAGCATACTACATAATTTGATTAAGTAAGCACACAGTATATGAAGTGCGACGTCGGTTAAAGTGAAGTGTTGAAGTAAGAGTGGAGTGTTGAGTCGAATGATAAGTCAATTGATGTATGCAGCAAAGTGTCAGCAAATATTTTAGCATATAGAAGGTGTGCACAGTAGAACCAACATCTGAAGTGTGTGCGTATCAGAAGCACTGCAAGGAAATATATTATTTTGTATCTATGGGCGGCAGGACGGGGCAAGGAGTAGGGGAATGTAGCCTTCTTCCAGTTGGTGCTGGAAAAATCAGGAAGTTGTAGCTTCCTTTAGGTCAAAGCCTATAAAACCAGGGGGTTGGTGCCTCCTTCCAGTTGGTTCTAGTAAACACAGGAATTCGGTGCTTCCTTGAATGTAATGTTTTCATCATAACAGAGCATTTTGTGGTTTTCTCCCGTTTGGGTTTCCACATAAAAATTATGTGTGTTATGTGTTTTGGTGCATATGTGGATGAATGTTTTATTTATGATGGATGCATAAATTGAATATCAAGATTAAGTTCAGATTAATTTGTTAAAGAAGTCAAAATTGTTCATAACTGCGCTAATATTGGTTCACCCCCCTCTCAGTATTAAATAGATTCCAATAGAGGACACAATGTGAGAGGCATACCCGCAATTATTTTGAAGTTTTGTCGAATATTTTGTAATGTATATAGTGTTGGTAGGAATCGAGGACGATGTATAAAATAAGGGGGAGGGGAATGTAACACCCCCATTTTGACCCCATAATGGTAAACTATATATTTTTGGATGTAAAGGATGGAAGCCAAGAAAAAATGGTCAAGATGAACAAAACACTGTAAATATATACATGTTTAATGTTGATATAAATCTCTAATTATTGTAGAGGAGGAGGGATGAAGATGAGATGGGGAGATATGAATCCAAAAGAGAGGAAGTGTTAAGGGGATAAGGGGAAAGATAACCATGGTGGGGCTTAGATCCTTAACCTTACCCTTAGTCATTAATCCATATTCCTAAACCTTGATTAAGGGTTATTTCTTGGTCAAGCCACCTAGAATCCAAAAGCCATGCACCTAAAATAATGAGAACTTAGTTGGTGAGATTCTCTTCAGATTCATTCTGGAAGACATGAACTTCACCCCATCGTGGTTTGGACTTCACCTGGAATTATTGAGAAAGATACTTGGGAGTGGTATCAAAAGGAAAGAGAGGCCATATGCAAACTGTCCATCCCTTAACCTTGTGGGAAAATCTGTGCATGATAGGAGCTTGTCCTATAGCTACATGACTCGAAGTCCCAATTCGTAGATTTCTTGTCCAACCTGTGTTGGAGTGTTGGAAGAGGAATGGAAGGTTGCTTGAGGGACTGTTAGCTCAAAGAAAGGGACTTGTTTCTTGAGTTGTGCAGGCTGATGGAGAAAGGGAATTGAGGATTCAGATAATTGTGGAAGGGTTCTGCACCAGGGGGTGGCATGAGAGTTAAGCTATGCAGACGTTTGAGTGATGTATAGTTGAGAGGAGCACTTATCCTTTATGGATTGATATACCTATCTCAAGGGTTGTTATATCAAAGAAATATATGGCTTTATAGAGCCTACAATTGGGAGGAATTTCCTTCACCTGCATCCAGTTGGAGAATATTAAGATAGGTATTTCACTATGTATGAAATTCTATGGTTTAAATATTTTATATAATGTTCAATTACTGGTTTAATGATATAATTGCATGGAATTTCTTGGCATGTTATGTGTGCATTTCTTTCTTGAATTGCCTGTAATATTTAGTATTTGAATATGTGTATTTGGGTAACTATATATGTTAATTCCTATTGTTATAATGTATAAAATCCATGGAATTTAGAATGCTCCTCACTATCAGAGTTTTACGGGTGAAATTAGAATACATAATGATATCATAAGTGTAAATTGGGTGCCCCATCACTTCAACATTAATTTTGATATGAAAGTTGTTTCAATTACATAGGAAACCTCAGATTATAACTATAGAGAAGTATTCAAGGTATTAGACAAGGTTGAGAAAAGTACCCCACTATCTATATGGATGATAGAGGCATCAGTGTATGTGACAATTGATTTGGGTCAGAGAGTAGCCATTGGTTAAGATATATATATTTTTAGATGGGTTTTCTCTTTATTAAGATGTTGGGGGGCCAATATGAAAACAACTTGGGAAATGAGATTTTTTAGTACATATTCAAATTCTACGAATTTCAGTTGTCTAATAGAAATCATAGGATTATGACCATGATCAATAACCATAGTTTTGTATTTGAAATATTTCTAAAGGAGTAATATTTAATTACAACCATAAAGAAAAAACTCATACAGTACTTAAACTATAAGTACCAACCTTTTATCTTATTGTTTTGCATTTCTCTAAAATAAATAGATGGTTTTACTATTGAAATAAAGCTATTAGGATCCAAAACTATGCAGTTGCTATGAACTAATATGTTTCAGGGGTTTTGGCCAAGTGTATGACAAAAAGCCTAAACTATGATAGTATTAGACCCAAGTTGGCTCACTATGAATAAATTTCAAATGTTATGTGTCCTCCATTGTGGTTTTGCTGTCTTCATTTTATAGTCACGAACTAAATTGTTGGATTTCCTTCATGAACTTTACTAGCTTGGATTCTCTAGATTTCGTTTTATTCTTGGTGCGGTGACATTTTTATTATGCAAAACCTACATTTTTTCCTTGCATAAAATCCATTTTGTTTCATGGGGAATTTTTCATTTTATTCCCAAGCATTTTCGTTTGTTGCATGAGGGTTCTTTGCATTTATTTTGTTCAAAAAAAAGGTTTTCATGTAGACAAGCTTGTACATATGGGTTTGGGGAATTCAAGATGCATTCCAACAACCTTTATTTTCCTTATCTCCTATTAAAATGTACCCAGGGAGTTCGGCATCAACATGTGTTGTTCATTAAATCTACCTATGATTGGGAAGTTCAGAGATCATCAACATACATTTATTAATGGTACAAAGAATGAATGGTAAACAAGCACAACATGCAATACTTCTTTTGATTTAGCAAATTAGGGTTTAAAGCTAAAACACATACCTGGATAAATGACGTCTAATCCGAGATTTAAGCTGTAATCCTCTACTCTACTATTCCAAATGAAAGACCTGCAATAAACAAGATACCCTTCTCAAATATTTTGGCTAAACAAAGATGAATAACTTAGCGTGAAACTCATATATAAGCAAATATGAAAGATTCAATAAACTAGATTCATATAATAGACAAATCTTAAGGGAAGGAAAATCTCTTGTATTACTTGAATTAATGGAAATCAGCTATATCTGCTCTGTAATTGGCACCTTCGAAACCTAAACCTGGGCTCCTTTCTCCTCTCCCTTCAGTGAATATTTCTCCAACATTTCCTTATCAAAATTGGTTCTTCCTTTCTCAAGGCCCTCTCCTTGTATTTATAGCAAGGCTGAGAGGATAGACTCGAAAGGTAATTGGTTAGGGAGGTTATGGTAGTTAGAATAACTACCATAACTAATCCCTAATCAGTATTTTAATATTTTTTTATTGTGATTTAGAGATACCCACGGGTATGTCTTAAGACAACAAGTGAGTGATTCGCTAGTTTAGTGTCCAGCAACAAGTGGGTGCAACATTTTAGGTGTTACCCATGGGTTTTCAGTATTGACTCCCGTGGTTAACCTACGAATTGACCAATAAGAGAGTCACGATTATGGCTCAAAATATGTCACAAAAAATAGTTATGCTGAGGAGAAAATGGTAAGATTTGGGCTAAATCATTTATAGTCAATTAGGCTCTTCCATCCGTAATGTCCTTTTGTGTGACCGACATTGCGATGTGGTCATGGATGGAGAAGTGAAAATTTAACTCATAACAGATACCCCTAATGTATGAGTTAAGAGGGGAAAACAATGGTTGAAATGCATTACAAACCAAGAAGTGGAGGAGCGTGGAAACCATAGGAACAAGGACTCAAACAATACTTGAAACAAAACAAGGTCAGCGAGCAATTACAATCTTGATATCAAGAGATGTTCAGAGTGTTAGAACATGATCTCCAATACATAACATAAAATATGTATATAGCATGGCCACTGAAATACAAGCGCGGGTCCATGACAAAAGGAGACCATAGCCGTAACAACAAATTGGATCTATGTATCATGATGAGCCAATATAAGTAGGGCTCGGTCTTGCGCAACTTGGGAAATAATAAAGAAGTTGTATCATAATCCCAAGGTCTTCAAACCAATCATCGATAAATAGTACAAACTATTACACCAAAATCTCGTCATCATGAGTCATGTGTCAACTCCATGCCTCAATCCCTGAAGCTTCCCTGGATAAAACATCAAGAGCAAGTTGTTGACCTTGTGTTTCCACATTTTCTAGTTTCACTGGCGCATCCGGATTTCCAGCAAGAGGCTCCAGACAATGGCTAGCGCATGATGCTCTCTTGTAGAGTGTGCCAGTGGATCTTGTTTCCTTCATGCAACCTGCACCAACCCCTTCCTAGTGCCAGTTGTCTTCATGCAGAGTGCGCCAGGAGTGGTTAATGTGGATAAAGAGGAGCTTCGAGTGGCTTCTCGAAGCTTGGTGACATGGAGGTCTATCCCTGGTTACTAGGAGGGTTGGTATTCAATCCCATAACCTAATGGGAAGATCCCTTAGACCTATCCCCTTAATATTCGACCTACTATATCCATTTATCCTTATAAATATCAAGCCTCTCTCCATTGAGAAGGGAGGAAGGACTATAGTACTCTCAAGCTGGTGGAATTTCACTAGGTGATCCCTACTCATCCTTTGGGAGGAAAACATCATCCTTTGGAGGCTTGGCTTGGATTGTTGGATGGAAGTTGCAAGGTTGAGGCTTAGGTTGTGACATTATTTCTCTCTGTATTTCCCTTTATTACATTAATACAAACTCTTTCCATAAGTATTGTTGTGTTGGTAATGCTTAAATCTTTCTTCCTTAACTGTTAGCTTAGATCAATTCATATTTAGATATGCTTTTACTATTTGCTTGTTTCCACGCGCTTGACAAGATGTTGCAGCTTAAGATATGAAGGCCCTAGAGCTTGGAGCAACAAAGAGGAAAGGATTTGCAGATTTGAGGCAAGTTAACTACGCGTTCCCTTGCATCTCTATTGATATAGGAAAGTATTTTGTACTTATTTGTTCTAGATCCGCTTGGACTAGGGAGATCTTGCTTGAGTCTGCTTGAGTAGATTGTCCATAAAAAAATAGGCTACCATACCGGGGATTATAACCTCTTGCTTGGTCGTAACTGGTTTTATCACCAAGGACGAATTGTCACCATCGACTAGTTGGACTTATGTACACCGGACACCGCTACTCATCCTACAGACAATGTCCCTTTGCTAGGGAAATAGTCGCAGCTGTATGAGGATGTGGGGGTTGGCCTCATTAAAGATTCATCTCTTATGGGCGTCTTTCCAACCCCGGATCCCCCTAACCATGTTTCCACAGTGAACATGATTTCATCCATGATACCCTCATCATCTAACCCTACTGACCAATGCCTCGTGCCCAACCCTGCTACCATGTACTTGATTGGAGATACCATGCCTCTATCACCAACTGAAGCTACTTACGAGGCCATCCAATCAGCCCATGATGACCACTTTTCAGTGGCATCTTCATCTTTTTCTCTACAATGAACTTCATCCCTACGAGATCCTCTGCTCCAAAATTTTCATTCCGACGAGTCCATTATGGAGATTATGAGTGTAGATGAACCTCTTTGGGAATACCTCCATCATTGATCGCATTTCCTACCATCCTTAGATTCTGTGGAGAAAAAAATCACCACTTTTTTGTCACTAGATGTCTTTCCTTGCCCCCAATCTCCAATTCTTACTTGTGATACAGTCACAAAGGGAAACTTGGCAAACATTATGCCCATTGTCCTAATTGACATCTCGGCCACAATTGGAGTCGTGGAACATATCTAATTTGGCCAAAACTGCTCTCTCGAAGAGATCACCACATATACGTCCTTGTTCAAACAATTCCATGATGTCTTTGCATGGACCTATAAGGAAATGCCCAGGGTTGATCCTACCATTGTTGTACATGAGATCCAGATATATCCTGATGTTGAACCTGTTCAACAAAAGTTATGTCCCGTGCACCCTAGAAAAACTATTCCATATGAAAGACCTGCAATAAACAAGATACCCTTCTCAAAGCTTTTGGCTAAACAAAGATGAATAACTTAGCATGAAACTCATATATAAGAAAATATGAAATATTCAATAAACTAGATTCCTATAATAGACAAATATTATGGGAAGGAAAATCTCTTGTATTACTTACATTAATGGCAATCAACTATACCTGCTATGTAACCGGCACCATCAAAACCTGACCCTGGGCTCCTTGCTCCTCTCCCTTCAAGGATATTTCTCTAACATTTCCTTATCAAAATTGGTTCTTCCTTCCTCAAGGCCTTCTCCTTGTATTTATAGCAAGTCTGAGAGGATAGACTCGAAAGGTAATTGGTTGGGGAGGTTATGGTAGTTAGAATAACTGCCATAACTAATCCCTAATCAGTCTTTTAATATTTTTTATCGTAATTTAGAGATACTCGCGGGCATGTCTTAAGACAACACACAAGTGATTCGCTAGTTTAGTGTCCATCAACAAGCGGGTGCAACATTTTAGGTTTTACCCACTGGTTGTCAGTATTGACTCCCACGGTTAACCCGTGAGTTGACTAATAAGAGGGTCATGGTTATGCCTCAAAATGTGTCACAAAAAATAGTTATGCTGAGGACAAAATTGTACGATCCTTTTGTGTGACCGACAATGCGATGTGGGCACAGACGGAGAAGTGCTAATTTAATTGATAACAACATGTTTATAAAAGTGCCCTAATGAAAATGTTTTGCATTTTATTTATAAATTCAATTAAACTCCTATTTCTTGAGCTCTATTGCATGATGTTGAGTTGGTAGGTAACTTTTAGGGTGTTGATTTTTACCCATTGTGGGTATATTCACTTTCCTATCTTAAATATATGCATTTTGGATTGTAGTATAACTATGTTTTGGCTTTGTATAATGATGTCTTCCTCTAATTTTCATAGGTTAAACCTTAGCTTTGCTATGGACCTCTATGAGTACCTCTTTCCATCATAGTAGTGAACACAAATCATATCCTTTATTGATTGTAAATTCTAGGTTCTCTTGTAACCTCTGTTGATGTTCTCCAGGGTTTCAACATCGGTAAAAATTCTGCAGATCATTCTCCCATATTAGTCAAGTGAATTGACCAATAGTTGGTAGAGAATGGCCCCTTCATAGCCCTCTGATATAGTCATGTGAATTGACTATATGTGTCTTGTGGATCAGATTCTTAGTCTATGTCTCATCATGTGAAGTGGCTTGAGTGATAAGAGGCTAGAGGTCACAGTGCATACTCCATGTGGGAGTGCTTCATGAAGAAGTGATCCATTCTAGTAGAGTAAGTTGACTTGTCTATGTGACAAGGGAATCATCCCTTGTAGTGAGACAAAGTCTAACACAATGTTGTATTTGACATTGGCTCTAAGAAGTGTCTGGGACTGAACTTAGAGTATGGTCAAAATCTACATTAGAGATTTACATGAGAGAATAGATTGGAAACTGACGAGACACCAACAAGGAGAAACTTTTCTATGATGAAGAAATGTCCATGAAGTCAAGAAAAATCATTGAAGAAGTCCTAAAGAACATTGGAAAAGATCCAAGAGACAATGAAGAAAAAAGACAAGCTCACATGGAAATAAAATAAGAAATAAATATTGAACTAGTGAAATCAGCCCCATTTGAAGAAAGTTCTAGTGACTTGATGAATATAAATAGAGAGCTTCACCTCTCATTTGAATACTCACTCACACAACATATATTTGCACCGAGAGGAGCGAGTCGCTCTATATCCCACTATGGGGGAGATGTTGTAACGTTCCTACCTAAAAAAATAATAATTAAATAATTAAAAAAATTCACGTCAGCTCATAAAATAAAAAATTATAGGAAGTATTTAAAAAAAAATCCATGTTGACTCATAAAATAAAAAATTATGAAAATTAATTAAAAAAATTGATGTTCGTCTATAAAATAAAAACTTAAAACTTAAACACATATCTATCAACCAAGAGAGATCAAATTTCATGAGTTTAAATTTAAAAAAAAATACACCTCAAGAAATTGGATCCTTGTCGGTGCTTGATAGATCTGGGTTTAAGATGGATCTACGCTAGTCTATCTTCACTTGTGTGCATCTCTTAGATGGCCTAGCAAAGGAAAGAAGAATTTTTTTGGGGTTATCTTATTCTTGGAAGATCTGGTACCCTTGATAGGGTTTCATGTGAAGGAGAGTGAACCTCAGTTGTATCAAGGTTCATCTTCATGTTTGGTATTGTTCTTGTATTGGATTGATTTTCTTCTGAGAAAGTTTATTGGGTTTTCTCCCTATTGTTCCCAGGATAAAATCTTTGTGTCTCTTGTGCATGGTTATCTTTTAGTGATCATTGTTTTATTTCCATTACAAATGAATGATGCTATATTTGTGGGATGAAATGAATTATGAAATTAAAGGTTGAAAGAGGTGAAAATTATACTACTATGTTAAAATCTAACAATCTCAACATTGGTATTGGAAAGTAAAACTAAGTTATATTATGCCCATGATGTTCATTTGAAGAAAATATGGTATGACGATAACTTAATTTTTGTGATTTTATATAACATAAATAAATTTGGTTTGCTTGGCACCCTAGTTGAATATATTCTTCCTAGATTGAACCATTTAAGTTCAAGAATTATTTGCGACGATTCAAGTGATCATAGGAATTTTATTTGCGTGGTTTAACTTTTCCTTTTATGCTACATGATACATTTTAAAATATATGTAAGCAAAAGGTTATCCACAAGAGTATCCATAACATTTGTTCAAATTGTGTTATTTAATAACTTGATTTCAATTGTATTGAATTATTGGTTGTGGAGCCATATATTCTAGTCTCATAGATGATGATTCAGCTGTATTTGTACCCCAGGCTTACTGTACACTCATTCCCCAACCTTTGGGGTTGTTTTCGCCAACAGTTTACGGGCCCATAGTTTTGGGTAACCCGTGGTATTTTCCCATTGTATTTCCCCTTTATAAGAAATACATTGTAATACGGCTAGGGTTGATGTATTAGGTATTATGCATTGTAAATATATCTGAGATCGTGAACAGAGACTGTGAGACAATGAAGAGGAACTGCAGCGGTTGTGTTGTAGGTTGTATCCCTTCACTTTGTTGGACGTATAATAAGAAGGACTGGAAACTTCAGTGTGGACGTATCCCATCTTGGGTGAGCCACGATATATCTGTGTCTCTCTTGTAATATGTATGTGTGATTATATTTTCATTTCTGTTTATTATTATTGCTCTGCGATCTTGTTTTTTCTAATAATTGGTATCAGAGCCAAAGGTCTATTTGGCAGTTAAATCCGTAGGAAAATAGGGTTTCTGGTTCGAGTGAGAGCAATGGCAGAAGAAGGAAAGTTTAAGGTCGAGAATTTTAATGGCCAAAACTTCCAGTTATGGAAAATGAAAATGGAGGACTATTTGTACCAGAAGGATCTATTCCTACCATTGGGGGGAAGAGCAAAGTAGCCGGCAACTATGAAGGACGAAGAATGGGAGGTTCTTGACAGAAAGGCACTGGGAACAATACGGATGTCCATGGCTTCGTCGGTGGCTTTCAATATCTCAAAAAAAAAAACAACGAAGGGGTTGATGAGCGTATTGGGTAAGTTGTATGAAAAACCCTCAGCCTCCAACAAGGTATTTCTAATGAAGCGTTTATTTAATATGAAGATGTCTGAAGGTGGATTTGTTACTGATCATTTAAATGAGTTTAATACGGTTACAAATAAACTAAGTTTTGTAAGTGTGAACTTTGATGATGAGGTTAAGGATCTTCTAATCTTGTGTTCATTGCCAGAAAACTGGAATAGCTTGGTCATGGCTGTAAGTAACTCTATCTCTGGTTCAAACACCTTGGAATTTGATGATGTTATTGGTGTTATTCTTAGCGAGGAAATGCGAAGAAAAAGCACAGGTGAGACATCAGGTAATGCATTGAACATGGAGAGCAGGGGAAGACAAAAGGAGAGAGGAAAGAGCCAAGGTAGTCGTGACAAGTCTAAAACGGGCAGAATCCAAGTCCAGACTGGGGAAAATAAAATGTTGGAACTATGGAAAGAAAGGATATCTGAAGAAATACTGCATATCTCTAAAGCAGAAAGGAGATGGACAGAAGGAAACTACCCAGGAAGCAAATGTAGTAGGTGATGTGTTACAAGATGCTTTGATTCTTGCATTAGATAATACTAGTGATTATTGGGTAGTAGATTAAAGGGCTTCATGTCATGCTACACCCCATAGGAAATATTTTCATGATTATGTTCCAGGCGATTTTGGGCATGTTTTATTGGGTGATGATGAGCCATGTAAAATTGTTGGAATGGGCAAGGTATGGATAAAATTTAAGAATGGAACTGATTGGCTGTTAAAATATGTTAGGCATATTCCTGCTATGAAAAGAAATCTAATCTCAACAAGGCAGTTGGGAGATGGCGGCTGTCTATCTACATTTGGAGAAAAGTGGTGGAAGATCATTAAAGGATCAATGGTGATAGAAAAAGGAGACAAAGTAGGTACATTGTATTTGTGTCCTCATAATACTGAACATTCTATCTATTTAGCTTCCATAGGAACAAATACAGCATTGTGGCATCAGAGGCTTGGCCACATGAGTGAGAAGGGGATGTATATTCTCCACTCAAGGAAGTTGCTGCCAGATTTGAAGCAGATAAGTTTGGAATTCTATGAGAATTGTGTTTATGAAAAACAGAAGAGAGTCATATTTCTCAGGGTTGGGAAACAGAAGAAGAAAGAAAAGTTAGAGCTTGTGCATACAGATGTATGGGGACCGTCTTAGGTACAATCTCTTGGTGTTCTCATTATTATGTTACATTTATTGATGATGCAACTAGGAAAACTTGGGTTTATTGAATTAGACAGAAATCTAATGTGTTTTCTACTTTTAAGAAGTGGAAAGCTTTGGTTGAGAATTAAACGGGAAAAGGTTGAAGTGTCTTAGATCTGATAATGGAGGTGAGTACTGTGGCAAGGAGTTTGATAGTTATTGTACATACCATGGGATTCATAGAGATAAGACAGTCCCATGAACACCACAAGAAAATGGTGTGCTTGAAAGGATGAACATAACGATCATGGAGCGTGCAAGGTGTATGAGATTGCATGCAGGGTTTCCCTTACAGTTTTGGGTTGATGCTGTAAATATTGTTGTTTATTTAATAAACAGAGGACCTTCAAGTGCTTTGGATAGTGGTATTCCAGAGGAGGCATGGACAGGTAAAAAGGTAAAGTACTCATTTCTGATAACGTTTAGCTGTGAAGCATTTGTCCATATTGATAAAGATAATAGAACAAAGCTTGAAGCTAAATAAAGAAATGTACCTTTATTGGATATGGGGTTGATGATTTTGGTTATCGCTTATGAGATTATGAAAATAAAAAAAATCATTAGGAGTATAGATTTGATATTCAATGAAAAGGTCATGTATAAAGATCAGTTGTAGGGAAAGATACAGGAAAATGAAAACACAGAGTACACAGTACTTGATGAAATTAAAGAAAATGAAGTTCCAAAGGGGATAGAAAATCAAGAACAACAGCAAGTGCCTGAAACTCCTGCAACTGCAAGAAGATCTACCAGGTTAAGTAGACTCCCTGAACGATACTCTCCTTCAATGTATTATTTATTGATGACTGATGTTGGTGAACCAGATTGTGATGAAGAAGCAATGCAGGTGGAAACTAGAAAGAAGTGGGAGCAAGGCATGAATGAGGAGATTGACTCATTGGTAGGAAACCAAACTTGGGATTTGGTTCAGTTTCCTACTGGTAAAAGAGCATTGCAGAACAAATGGATCTACAGGTTGAAGGAAGAAGAAGGAGGTAAGAAGCGGTACAAGGCAAGAATTGTTGTAAAGGGGCTTGCACAAAAGAAAGGTATAGATTTTGATGAAATATTTTCTCTTGTTGTTAAGATGACTTCAATTAGGACTATCTTAATTCTAGTGGCGGTAGAAGATTTGCATCTTGAATAGTTAGATGTAAAAACAACCTTTCTCCATGGGGATTTGGAGGAAGAGATATATGTGCAGCAGCCACAAGGGTATGAGGTCAAAGGTAAGGAGAACTTGGTATGCAGGTTAAAAAAGAGCTTGTATGGCTTGAAGCAAGCTCCAAGGTAGTGGTATTTAAAATTTGACAGGTTTATGACAGAACAAGGTTATAGTAGATGTCATTCTGACCACTGTGTTTATTTCAAGAAGCTAGACAATGAAAGATATATTATCTTGTTATTGTATGTGGATGACATGCTTGTTGCAGGGTCTAACATGCAGGATATAAATGTACTCAAAAGGAAGCTAGCTAATTCATTTGCGATGAATGATTTGGGTGCCGCAAAGCAAATCCTTGGTATGAGAATAATGAGAGACATGAAAAATCGCAAATTGACATTGTCTCAGAGTGAGTACATACAAAAGGTGTTGGAGAGGTTCAGAATGCAGAATGCAAAACTAGTAAATACACCTTTGGCCAGCCATTTCAGTCTAAGTAAGGAAATTTTTCCCAAGACACAGGAAGAGACAGATTACATGTCCAAGATTCCCTATCAATCAGCAGTTGGCAGCTTGATGTATGCCATGGTGTGCACAAGACCATATATTGCACATGCAATGGGAGTTGTGAGAAGATATATGAACAATCTGGTTAAAGAACATTGGAAGGTAGTATAGTGCATTCTCAGGTATTTCAGAGGTACTACCACTCAAGCATTATGTTTTGGAGGTTCAGACACTATTTTACAAGGATATGTTGATGCATATATCGCAGGTGATAAGGATAGCAGGAGGAGCACCACAGGGTATGTGTTTATTGTAGGTGGAACAACAGTAAGTTGGATTTTGAGATTGCAAAAGGTTGTTTCACTTTCAACAACGGATGCAGAGTATGTTGTTGTTATAGAGGCTAGTAAAGAAATGATTTGGTTGCAGAGGTTTATGGAGGAAGTGGGTAAGAAGTAGAAGGATAGAAGGTTGTATAGTGATATCCAGAGTGCCATTCATCTTGAAAAGAACTCAACATTCCATTCCAGGACTAAACATATACAGCTCAAGTACCATTTCATATGCTCTATTCTGGAAGATGAACTGCTGAAGCTGGAAAAGATACATACTAGCCAAAATCCTGCAGACATGTTCACGAAGGTAGTGGCCAGAGAGAAACTGAGTTCCTACTCAGTTTCATTTGGCCTTCTATCATGAAGGTGAAGATGAGAAAGTTGCCAAGTCCAATGTCTAGCAAGTACAGCAGTGGTGGAGTTGTTGTGATCAGTCTCCAGGTGGGAGATTGTTGGTTGTGGAGCCAAATCTTCCAGTCTCATAGATGATGATTCAGCTATATTTGTACCCCAGGCTTACTGTACACTCATTCCCCAACCTTGGCGTTCGGGGTCGAAGCCCCCGCAAATGGGGGTTCGGGGGCAGTGCCCCCGAGAAATGGGGGTTTTGGGGAAACGCCCCTGAGAAAAAAATTTGGGGTTGTTTTCACCAACAGTTTACGGGCCCATGGTTTTGGGTAACCCATGGTATTTTCCCATTGTATTTCCCCTTTATAAGAAAGACATTGTAATACAGCTAGGGTAGATGTATTCGGTATTATGCATTGTAAAGATCTATGAGATCGTGAAGAGAGACTGTGAGACAATGAAGAGGAAGTGTAGCGGTTGTGTTGCAGGTTGTATCCCTTCACTTTGTTGGACGGTATAATAATAAGGACTAGCAACTTCAGTGTGGACGTAGCCCATCTTGGGTGAACCGGGATATATCTGTGTCTCTCTTGTAATGTGTATGTGTGATTATATTTGCATTTTTGTTTATTGTTATTGATCTGCGATCCTATTTTTTCTAACATGAACAACATATTTATTCTCTTGATGGCATTATGAATGTTTAATGAACAATGAAATTGCAATATTTTTTTGAGCTCTTGTTGGCATTTTTTACGTTAAAATAAATAAAAGAAATGCAATAGAGAGATTCTTTAGTGATCAAATTCATGTTTCCTTATTGTATAAAGAACCATGGGCATAATGAGAAGGAGAAAAGTAACAATGAGACATATTCTTGTTCCATAAACCTTTCAATAGTTTTTCTTATGTAAAGAACTTGATGCAAACCTAAACATTATAATGCTTAAAAATGATGGATTACTTGAAGTAGTTGCCTAAGTTCATTTAACTACATGCTAGGATGCATGAAAATATAGATAATGAAAGTTCATCAAAAATATTGTTGGTCTTGTCCTATTGTGGCAAAGCTTACTTTTGAAACCATAAGGACTAGTGAGCTTC
Source organism: Larix kaempferi (assembly GCA_027924585.1). Taxonomy (NCBI): domain Eukaryota; kingdom Viridiplantae; phylum Streptophyta; class Pinopsida; order Pinales; family Pinaceae; genus Larix; species Larix kaempferi. The sequence continues at coordinate 7,305,754 of BSBM01000450.1, read as the reverse complement.
TCACTGTGGGTGACTTGGTGATGATTATAAATGAATGACTAAGATATAAAGTCTTGGTCAAGAGTATGATAACCCCTTGGACCTTATCTTGAAACTTGTAAAGAAGTAAGACACCAAGATTAAATGCATAATGCAAGGCATGGCATAGTTGGAAATAGTCCTCTCTAATATGATGACATGAGTGTGCTTGAGCTTTGAATTGGTGATTGGTTAAATTGAAAGAACTTGTGTGATTTTGTATCAATGTCTATTGTCCCTAAAGGAATTTCTAGAAAAGTGTGTGATCGTCATGCTATAAAAAAAAATGTACTCTCTTTTCTGGCTAGATTAGATGTAACATGGTTTATACATGGTACTTATCCTCCACACTTTCATTGGAACATTACCTAACTCCTTTGTAGAATTTTTTAGGGATTTTAGTTATAATTTACCTCCTGTTAAGGGTTCTAATAAGAAAATTTGCTCACTTCCCATGTCATTGGCCTCGTCATCCACATACATCATCAGTCCTTTTCATTTCCATCCAAATGAACTTGATGAAGCATGTAAAAAGACCCAAAATGAAAATCAAACATTGAAAGGGCCACTCTAAATCTAGGTTGCACATATTTGCAAGAAAGAAGCGACCCAAGTCACTCATTTGCCTTTGATATAAGTGACCCAAGTCACACAGTTACTCCAGATAAATGTGACCCCACCACAATAATGGTTTTCAGTTGTTTTTTATTTGTTGCTAATGAAAAAATAGGTAAGATTGGCCCAAATTAGGTAATGGATTTGGGGATTAAAAATCTAACCTAGATCCTTATCCAAGCCATTGTTGTGCCTACAAAAAGTTCTCAAGGTCCCTCATTCAAATACAATTATCCATGTTTTCACTCAAGCCTTTATTCTATCGAGATTCCCTTCGAGATTGGAGCTAGCCTTTCCTTACTTCTATCTCACCTATCGGAGATCCCTATTGTGACGTGTAGTCGAAGGATTGCGAGATTTACAAGAGACCAATGGACCCTCCCTCAGACAACTACAAGGGCCCCTTCCATTACACATTTTGAGGTGATTTTTCCCCTTGTACTCTCTCATTAAAATACAAAAGAAATATATTCTTTGATTCTTTACATAATGTTGTTGCATGTGTATTATTTATTGAAGAATGTTTGCATGTTATTAGTTTAGATTTGCAATGTTTTACTTAGTTTATAGTTTTTTTTTTCCTTGTCTTTCCTTTAATTTTGAATCTTTGTTGAGGTTTCAAAACCCCTTAGCAAGCGCCTTTTGGCACTGGTATGTGCCAAATCAAACACAACAAATTTTGGCGACCATACTGGGAAGGATCTATAATCATTCTCTTGTTGTGTTCGGTTTGCTTTTCTAGTCCTTGATTGAGTCATGTATAGCTTAGTTTAGCTTTGTTTTATGTCTATCTATAGTTTATTGAATTTCCAGTAGGTTCTGAGTTCTAGAACTCATCCAGATCTGTCGAGCCAAAAGTGATTTCCTCATTTTTTGAGCTTTCTATTCCAGGTCACGCATGTTTGGTCCAAGTGACTTGAATTGAATATTTTTGTCCTTTTACAATGTCTTGGGTCACTTATATCCCTTCAATAAGAGTGACCAACTAAAAAAATCCCTCCCTTAGCATTTTTTAATCTGATTTTCCCTCTGATTTGATCAAACAATGTTCATTTTTCATTTTGAGCTAGTTTACTATTTGTAGTCTCTTTTGCTTCTTGTTCTAACCCTTTTTCTTTTCCCTTTAGACTGTTTGGTGAATAAAATTTCCCTTTTAGATATTAGTATTTTCCTCTTTGAAATTTCTATTTGGATTTGCTTGTTGTTGCATTTAATTTCTATATTGGCAAGTGTTTTGATGACCGATCGTATTTGATAGTTAATCAGTGAATCTGTTTAAAGAATTTTTTGTTTGCTAGATTAGGGACTTTAGCCAATCTTTGCAAATTTGAACTATTTAGTTATCTCATTTACACACATGCTTTGATTAGTGAATCGCTTGATCATAGACATTTATGTTGAGATATATTTGTTTAAAGAAAAGTTATGTAGCTTAGTATTGGAGTTACTTTATCTCTTTCAAGCATTTACATTTCTTAGTTGCTTTTAGTTATTATTTGTACACACCATTTGTGCACACATTTTCACACCCTAAATTAAAACTATCACTTGGTTCATGATGCCAAGTGGAGCCTAAAATCAACCATAATATAACTCATTAAATTCTCACGTGAGGACCAAAATAATATTGTAGTTAGGTTAGGAATTTGGGGATAGGAATCCAAATAATTCCCCCTAGTCACTATACATTTAAGACATAGTGGTTGACCTTTTAGGGAGCTAAAATCCTCTTGTATTATTGGACATGGTTAGAGCCAATTTGTGGGTGGGCCCATCCTTTCAGGGTGTTGTGTTACAGCAAGGCTAGAATCAAATGTTTGAGTGGTGCACCATCCCCATTCAGTACTGAAGATCATCCAAATCTCTTCCTTCGGTATGAAGCTACAGGAAACTCATCTAACATGTCTATGAACAAGGTAGCCTAGAAGCCTTATGCTTTTTAGGTATCTCACCTAGAGGCGGTCCCCTTTGGTGGGGGTATTCCTAGAGAAGATAGATTCGGCTGTTGGCCTAGCTCTATAATTTTTCTTTCAATCTTCACTCACTATGACCAAATAGGATTGATGCCCCTATTTAGTGTCTAGTGATTGGAAGACCTGACTCAGATTTCTATTTTTTTCTGTTGGATGGGTGTGATGTCCCCATTTAAGGAAATATTTGAGAAATATTTATTTGGTTCTTTTATTTTGATTGTGTAGATCTCTCTTAGGTGTAGTTGGTATTTTTACTTTTTAGGGTGTTCTTTTCGATTTTTTCTTCTATTTTGATAGATTAGATTACATGCACCCACGCTACACTTGTTGCTTAATTTGGTTCCTTTTATATAGTTGAGATTATTCGACTTGAGCATTATAGACCATAGCCTTGCAATGTTAAGTTCTTCAGCGTAGACTCTGTCATTATAGATCCCCTGAGGTAATATTGTAATGGCCCCTCAAAATAGTTTCTTAAGTTGCATTATCAGCTCCACAAGTTGTACCCCAATTCAACACATTGCACTGTCATCAGAGCACTTCTCTAAGTCATCTAATTTTGAATCCCTATAGTCTATATCACCCTCACATCCACACATTAGTGACACCATGGACGAAAACAACCCCACCCATGGTGGTGTAAACATCCCTAATCCTAGTGGTGGAAATAACCCCACTCCTATAGGCAAACACATCCACATTTCCAGTGGCAAAGGCACTAGAAGTGGTTCCACCACTAGAACCACAACCAACACCATTGTTGATCCCTCCACATCGCATCCTACAATGATCCTTCCATTCATGGATAGTCTCAACCTCCAAGATTTGGAAATACTAACCAATTATCTTATACATCATGATCCTGCTTGGCCCCCCATGCCGACCAAAATACCCCTCAGACATCCCTATGTTTGAGGGAAAGGTAGGATAGGATCCCCAAAACCACATCATGTCATTTCATTTATCGTGCTCCTCAAACAACATCGTAGATGAATCTATTCGCTTGCATCTATTTCAGAGAACCTTGACTAGTGTTGTAGCTAAGTGGTGCATTGAATAACCTCATGGGGAACATCCCAAATTTGTGTCCTTAGCTTCCACTTTTCTATCATTTTTCCAGTTACCCATCCATTATGACGAGGTATTTGATATCCTATTATGATGTCACCAAAACTATTCCACTCATATTAAGGATCACATCCATGAGTGGTGTTGACGCCAAAGTCTATGTAAGATCAAGCTCGATGGTCGTATTTTCCTTGACTGGTTATTGAAGTCTCTCATCCCTGCAATAGCCAAAGACATGGCCTTTGAGCGCCCACAATCTGAAGAAGAAGTTATCCTTAAATATTAGTAGTACAACCTCATTTACACACAGTCCAATTACCTTTACGTGATTATCCTTGATTCCCCTTGAGGTGATTCTCCATAATTTTATCGAACCCTTCCTTTGATGCAACTTCTAGGTGTAGAAATCCTAATTTATCGGAATTAGGTTCTTTTTCTTTTCTTAGTATATATAATTTTTCCATATCTAGATATGATCTTGATGGATCATCAATGTTCATCACATATGTTTCTTCTTCTACTACCCTCTCTCTTTTATCTAATGAGCATTCACAATTTTCTTCCTTCTGATTGATGCAAGGATTTATATCTCTTTACTGAAAAAATTTCTGATCTTATCTCCTTGAACCATTTGTGCATCACTTTCATCTCCCCATTAGTGCTTACTAGCCTTCCGAATGAATTCTTGATTTCCTTAGACATTGCTTGTTCTAGGTTGATTGTTGGGGCAAGTCAACCAATTATTACCCTTTAGAGTCACTTGGCTTCTCATTATGTTGTCTATTGTTGGTATAACTCTCCCCTCACCTTTATTTTTACTTTCTCTTTCTATCCTTGATGGAAAAATTGTTGCATCTCTGTAAATCAGTTTTTGGTTTTCAAAATCCAAGTGGCTTTCCCAATCTTCTTCATCGAGGTGACTCCCAGTGTATGCTATCTCTGTGACTTGAATCAACTTCTAATTATTTTTCATGGAGTCCCTTGAAAAGTATTTCATAGTGACCATCGCCGTGATCACTTGGTCCATATTTCAAGTAGATAATAACTATCAATATGTTACAGATACACATATTTGTTTTGCATCCCCATTATCCATGGGAAAAACATTAGACAATTGTATTCCCTCTTAGTATAGTCTATACATTTGGGTTGTTTCTTTTATTGAGTCATTAATACATATTGAAAACACTGGTCTTAAATATCTTTGTTGATTCCTTTGATTGTCAAGATAATTATTCCAAGAGTGATCCATAGTGTTGCGTGCTCTACATAAATTAAACCTTGTTATCTTTTTGGAGTCTCCCTCACATTCATAAGTTTCCTTTTGTTTGAGGTTAGGGTTATTTTTTGGTGTGCCTTATGGATATTAGGGAATGTGATTCCCCATGCTATGTTATAGTCATGACAAATTATTGACTATATGATGGTGAGTGGAAGTTTGTTCCAGGAATTCCACTCTGGGGTCATCGAGGTCGATTCATTCTAAGATCTCATGAGAGCCCATAAGAACGAGGGAGAATGATTGCAATTAACACCTTATGTGATAGGTACCAACTCATTCAACAATACTAATCCAACAGTTCTTTACCTATACAAACTTTTCAAAAGTCCAAGGGGGAGGCATATGGAAGGATTTATGATGCCTAGGTGTTAGATCAGGTCCTGTCACTGAGAAGGGGGGGTGAATCAGTGACAGCTAAAATTTAAACAATTTTTGACAAATGTAAAACAAATTTCAACACACTGATTTATCGTGGAACCCTAATTGGGTAAACCACCAAAGCTTTTTCTATTATCTGCAAAATTGCTTTTTACACGTTACAATAGAATTCGATCGGCACCAAGAAATCAGGATGCACCCACACCCTTAATTCACCAGCATCAACTAGTAGGAGGCTACGACCCCCTATTTAGTCAGCAATGACTTACAAGGAAGCAACAACTCCCTTTCGGAGGCACCGACCTGCCCTAGCACCACCCTGTCGCCCTTAAGATATTAAGTCTCCACACGCTTCTAGAACTGCATCGCTCCCTTTGGCCTTACTCCTTCTTCAAGTAGTGTGATGAAGAATCGAGATACACACACACTTTATACAAATGATTTTGTCATCTCTATATATATTTTTCCAATGTGCATTTTGAAATGTCACACCTCTTCGTAACAACCCTTCTCCAAAAAAATGACATTATATATAATAATAAAAAATCTTTTTTTTTTATGTTTAATATATAACTATTTATTTTAATTAATCCTAAAAATGATTTTACATTTTAAAATCATTTTTATTATTTAAAAAATATAATATATATATTTTTAATTATTTAAAACTGTCACTTTAGACTTCTCCCAAGTTTCTATCCACGTGTCTGCAACCTCGACAATCTTTGTCAATTCCATGCCATTGTCCATCTCAGCTTCACATCTTCCAACTCAATGTTTACCTCAACGCCACGTCTGCAACATCCTCGTCATCGTCCACGCATAAGTAGCCACGTGTAGAAAAAGGATAGGGGTCTTGACAGGTCGTCCCGGGCACCGAGTTGGTGATCTTCTCATGGAGTCCAAACACCCAGCGCCCCTGCCTATCCTTTGCACTACGCGTCAATAGGATTGGTATTAACTGGCGTATATAAACACATACACATTCGTTTGCACAATCAATGTGGGACTAAATCCCAAACAAAACAAATCACTATATAAACACATACACATTCGTTTGCACAATCAATGTGGGACTAAATCCCAAACAAAACAAATCACAACCATTGATTTGATAATCCAACGGCTGATGAGTCTCCAGTATGTTGTGGGGCGTCCTTGCATAAATTTCGTGAACCCCAAACTGGCCAACATCTTTGAAGCCTATTTCAACAAAAACGCCATCAATCTGCTCTCCTTCACTCTCACTATTAATGATAATGAAGACTGCATTTGTCATGATTTCATGGTAGTCATGGTCGTGGAAGGACATAAGTCCAGCTTCCCTCATAGGACTCAGGAAGTTCACCTTAACAAAGCAACGATCCAAAATACTGAACCAATCTGAGAGCTCTCAAATCATTACATTGTAATTTTCCCAATGTTTCAAAAATTCTCTCAACAATGCCTCGCCATGGATGTGTTTTTTTTTTTTAAATATTGTAAAACCAGGGGTATACATTCTTCCATTGACTCCTTGTATCTATCATAGAGCTGCTGCGCAGAGACACCAAAAATCTCTGGTCCTTGGTAGTATAGTAGAAACTAGCAGAAATGGATGGATAAAATCGGTGCATAAAGTCTTTCATTGGATCATCATGATGAGCTTTCTTCATCCTCTATGCCTCCATATCCTCAGCAGTAACCTCATCACTCCATCTAACATTGTTTTGTTTTTCTTTCATCCTTCTCCTCATGGATTTGAGGCTTTTCTTCAACAATCTCCTTGCGAGTCAAGTTAGCTTTCATGGGATCAGTTGTTGCTTCAGCAGCCTCAATTCCTGCTGACCCTGTACAGTAACTGTTTCGTATTATCTTCTTACAACACTTGAAACCCCATTGGTGATCTTTGCACCAGGAACCCCAAACACTATTATGGTTGTTGATAAACACGTCTTCCTCAAACTTGCTCTTTGGCACAGCTTTCTCCTGACCCTTAATTATTCGGCCTGCTCGATCATATTCAATTAACATTTCAGTTTGACCCATTATAAATGTCTATTGAACCATAACCTCCAGACAAATCTTGATAACAACTCTGGCTGGAGAATTGGTTTGCAATTTGTGATATGGAGCTTTTACATTTAAATCCTGGAGACCATGAAACAATTATACTAGCAAGCATGTTCATAAACATCAGATTCCATTTCCTTTTGAAATTCGTAATTTCTATGATTAAAGCTATTATCTTCATGATTCATCATATCTACAGTATGTCTGTTGATATGTGGATTCCTTATGTTCCTCTTTGAGAGATGAACTATCTTTCCACTGAAACTCTTCTACTCTTTGTTCCTTCTTGGCCTAAGACTCCATGAAAGATTTACTGCTTCCAGCATCATTACCTGCACAAGATTCTTCTCTGCCATTACTAGTTACCTTCACCTTCAACTTTTGCCATCAATGACAATCTACATCCTCTACCATATTGCCAACAATCTCCCCCTTTGGAATTGATGGAAACTCCTTAATCTTCTCCCCCTTTGACAACAATGGCAAAGGTTTGATCAACTCCCCCTGACTCTAATCACTGTCTCCCCCTGAGATGATGCCACTTTGGTGCTTTGGTTTGAGAGTTTTTAGATTGGGGAGGATACCACTCCTAATATTTTTCTAAGATATTCAAACACATCTCTGCTTAAGGGTTTTGTGAAAATATCAGCCACCTGTTCCTGTGTTGGAACATATTCCAGTTTGATGTTTTTTGTTTCCATCCTGCTCTCTTAAATAGTGAAACTTTATTGGGATGTGTTTAGATTTGGAATGTTGTACGGGGTTTTTGGAGAGACTAATAGCACTTGTATTATCACAATAGATAGTGATGGGTTTTTCAAACATTATTTTTATGTCTTGTAAAGTCTGTCTCATCCATTCAATTTGTGTGCAACATTCTGCTGCTGCAATGTACTCTGCTTCAGTGATGGATAGGGAGATTGAGGTTTGTTTTTTACTTATCCAAGAGACAAGAGATTCTCCCAAGAAAAAGGCTCCTCCACTTGTGCTCTTCCTATCATCTACACAACCAGCCCAGTCTGCATCCGAATAGGCTTTTAGGGAGAATCTGTTCTTGCTAGGATACCATAATCCAAGATCTATGGTTCCTTTTAAATACATGAAGATTCTTTTTACAGCTTGAACATGGCTCTCTTTTGGTGCAGCTTGAAATCTGGCCACCATTCCAATAGCTTGCTTGACATCTGGTCTGGAGACTATTACATATAATAGATTCCCAATCATGGATCTATAATGTTTTGGATCTACATCTTTGGATTCATCTTCTTTGCTTAATTTGCAGCCTACTGTCATAGGTGTACAAACAGGCTTGCAATCCTCTAGCTGAAATCTTTTCAACATATCTTTAATATATTTGGACTAATGAATAAAGATTCCCTTTTTGCACTGTACTATTTGCAATCCTAGAAAGAAATTCATTTCACCAAGCAAAGACATTTCAAATTCTTGCTGCATCCTTTTAGCAAAATCCTCACTTAACTTTTCATCATCACTCCCGAATATAATATCATCAACATAAACTTCTACAATAATCATGATATCATTTACAGTTTTATAATAGAGATTATTGTCCGTTGATCCTCTTTTAAAACCTTGTAATTGCAAGTAGGAATCCAATCTTGCATACCATGCTCTAGGTGCTTGTTTTATCCCATATAGTGCTTTCTTTAATTTGTAGACATAGTCTCCTTTATCAGTCAACTGAAAACCTTCTAGTTGCTCAATGTAAACCTCTTCTTCTAGGAATCCATTAAGGAATGCTGACTTGACATCCATCTAATATACTTTCAAATTTTTGTGACAAGCAAAGGCTAAGAACATTATGATTGCTTCCAATCTAGCCACAGGTGCAAAAGTTTCTTCAAAATCAACTCCTTCAACTTGGGCATAACCTTTACACACCAATCTGGCTTTGTTCCTGATAACTTGTCCATCTTCATTCATTTTATTCTTGAAGACCCATTTGGTCCCAATAACATTCTTGTCTTTTGGTCTTGGAACCAAATCCCAAGTTTGATTCTTTTCGATTTGGTTCAATTCTTCATTCATAGCTTTGACCCAATTCTCATCTTTGCATGCCTCTTTAATTGAGTTGGGCTTAATACATGATAGCAGTCCTATCTCTGTTTGATACAACAATTTTCTTCTTGTTTGTACTCCTGCATCTTTGTCTCCAATGATCTGGTCTTCAGGATGATTCTTCTGGACTATTCTGGACGGTGTCTTGGTGTTTTTTCTAGGAGATTCTTCTCTTTCTTCTCTGTAGCTAGGGTTTTACCCCTAGCTTGTGCAAATGAGCACCTACTAAGGAGAATGGACTCCTTAGTAGCAGTTCAGTAAATGTAAATTATTAAGCTAAAACAGAAATGTAAACTAGTCTAAAACACATGCATGAAACATAAAGAACAAAATATAAATAATGGTTTTTGTATTGATATTACCTCCAGTGTGGAGGTTGATGAAGCTCTTACAATGTCCAAGAGGGTTGCTCCAAGCTCCAATGTGCTCCTTCTCTTTCTCCAATGGTGGAAATGGGCCAAACGGGGCTCTCAAGGTGAAAGTGGCTCAATGGTGAACTAGGGTTTCAAGAGAGATTTTGGCAGAGTAAGGGTATACTTGATTGTGGATATGAAATAAGGGATCTCCATCACCTATTTATAGTTTTTTGGTGGTGGAGTGCTGACCCATGGTTTTGGGAACCATATGGTTTAAGGCAGCTGTATAGGGTTTTTTCCTCATTATTTTATATTTTTTATTCCCTTTTTAGAGGGATTTTGCTATTTTTTGGAGGAAAAGGGGGTTTTTTAGCCTTTTTGAGGCTTTTTTGATGGTTTTGTGGCCTTGGAGGCATTTTAGGCGTTTTGGAGGCTTTTTAGTGGGATTTTTTAGGGTTTTTAAGGGAAATATGGTAGGAAAATGGACAAATGAGCCATGTAATGAGGTAGATGATGTAGTGAACACTTTTTGGGTGTTAACAGATTGCCCCCTGATGTGCGAGGGCAGGAGCTCATCGTATGGCCGATGGACATCATAAGTCATGTATGGTTTTCCTGGGGTGTGGAGAGAAGAGAGGAAACAAACTGAAGCCCGGAACAACGATCCCGAACAAACTGCAAGAACTAAAAGTACATAACCTCAAAAATGGATGAGGAATCATCTGATCATATGGACGAGGCGGGCATACCCATGCTCGTATCAGGATATAACAACATAATAATAACAATGGGATCCAAAAATGGGGACCTGAAATAGATATGACCTCAAATACTGAATGAGGCAGAATCTCAATATATGGACGAGGCGGGCATACCCATGCTCGTATCAAGATATATAAACAGAACTGTGAGGCCTGAAAAGAGGGACCTGTAAGATACATAGAGAACCACTGTGTACATCATAAGTGTCCAGAGGGGACACAAAATCTGGGACATACTGCTGGGCTGACCATGTCTGAGCTGAATAGCGGATACACTGGAACAATCAACAGTGCTACTGAATGTGGTACCAAAGGAACTGATGGGCTGCTGGACCAGAGTGACAAGGGTCATACTCTCAATGGTACACTGAACTGGAACTGATCTGGGACTGAACTGGGTACTCAAGGAAGCATGTAACTGGATGGCTTCTGAATACAATCACCAACGTAGCCCGGACGTCCACGGGAACATATAATTGGGTGTTCCAAAGTGACTCACCAATGTGCTAGAGTTGGGGGAAATCCGGGGTCTTCGACAAATAATGGTAGGTATGTAAATCCTGTGCGATTCTCAACGATGCGATCAAGGTGCTGAAGTCGAGCATGTGAGAAACAACCATTCGGAGAGGCAATGATGACTCCTCTCAAAATGGTCCGTAGGCACTCATCACAGATGGTGATGGGTCCAAGGCGCAGGGACCTCTGGGCCTATCCTCTGGAATAGAGGAGTTTTCGTCGACAGAGGGAGACCTGCAACTATCAAGGCAATGATGTTTCCTTGACAGGAGCGCGAGGTGGAGAACCGAAATGTGGTAGTAATGATGGTAGGACTGACAAACTGGGGGGACAACTGGGCAAGTAGAGTGGGTGGACTCAAAATTCCTTTGTTCAGAGTATGATAATGGGATTGATCGGGAAGCATATGAAATTAACTGAGGGGAAAGGGATGATAGCTGTATTGGATCGGGGAGGGTGACTGGGCTGAGGGGGACTCAAGCTGGTATAAAATGGCAGGAGACTGCAGAATACTCTGAACAAAGGCGACCTGATTGGGGGTGTTGCCGAGATGATGGATCATAGTGCCGGGAGGCACGGAATGACTTCTTCATGGGTTAAGGAACTAGAAGAAGTGTGTGTAAAATGGTACTGTCGTGTGGATTTGAAGAGCCCAGGACAGTTCATGCTCGTGGTTGCTTTCAATTTTAAGGAGTCTGAAAGCGATAAGAAGACTCTGAAGTAATGGAATGATACTGTCGTGTGGATTTTACGAGCCCGGGACAGTTCGTGCTCGTGGTTGCTTTCAATTTTAGAGAGTCTGAAAGCAAATAAGAAGACTCCAGGGGGTTGCTTTTTCGTATATTTAGTCTCCAAGGCCCAAAGAAGCATAAAAGGATACAATGAAGAACTCTTCTAGCCGGTGTGACTAGAGTATTCCTTTTTCGTAATTAGTCTACCAGGTCCAGAAAAGGGGTAAACTTATACCAGATAGACGCCCTTTCAGGTACTTTAACGAGCATGAAAGGAAGCAAGATTTCTCGGCGATCTTTTCATTGTTTTAGGAGTCAGAAAAGAGCTTAACAGAAACTCCCTAAGTGCCTTTTTCGTAAAGGACTTGTCCGGCCCGAAAAAGGGATAAAATTATACCGAACAAAAGGAATGGCCAGGCAAGGAGGAAGTGTTCAATCAAGGAACATGTATGATGACCAAGAACAAGGGTGAGGGGGAACACTGGTGGGCCTCCTTGCGGGGTGAATGAAATGGTGGAAAAATAACGAAACATTTGCAGTATGACAGGAGTGGATGGCTCATGTAAATGTGTGGAACAATCCGATGGCGGTCGATGTGGCGCGCAAATCGAGGCAGCAAGGTGTTGGGACACAATGGTGAAACTATACCAGGTGAGAGCGAGAAATGATATCAAGCATCATCACGAGCTCAAAAAAATGAATCCGGCGATATAAAGAGTGTCGAAAACAGATAACGGTCGATGTGGCACGTAAACCGAGGTGACTGGGGGTGTTTTGGAAAAAGACCCAAAAAATATGGGGGTGAAAGCGAGAAATGATCTCAAGCATCATCACCGGCTCGGAAAAATGAATCCGATGATATAAAATATGTGAAAAACGGAGAACGACCGATGTGGCACGCAAACCGAGGTGACGAGTGGCATCTAAAAAATGGGCAAAAAATGATGGGGGAAAAAATAATGCAACGAGATGACCATCATGACGGTATCGTCGTGCGGATTCCAATAGTGGAAACGATTCGAGAAACAGACTCCGTATGGGTTCAGAATGGCCAAAACAAGAAAAAGTAAACTGACTATAAATAGTGAGTGGGTCCAACATGACATGTGTCATTTGTACTATTTGACTTTGACTTGTGATCAGAGTGGACCAGAGCTGAGGTGGCATTTCTAGATGATCCGACCGGCCGATTTCTGATTCAGGAGATACAGGTATTCCGTCAAACTCATACCTGCATGTTTCTCAGGGTCGGGGGTTGGGTAGTGGGTCCCAGGGTGATTTGTACGGTCCACGTGGGGTGGAACGCGGGTTCGGGGAACGAAACCGCGGTGGGCGACCGCGAGTTTCGGTGTGAAACACGCAGTTGGGTACCACGTGTTTCTCGGCTGGATATGCGGTCTGGTACCGTGCGTTCTAAGGAGGAACACGCGATGCGAAACCGCGGGGTTAGCCCTGACAGGCGCGGTTAGGAACCACCACTATAGGCTTGATAGCCGCGGTGTGAAACCGCAGCAGGGAGCCCGAAAGCCGCGGTTTTGGTCCGAGCGATGAGGGCTTCCCGGGGGGAATGGGAAGGATTTATTTATTTGACATGAGTCTACTTTGTGTGATTTGCAGGATGCCGCGGGTTCTATGGAGAGAGCGGGAGATCCCTGACGAGATAGTGACGGTGATCCAAGGGGATCGCCATGTACGATCAGTGCTGGGACTGTGCGGACTTTTAAATTTCGCACAGGTACCCATGATACGGTCAGCAGCGTTGCTGCTGAACCGACTAATTAGCTTCTGGGAGCCGGATATACAGGCTTTCCGAGTACAGGGTGAGAGGGTGGACCTCAGCCTGACCGATGTACACTTTCTGACGGGGTTGCCCTGTCTGGGCAGGGTGGCAGACACACAGCCGCGGGTCGCCGCGGACGTAGACATGGAGGACATGCTGGAGAGATACTATGGTCCCGAGGTGAGGGTGCACAGGAATGCACTCCTGGTGAGGGACCTATAGGAGCCATCAGTATAGGCCATGGTGGCATGTGTGGTTCGGGTATTGGGGTCCCAGTCACCTGAGAAGGTGTCTGGGGGCCAGATGCAGATGATAGAGCGCGTACTGGATGAGGTGTACTACGTGTGGGGCCAGATGTACTTGACCTTCGTTCAGCGGCAGCTGACAGCAGCGAATGAATCTGGCAAAGGTTTTTTCTATGGTTCGTTCTTGTGTGCCTTCTTTATGGAGAGAGTGCCCACACTGCGGCCGTAGGTGCCGATCAGAGCAGGAGGTTTGTGGGAGCCGCAGATGGTGCAGTGGGGCAAGATGATGCACCGCCGTGGCGGCGGCGATGTTGACAGGTATTTTACGCAGGAGTTGTACCTGCAGTGGCTCCAGATACCATTGACACTGGACGACTTCCCATATAGGGACATGGAATACACGGGAGATCCAGAGGCGCCACGAGCACCAGGACAGGCATGGGGTCCCGACGGTACGTATGTGTTTGCTTGCATGTTATGGATGTCAAGGTTTATATATATGATAGTAGATTGATATACTGTGACTGACATATGGGTGATCTGCAGATGTGGGTCCGAGGCCGCCGCCAGGACATGTGGCACAGAGGGGGTTTGTGGCCGTTCCAGCTCTGCCTGGGCGAGGGGAGGTCCGTCGCCGTGATGCGGAGGGGACACTGGAGTCGGTACAGGAACTACTAGACTGTTTGCTGATAGGGGTGACCGACGAGGGTTGGATAGATGTCGATCCGAACGTGGTTCAGGATTGCATGAGGGCACCCCGAGAGTTCAGATCCATAGCGATTCGGGTGGCGATCTTGGTGGACCGGGCACGGGCACAGGAGCCCGTAGGAGATGAGGACTTGCCGGAGGAGGAGAGAGGGGAGGACTCAGAGGCAATCGATGCAGGCAGTGATGTAGGATATGACTCTCATTAGGGAGTGCAGGGGACTCCCCCTGAGTTTTGTAGCTACGGCATGTATTTTGATGAGGCTTGAGGGATGTATAGCCATTTTTTGTATAGCTGAGTACAGGGGTACTCAGGACATGTATAGCACTGAACATGTATTTTTTGATATATATATATATATGCACGTGGATGCACCTTTTTGTATGATGTTGTGTATTTGTACACACGTGGATGCGCATTATGATTTGTGATATGTTTTACATTGCACGTGGATGCAAGTAGTATAGGATGTTGGGCACATGGATGCCCCTTGTGTATGTTATGTGGTTTGTATTTTTTATTGCACATGGATGCAAATGGTTATGTGATGACAGGCACGTGGATGCCCCTTGCAATCTTTTTGGTTTTTTATATATTTTTATGAGATGCTATGCATGATGGAGATTTTACATGGAGTGATTGATGTGCCAATCTAGAATGTTGTTGGCCATTTGGTCTGCGACACTATTTTGAGCCCTTGGGACATGGGTGAATGTGATGGATTCAAATTGTCGGCTGAGTTGTTTTGTGCGCAGGAATTTTCTAAAGAGGTAGGGATCATGCACCTGGTAGTAGTTGTTGAGCTGGGAGACAAGCAGCTGGGAGTCAAGGAACACATGGAGGTGACGTATGCCCATCTGTAGGGCAGCAGTTAGGAGACCGGTCACAGCATCATACTCTGCCTGGTTATTAGTAGCAGCGCCTATACAGATTCCGTCGAGGTGAATCATTTCATGGGAAGGGGAATATAGGACCCACGCTGCAGAAGCCAGGTTGGGAGACCAGCGGCTTGCTCCATCGGCGAAGCCAGTATGGTGAGGTGGAAGATGGTCCATCTGTGGTCACGCAAAAAATGAGGAATGTAAGAGTGCGGTAAAAAATGTGAAAAACAAAAAAGAGAGAAAACTGTACAATGCGGACCAGTGGGGCCGCGAGTTATTTACGGATAAAAGCGTTTAAGGTACAACCTGTTACGTGGGTTGCGCAAAGGGTGACCTTCGGAGTCGGCTAAGATGTATGCCCCCTTGCCGAGACAAGTCTGCACGATGTAAGGGCCTTGCCACATGGATTCGAACTTCCCTTTACCGGTTTTTTCATGGGCTTGGTCATAGGTGAGGACGAGGTCCCCTTCGTGGAAAGTTCGAGGGTGTACATGTTTGTCGTAACCAGCTTTGGAGCGGTTCTTGGCAGCTTCAATGGTCTGGAGAGTGGCACGACGGTCTTCATCGGCTTGTTCAAGGGATAGCAGACATTGCTCGAGTGGGGAGGTGTCGGGGAGAAGCTCGACGACGATTTGCAAGGCAGGTATCTGACACTCAATGGGGAGGACAAACTCTACGCCGTGAACTAAGTGAAACGGGGTAAAACCAGTGGAAGTTTTGGTGGATGTACAATAAGCCCATAAGGCGGGGAAGAGCATGTGGTGCCAATTGGACTTATGTCGGTCAACGGTGCGTTGAAGGATGGTCTAGAGGATTTTGTTAATGGCCTCTACTTGGCCGTTCCCTTGGGGGTAGTAAGCAGAGGAGAACTGATGTTCAAATTTGAGTAGGGTGGATAACTCACGCCAAACGGAATCTTCGAAGTGTGAACCATGGTCTGAGACTAACTGTTTAGGAACCCCGAATCGAGTGATAACATGGTTAAAAAAGAAATGGGCAGCTGTGTCAGCGGTACAATTAAAGGTAGGCATGGTTTCGACCCATTTGGTGAAGTAATCGATGGCGACAATTATGTATTTGTGGCCGTTGGCAGACGAAGGTCTACATTCCATGAAGTCGATGGCCCACTTACAAAAGGGACCAATGGTGACGACTGGGTGTAATGGAGCAGGTGGTGTCCGGGCCTTGGGGGAAAAAATTTGGCAGTTATGGCAATGCTTGACCGCAGTGATGCAGTCGGTGAAAAGTGTGGGCCAGAAGTATCCGGCGCGGACAACCTTTTGGGCAGTGACCATCCCGGAGAAATGGCCGCCGCAGGCACCGCTATGACAGTCGTTAAGGATGTATTCAACTTCCTCGTGTGTAAGGCAACGACGAAGAATGGTGTCAACCCCCCACCGATAAAGGACATCGCCTAAGAGGAGATATCGAGAGGCTTGGTGACGGATGCGACGACGTTCATTACGGGTGACTTTGGGTCTGAACTTCTGCGTGTGCAGGTATAACAAAATATCACCGTACCATGGGTCATCAGACGAGATAGTGAACAAGTGATTGTCGGGTAACTCATCCGAGATTTGTGGGGTTGGGAGAAGGGAAGGTAGATCAGTGATGAGCTGGGCAAGCGCAAGGGCTTTATTGCTCTTAGGTGTTCGAAAAGTGAGGTCATATTCCTGGAGGATAATGACCCATTTAGAAACACGACCTTGCAGTAGCCGCCGATTTAGGAGATAGACCATGGGGTTGGAGTCAGCAACGACTGTGGTATGACTAAGTAAGACATAGTGTCGCAGTTTTTGGACGGAAAAGACCACAGCTAGGGCTAGTCTCTCCTCATATGGGTAACGTAGGGGTGGACCAGACAAGGTCTGGCTAACGTAGTAAATGACATGCTCTTGGTGGGAGACGTCTTCTTGAACCAAGACTCCAGACACAGCATGCTCGGATGCCGAGACGTAGAGGATGAAGTCCTGAGAGAAATCCGGAGGGGAGATCAAGGGAGCTTGCGTGAGAGATTTCTTGAGGGCTTCAAATGCGGCTTTGGCTTGCTCATCCCACAAAAATGGTATGTGGGTACGGAGTAGGCGCAGGAAACCGTGAACGGTAGTGGTGTAATCAGGGACGAAGCGTTGAAGGAAATTGGATTGCCCCTGTAGACTTTGGAGCTGCCGGAGCGTGCGAGGAGCGGGAAGGTCTAAGATGGCTTGGACTTTCAGGGGATCAACAGTAATTCCTTTCTGGGAAACAATGAAACCCAACAATCGACCTGTCGGAACGCAAAAAACACACTTGTGTGGGTTCAAGCGGATTTGGTATTTGCGACAACGCAGAAAAACTTGTCGAAGGTCGTTAAGGTGGTCTGATCGTTTCCAGGAACGAGCTGTAAGATCATCAAGATAAACTAGCAGGATATGGACCAAGTCGTGAAAGCAATAGGTCATGGCCCGCTGGAAGGTGGAACCAGCATTTTTGAGGCCGAAAGGCATGACGCGATAGGCAAAGGTGCCCCATGGGGTAGTAAAGGCAGTTTTGTACTGGTCTTCCTTACGGATCTTAATCTGGTTGTATCCAGAAAAACCGTCCATGAAAGAGAGGACTTCATGTCCCGCACACGCATCAATGAGCTGATCAATGAATGGCGTGGGGAAGTTGTCCTTGGGACAAGCACGGTTTAAATCGTGGAAGTCAGTGCATACTCGAATGGTGCCTTGTTTTTTGTTAATAGGGACGGGGTTTGAAACCCATGTGGTATAGGCAATAGGATAAATGAATCCTGCCTTGCGCAGTTTCTCAATCTCTGCTTTGACAGCTGGGAGCTTTGAGGGATGAATGGGACGTTGTTTCTGACGGACGGGGGGTACATCAGGCCATGTGTCAATGTGTTGCTCTATAATGGCGGGGTCAAGGCCGGGCATTTCGGTATAGGACCAGGCAAAGACATCACGGAACTCTCTGAAGAGGTTAGTGTATTCCTCAATCTCTTGCTTACTGCAGAAGGCTCCTAAAGTGATGAGCTCAGGGGCACTCCCGGGGGCAGCGATATCAATTTGGATGATAGGTGAGATGTTAGCCATGTTACCTTCCTCGAAGGCATCAGGAGCAGGGATAGGGTCTTTGAACCAGTCGACCTTGGTGGGAAGGAAGTCTTTAGATTCAACTGCAAATTGGGTAGTGGTGCTAGAGGAAGATGCGTCTGGGAGGAAATACGAACGATGGTGCATGTCATGCCAGGGATACTCCGGGGCAGTGAGTGACTCAAGAATCTCCTCATCAGTATGGAAAGTTTGGGCCATCAAATCGATTGACGTGGGAATGGTAGTGGAAGAGATCATGTAAATGGTGTTAACCTCCCCAGATGGGGGTGAGATCGGGGGGTGAATCTCCTCAATAGTGGTTGGGGCTGTCTCAAGATCCAGATTGTTCATCTCATAGAGAGCCACTCTGTAATCTGGGAGATCGGGACAATGATGTGAGTAGTTCCCGTAAACACCGCATATAGCACAGGGGTGATTGGTACGCAGGGATTTATCTTTAGGCTTGGGGGTGGGGTTTAGTTCGACAACCGGGATGTTGGGGTCATCGTTGAGCATCTGCATGTGCTTCTGTAATGCTGGTAACTGTGGGCATTGATGAGTCGCATGGCCTAACTCGTCGCACAATGAGCATTTGAGAGGGGCACGAAATACTGGGGGGTTTTTGACTGTCTTGGGAGGTGGTACAGCAGTGTAAGGTTGGGGACCTCTGCCCCCAGTGGGTTTGGGAGTAGGGGGAGGATTCGTAGAGGATGAAAGGGTAGAGACATCGGGGGGTGGCTGAGTGGTAGTAACCATGGGTTGCACCGGTTGGAGGACGACGCTTGGTGTCGGCGGGGGAACGGGAGGCGAAAGATACCAGATGGGTAATCCCAAGGTTAGCCCAGGGAGGCTAAGGGTAGCCATAACCGGGGCGCTGACTACTCCCGATGGAGGGACTAGGAAGGGGATTGTATGGATAGGTGTAACACCAATGTGGCTAGGTACCAGTGGTGGTTTAGGCAACAAGGGTGGCGGATTGGTAGTTGTTTGGTTATCGTGGGAGAGGGTACATAAGTTAGACACTTCGGGCGTAGATGACGGGGGAGGAATGGATTGGAAAGTGGATGTCATCGGTGGGTCTGAGTAAACTCTAGGTCCCAAAGAGGAAACAAATGAGGTAGCAGCACTACTGACCGGTTGTTCCACCATGGGGAGAACATTTTCGGGTGCAGCGGGAGCATTTGGATCATAGTAAGTAAGTTGGTCGATCTTAACCACGCGTCCGTCATGGGGGAACATCATGGTACGAAAGACAGAGGAAGCGACCGCCCGCATAGCATACATGTAGCTGCGACCGAGTAAGAGGTTGTAATCAAGCTGGGCGTTGATGACCTCGATATCGATGAGGATGGTTTTACCACCTAACTGGACAAGGACATTGGCTAGGAGACCTTGGGGCTGAGACGAACGACCGTCGTAGGCGTGTAACGCAGTGGTGGACTGCTGGAGGGTAGGGGATCCCAACTTCTGCCATACGAATGTAGACATAACGCATGTGGAGGCACCCTCATTGATGATTCATTGATGGATGACAAGATTCCGAACGGAAATAGAAACTTGGAATGCTAAGGTGGAAGGCAGGCGTGGTTCGGACTGGTCCAAATCAAATGCCATCAAATTCGAATCATTTGGGTCAATAGCCCCAATGGCTGAGAGTAAAGTCTTGCGCTAGGAAAGGCAGTTCTTCAAGACTTCTAACGTAGACATGGCCGCGGGAGATTGGGCTAGGTCGTCTACAATGTTGTAGTTTGACGCAGCGCGCGCATTGGGGTTGTTGTTGATACGGCGAAGTGGGAAACAAGCTGCTTTGGAAGTGCCATCTATCGGAGGGGGAGGGATACGTAACGCTTGATCAGTGGGATGAGCGTTAGTGGTTTTATCAGTGGGAGGGGCTTCAGAGGTGGAGCCATATTGGTTCCGGCGAGTCTGAAGGTTGACATCAGCGGAAGACATCATCAACAAGTGGTGGGTACCTGATTCAAACATGGGTTGATCAGGAGCGGCGTATGTGATCTGTTGTTGTTGGGGTGGCGCATTGGCTTGGGGAGGTGCCAACGGCTGAGTGTTCACTACGCCTTGGGTTGGTAAGGGGTTTTGCAGCACCAAAGGTGGCTGCTGAGGTTGTGGGGGGGTGGGCTGCGCTTGAGGGGCTGCATGTCCTTGGCGATGGGCATCATCAACCCAAAGTTGTCGAGATCGCTCCAAATGTGGGCAAGTGTGTGTGTAGTGGCCATAGACCCCGCAAATAGAACAAGGATGGTTCGTTCTCAAATTAGAGTTTTTAGCCTGCTTGGGCGGGCGATCAGGGTTTTGGTTAGCGAGGGCCGCGTTGTTGTTGTCTGGGGGATTAGCCGGTTGACCACCTTGGTCTGTAGGTTGGTTGTTCCCACGATTACGGCCCTTGCCGCAATTTTGTTGGCCCTGGTTGCGTTGGTTGTTCTGGTTTTGCTGTGGGTTGTTTTGGGCGTAAACTTGCCCTTGAACAGTAGGTGGGTTTTGAGGTTGTGCAGGTGCTGGAGCAGGCTGCGGTGGATGATAGGTAGGTGGAGGCTGTGCAGGTGCGAAACCTTGAGGAGGTTACTGATATGTCTGCGGAGCAGGTTGTGGGTTTGCCGTAGGGGCTGCCTGTGGCAGGTAATAAGCTGGTTGGGCTTGGGAAGGCGCAAGAGCTGGTGCAGCTTGCTGGTGGTAATAAGTGGGTTGGGCCTGAGAAGGCGGAGGAGCTAGTGCAGCCTACTGATGGTAATAGGGTTGAGGTGCGACCGGGGGGTTGTACGCAGGGGGTGCATGACCGAAGCACTGAGGTGGACAGCTGGGTCCATGGGAATGATGGTGATGTGTCATAGGAGCATATGAGTTGGTGGCCCCAGACTGTGAGGTGGCCCGCGAAAGGTCGCGGCCCGGGGTTGGATGTACTATGGAAAAGGGTTGGGGATGCGAAGAAACATGACCAATGATGCCGTCTGCGGCGTGGGATGCCCCCGACACATCATGATGGGAGGACTCACCGCGAGGGGCATCAGGTATAATGGTATAGAGGTAACCTGACTGGTCATAAATGAGGTCGAACTGTTGTGCCTTAAGGATGGCCTCTTCTCAGACTGGGGTCTTTCGGAAGCTACATCCTTAGCAATAACAAGAAGAAGGGACTTGAGGAACCAATCTAGGAAGATACGGTCGTCTAATTTGATCTTGCATAAGCTACGGCGTCTACGCCACTCATGAATGTGGTCCATGATGTGGGTAGCCGTGTTTTGTCTGCAAGATAAGAGGATCTCAACGCCCGCATCGTAGCGGACAGGTAACTGGAAGAACTGTAGGAAGGTTGAGGCAAGGGAAGTAAAGGTGGCATGGGTCCCATGGGGTTGCTCGATATACCACTTGGCTGCAGAGCCAGTGAAGGTGCCCTGTAACAAACAGAGGCGAATAGAGTCATCCACTATGGAGTTGGAGGAACACCATAGATGGAAGGACATGATATGGTTTTGTGGGTCCTCGCCCGCCTTGCCCTCGAATTTAGGAATGTCAGAGGGGAGCTTGGTAGGCATGTGAGGCCATGCTGGGTCGTGTCGGATGGGGTCGTTGGTCAGTCTGGCTAGGTCAGGTAGGTTGAGGCTAGCCATGAATGGCAGACTGGAAGAAGGATGTGACACAGGAGTGGGTTAGACCAAGTTGGGGCCCATGCCCCCAAGTAGAGGGACAGGGTTGGGAATGTTGCCACCAAGTGGGGGAACTAAGGTAGTATAGGATGGGCCTGCACCACCATGGGTAGTGTGAGTCACTGGTGGAGTGGTGGTGTGTATGCCAGCTACGGGAATAGGAATGGTGACCGGGATGGTGGATGTGGCCCCCATCGAGGGAATTCCCAGAGCAGGTGTGGTAACTGGTGTAGTGGTGGATGTGCCACCAATGGTCCCTACAACGAAAGGATTAAAAGTCGCGCCAGCCATGGGGCTAGTAGGGGCAGTGTAAATAGGGTTCTCAGACTCTTCTTCAGAATCGGAGGTAAAGTAAGGGGCGTCAATATCTGGTGATGGAGTCCTATGCCGTTGACGAGTGGAGTCAAGTGACAAGGCTCTAGATCTGTGATAAGTGGTATCAAGTGATGATGATCTGTGGCGATGATGTGTGGTGTCAAGTGAACCGTGCTATGGGGGCTCGCCCCTGAGGCACCGAGAATGTCTCGGGGACTCAATGGTGACAGATGGTGTCGAAACTCTGTGGGTTGAGGTGAGTAAAAAATAGCTCAAAAACCCTAATGCAACCGAGTGTGCAGAAGGAGAGCTCAAAAAACAAGGCACTCAGGCCAACAACCAACTCAAAACACCCACTGTAACAGTTGTGCTACAATAGGTGGAGTACCAACAAAATGGTCAGAATACCAACAAGCAGCAGGTTTCCTAAAAATAAAAAATGGTGAACTCACTAGACCAAAGGGAGGTAAGGGAGCATGCAAACACCTAACTAAAAGGTATTCTGACTCAACTAGACATATCCTCTGCAAGGTGATGAAATCCAAGTCAGACAATATGAATAGGAAATCCAAGTCGCTAAGATGTCCCCCTACCGGGAGGGACACCGGGTAGTCAATCCTAGAAGAATGGAAACTAAGATACCCCGTTCATGACACGTCCAGAAAGGTGAATCTGTCGTTTGGTCCTTTTACCGCAATACCCCAATACAGGGATATCCCGAGAACTGCGAAAGGTAGCCCTTCGGTTACTGAATGGAGTGCGGTATTCCACTCAGGCCTCCGGAACCAGTCTCGCGACTTCAACCCTCCTAGGGGAGAGGCCCTCTGGTAAACTGGTTGTGACCGTGCCAAAAAGTACTAGGGGATTTTGGTTCCCTAATTGGACAACAACTATGTCTCAAGTGTAAGTAACTGAGGGGTGTTATTGGAAGCCTATCCCCCCGATCCTACCTAACTACAAAGATTCTTTTGTGTTCCCCTAGTGGGGTTAGAATATTGGTTGAGTTAGATAGTTTTTTAAGGCTCACTTGAATTATGTGACAGAGTGTGTGCTCGTGAGATGATGATGAACCCAAGTAGAAAGTGCCACTAGGGAGGGCAACTTTCTATCTAGCAATAGCAATACAAAAATGAACTTTTAAAATGCACAATTTTCTTTTTCCAATGTAAAGTGTTGAAAAAGTAAAAACGATTCTGTAAATGAAACAGAAATAAAAACTGCAGAAAAATGCTGTAAGGAAGGGTGGCTGCAGGTAGGACAGAGGGTTGTGCTGGTGCAGAAAATAGTGCAGCAAAGTTCTGGGCTCAAAACTGTAAAAAATGCAGAAATCCGACCGCGGGTTTGTGGCGAAACTGAGCAGTCAGACCGCGGGTTTGAGGGAAACAGGCGCGGACAAGACACAGGTTTTTGGCAGAAAAATGCAGTTGGGACGCAGCAAAGGGGCTGAAAAACGCAGGTGGGTTGCGGGAAACTGGCCGAAAGCCGCAGGAAAGACGCCGAAAGGCGCCGGCGGGTTGCGGGAAACTGGCCGAAAGCCGCAGGCAGGACGCAGGAAAGACGCTGAAAGGCACCGGCGGGTTGCAGGAAACTGGCTGAAAGCCGCAGGAAAGACGCCGAAAGGCACCGGCGGGTTGCGGGAAACTGGCCGAAAGCCGCAGGCGGGACGCCGAAAACAGGGAAATAGCCGCAGTTAGACTAGATCAAACAGGCTAATAGCCACGACCGAATCGCAGGTAACAGACTGAAAGCCGCTGGCAGGTTGCCGGAAACAGTCTGAGAGCCACGGTTAGGTCGCAGGTAAGTGCCTGAAAGACGCGGTCGGGACGCGACTGTTGGTGAAAAAACGCGGTAGACGGCGGTCGAAAGGGACAGCCGAACAGAAAAAATATTTAAAAATTGTAACCAGAAATTCAAACTTAGGGGAGTCGCCAAAACTGTAGCTAGGGTTTTACCCCTAGCTTGTGCAAATGAGCGCCTACTAAGGAGAATGGACTCCTTAGTAGCAGTTCAGTAAATGTAAATTATTAAGCTAAAACAGAAATGTAAACTAGTCTAAAACACATGCATGAAACATAAAGAACAAAATATAAATAATGGTTTTTGTATTGATATTACCTCCAATGTGGAGGTTGATGAAGCTCTTGCAATGTCCAAGAGGGTTGCTCCAAGCTCCAATGTGCTCCTTCTCTTTCTCCAATGGTGGAAATGGGCCAAACGGGGCTCTCAAGGTGAAAGTGGCTCAATGGTGAACTAGGGTTTCAAGAGAGATTTTGGCAGAGTAAGGGTATACTTGATTGTGGATATGAAATAAGGGATCTCCATCACCTATTTATAGTTTTTTGGTGGTGGAGTGCTGACCCATGGTTTTGGGAACCATATGGTTTAAGGCAGCTGTATAGGGTTTTTTCCTCCTTTTCCTCATTATTTTATATTTTTTATTCCCTTTTTAGAGGGATTTTGCTATTTTTTGGAGGAAAAGGGGGTTTTTTAGCCTTTTTGAGGCTTTTTTGATGGTTTTGTGGCCTTTTTGAGGCATTTTAGGCCTTTTGGAGGCTTTTTAGTGGGATTTTTAGGGTTTTTAAGGGAAATATGGTAGGAAAATGGACAAATGAGCCATGTAATGAGGTAGATGAGGTAGTGAACACTTTTTGGTACCTATTTCATCTCCTTGTATAATCTTCCTCTTCTTTGGTACCTATTTCATCTCCTTGTATGCCTTCTTCATTTGTCTGTGTATCAACTGGCTTCTCATCATCATTGCTTTCACTATCGAGTGCACTTTCTTGATGTTTGACCCTTTT
Organism: Larix kaempferi; assembly: GCA_027924585.1. NCBI lineage: Eukaryota > Viridiplantae > Streptophyta > Pinopsida > Pinales > Pinaceae > Larix > Larix kaempferi. The sequence continues at coordinate 7,280,464 of BSBM01000450.1, read as the reverse complement.
TGTTTTTAAATCATCCACCTTAACATCAACACTTTCAACAATCTTATGTAATCTGAAATTGTAGCATCTGTATGCTCTTTTGGCAGAAGAGTATCCAAGAACTATACCTTCATCAAATCTAGCATCAAATTTTCCAAGATCTTCATCAAGTCTTTTAATGTAACATTTACTTCCAAAGATCTTAAAATATTTTACAGAGGGATTTCTTCCAAACCATAATTCATAGGGAGTCTTCTCACTATTTTTCCTGAGTTGTACCCTATTTAAAATGTACATTATTGTGCTTATAGCTTCCCTCCAGTATCCATCAGACAGTTTTGCTTCATTTAGCATGGTTCTTGTGGCCTCTTGAACTGTTCTATTCTTCCTTTCAGCAACCCCATTTTGCTGAGGTGTTCTGGTAGCAAAGAATTGTCTTTTAATTCCATGAGTTTCACAGAAGATATCAAACTCTTTTGAAGTAAACTCACCACTATTGTCTGATCTAAGACATTTGATTTTTGCTTCTTTTTCATTTTCAACAAGAGTTTTAAAAATTTGAATTTTTCAAATGCTTCTGATTTTTCTTTTAGAAAGAATACCCACGTCATTCTCATAAAATCATCGATGAATAGCATAAAATATGGCTCTCCTTGCATACTTTTGGTCCTTGTAGGTCCACAGATATCAGTGCGAACCAGCTGTAAAGGTTTTGAGGTTGAGTGCTCTTTTGTTTTGAACCTTACTCTAGTTTGTTTCCCTAATTGACAATGTCTACATATAGGATTTGATGGTTTTGTGATATTTGGCAAGTTTCTAACTACCCCAAGATTACTGACTTTTACTAAATTGTCAAAGTTAATGTGTCCCAACCTCCTATGCCATAGCCAACTTTCATCTAATAAATTTATATGAAATTCCTCATCTAGTTTTGTATTTAGTATGTATACAGTCTCAGGAGTTCTAGATGCAGTACCAACTAATTTTCCTGAGTCCTTTCTCCTAATCTCACATTTCTTGGAATCAAAGATGGAAATGTGTCCCTGATCACAACTTTGGCTGACACTTAGTAAGCTAGGTTTCATATTTTCAACCAGCAATACATTCTTGGCTTTAGCCTTTCCCACATTCACAGTGCCTTTCCCAAGAATATTACCTAAAGCATTGTCACCAAATGTAACTCTACCCTTATGTTTCTTTAAGTTCAAAAAATTGTCCTTATCTCCTGTCATGTGCTTTGAACACCCACTGTCAACATACCAGGGATCTCCTTTATCTTGGACTTTTAAGGCAATAAGACATTTTGCTTCTGATGTTTTTTCTCTCCAAAGCTTCTTTTGCTCTTTGATGTCCTTTGGCCTTTCTGACATTTGCATTAATCTACAGTTTTTTGATTTATGCCCATAGTTGTTACAATTGAAACATTCTAAATTCCTTTCCTGCAGAGGAGCAAAGGAGTTATAATTTCTGCTCTTAATTTGACCAGCTGATTGTTTGTTTTTAAGGTTGAAGTTTTTAACCTTCAGATTTTTCTTTCCATATGATCTACAGTTCATAGCTTTGTGTCCAAAGTTAGAGCATGCATAACAATGACCAAAGAAAATGTGAGTATACCTATTTTGATAAGCCTTCTTTGGGGTTGTCTTTAATTTCTTCTTGATGGGTGGAAGTGATCTCCTGGAGTTCTGAGAATTCCTTGTCTCCTCTTTCTTCTTGAATGTGCTGAGAAGAGCAGCTGCATAGGATTTTGATTGAACTTGATTTTATCCTTGAAAATAACCTATTCCATTTTTCTCACTTGGATCTCTTTGAGCAGCTATAATCTCATCCAAAACTTTAGAACTATTTTCATATTTAGTTTGAATGAACTTTGTATCAAGCTCCTTTTTTAAGTGAGCCAATTCTGCTTCCATTCCTTCATAGATTAGTTGTTTTTCATTAAGAGATTTCTTCAGCCTTTCTTTTGTTTCATTTGCATCTTGAATTTTGAGTTTTAGATTCTTCATAATTTTCTTCATCTCCCTCTCTTTTTGTTCATGCTCTTCCTGCTGTTCAATTACATAAATTTTCAGCTGTCTGTATTTATCTTTGTATCTTTTCAATCCATTCCAAGCTCTATGCAGTTCTTCTTTCATATTATGCTCTACTTCATCTTCTGACTCTTTCTTATGCTCAATTTCTTCTGAATCATTGGATTCTTCAATGCCTAGAAAAAGGACTTCATCATCACTATCACTAACCCCAAATGAATCGCTATCTTCTTCTTCTTCTTTTGAATAGTAGTTCTTTTTGTACTTTTTCTTATAGTCGAATTTTCCTTTTTTCTTGTATTGTTTACTCTTGTCATCTTCATCCTCAGAATCTTTCTTGGGATAAGGACACTTGGATAAGTGCCCAATTTTCCCACAATTGAAGCACTTGAAGGGAAGCTTTCCTTTATACTTTCCTAATCCCTTCTAAAGTTTCTTGATAAAATTGGCTTCTTCCACATCATGTTCTTCATTGTGGTCGATCTGATGTTTTTCTTTTGATTCTTTATTTTCTTGGTCACTTTGAAGGCTGTTTCTCCTTTTGAAGTATTATTTTGTCCTGTTCTCATCTCATATGCAGTGAGAATTCCATGTAGTTGATCCATTGTCAAGAGATCAAGATCATTTCGTTCTTCTAAGGTGGATATTTTTGAGTCATACTTCATGGGAAGTGTCCTTAGCACCTTTTTAACCACTTCTTTTTCTTTTAATTTTCCTCCAAGCCCTCTAATAGCATTAACAACCTCATCTATTCTTAGAAAATATTCCCCAATATTCTCTTCCTCCTTCATTTTAAGACTCTCAAATTGTCCCCTATATGTCTGAAGCTTGGATTCTTTGACTTTAGATTCACCTTCATGTATAATATTTAACTTATCCCAGGCTTGCTTGGAAGCCGTTTATCTCATATCTTTTGTAAAGACAGTGTTAGTCAATCCACTCAAGATTGCATTTAGGGCTTTGGCATTACTCTCATATTTGCTTAATTCCTTTGGATCTGTAGGTGCTTGGTCTCCTATCTTATACACCTCTTGAGTTGCTGCCCACACCTACAATCCAAGGGACATCAGATTGCACCTCATCCTCACATTCCAATATGCATAGTTTTCTCCTGTAAAGAGTGGGGATTTGTTAGTGGCTAACCCATTTTGTTGATCCATAGTGGTCTCTGAATAAGATCTTCCTTCTGGTGGCTAAACTGTGGTGAAGGACCCTTGCTCTGATACCAATTGTTAGATCAGGTCATGTCACTGAGAGGGGGGGGTGAATCAATGACATCTAAAATTTAAACAATTGTTGACAAATGTAAAACAAATTTCAACACACTGATTTATCGTGGAACCCCAATTGGGTAAACCACCAAAGCCTTTTCTATTATCTACAAAATTGTTTTTTACACATTACAATAGAATTCGATCGGCACCAACCAATCAAGATGCACCCACACCCTTAATTCACCAGCATCAACTGGTAGGAGGATACAACCCCCTGTTTAGTCAGCGATGATTGACAAGGAAGCAACAACTCCCTTTCTTAGGCACTGACCTGCCTTAGCACCACCCTGCCACCCTTAAGATATTAAATCTCCACACACTTCTAGAACTGCATCGCTCCCTTTGGCCTTACTCCTTCTTCAAGTAGTGTGATGAAGAATCGAGAGACACACACACTTTATACAAATGATTTTTTCTTCTCTATATATATTTTTCCAATGTGCATTTTGAAATGTCACACCTCTTCGTAACAACCCTTCTCCAAAAAAATGACATTATATATAATAATAAAAAATCATTTTTTTTATGTTTAATATATAACTATTTATTTTAATTAATCCTAAAAATGATTTTACATTTTAAAATCATTTTTATTATTAAAAAAATATAATATATATATTTTTAATTATTTAAAACTCTCGCTTTAGACTTCTCCAAAGTTTCTATCCACATGTCTGCAACCTCGACGATCTTTGTCAATTCCATGCCATTGTCCATCTCAGCTTCACATCTGCCAACTCAATGTTTACCTCAACGCCACGTCTGCAACGTCCTCGTCATCGTCCACGCATAAGTAGCCATGTGTAGCAAAAGGATAAGGGGCCTGACAGGTCATCTCGGGCACCGAGTTGGTGATCTTCTTGTGGAGTCCAAACACCCAGCGCCCCCGCCTATCCTTTGCACTACGCGTAAATAGGATTGGTATTAATTGTCGTATATAAACACATACACATTTGTTTGCACAATCAATGTGGGACTAAATCCCAAACAAAACAAATCACAACCATTGATTTGATAATCCAACGGATGTTGAGTCTCCAGTATGTTGTGGGGCATCCCTGCATAGATTTTGTGCACCCCAAACCGGCCAACATCTTTGAATCCTGTTTCAACAAAAACGCCATCAATCTGCTCTCCTTCATGCTCACTATTAATGACAATGAAGACTGCATTTGTCATGATTTCATGGTAGTCGCGGCCGTGGAAGGACATAAGTCCAACTTCCCTAAGAGGACTCAGGAAGTTCACCTTAACAAAGTAATGATCCAAAATACTGAACCAATCTGAGAGCTCTCGGATCATTACATTGTGATTTTCCCAATGTTTTGAAAATTCTCTCAACAACGCCTCGCCATGGATGTGTTTTTTTTTTTTAATATTGTAAAACCAGGGGTATACATTCTTCCATTGACTCCTTGTATCTATCATAGAGCTGCTGCGCAGAGACACCAAAAATCTCTAGTCCTTGGTAGTATAGTAGAAACTAGCATAAATGGATGGATAAAATTGGTGCAGAAAGTCTTTCATTGGATCATCATGATGAGATTTCTTCATCCTGTATGCCTCCATATCCTCAGCAGTAACCTCATCACTCCATCTAACATTGTTCCATTTTTCTTTCATCCTTCTCCTCGTGGATTTGAGGCTTTTCTCCAACAATCTCCTTGCGATTCAAGTTAGCTTTCATGGGATCAGTTGCTGCTTCAGCAGCCTCAATTCCTGCTGACCCTATACAGTAATTGTTTCGTATTATCTGCTTACAACACTTGAAACCCCACTGGTGATATTTCCACTAGGATCCCCAAACACTGGTATGGTTGTTGATAAACACGTCTTCCTCAAACTTACTCTTTGGCACAGCTTTCTCCTGACCCTTAATTATTCGACCTGCTCGATCATATTCAATTAGCAGTTCAGCTTGACCCATTATAAATGTATATTGAACCATAACCTGCAAACAAATCTTGATAACAACTCTGGCTGGAGAATTGGTTTGCAATTTGTGATATGGAGCTTTTACATTTAAATCCTGGAGACCATGAAACAATTATACTAGCAAGCATGTTCATAAACATCGGATTCCTTTTCCTTTTGAAATTCGTAATTTCTATGATTAAAGCTATTATCTTCATGATTCATCATATCTGTAGTATGTCTGTTTATATGTGGATTCCTTGTGTTCCTCTTTGAGAGATGAATTGTCTTTCCACTGAAACTCTTCTACTCATTGTGCCTTCTTGGCCTAAGACTCCATGAAAGATTTACTTCTTCCAACATCATTACTTGCATAAGATTCTGCTCTGCCATTACTAGTTACCTTCACCTTCAGCTTTTTCCATCAATGACAATCTACATCCTCTACCATATTTCCAACACTAGGGCTGTGAACCTTAAGGTGCATAGGAAGGGAGTATATGCCATCTTTTTGAGATGACTAGGGTAAAATAATTCCAATGAAAGGGTTGGTGTACCAGTAAATAGATGTTAGTTAATCCCAATGAGGCCCAAATGTAGGTTAATTCAAATGAGGCCGCAAGTTTACTAGAAGTTGGGATGGTGGCTAAGCCACAAAAAATTTCCAATGAAATTCCAATGCCTATTGTATGATTTGTGGACAGGTTATAGGAGAGGGCATGTGCCATGGTGAGTAGGAACTTCTATATTATTTGCATGGAAGGTTATGGAGGTGGCAGATGGTATGAATTCTTAGGGTGGCGCTATGTAAGGGAGGAATTCCAAGTACTAGGATTAGGAAGCTTGTAACAATCACTTTGGAACAAATTTCCTTAGGGGAGGGAGTATTTAACACCCTTCTATCACATACAGCTTGCATTAGTTCTAGGAGGCATAACCGGGTTATAGTGTAGGCATGGGGCACACACGTAATGACCACATGAGTGGTTCCTAAAATAGTATTAGATTTTGTAGCTTCATATGCCTATAATAGTATTATTTATAATAAGTATACGGGGATTCATTTAAACTTAATTTGTATAATTCATAAGTTAATTTAATCTAATATAATTAATTCAAACAAATGGTTATAGTGGATATAGGATACAATAAGTAAATATGATCTATTTATCTAATTAGGGGATTTTTGCATGTGGACAAGTGTTGTTATCAGTCAAATCGGCACTTCTCCGTCCGTGATCACATTTAGCTATTGATCACACAAAAGGACAACTTGGATTGAAGAGCATGACGACCCTAGATTATGAATGTCCTAGACTTATCCCTCTACAGCTGACAAAACTCTCTTTTTACCTACTTTTAGGGAAAAATGCTACCCTAAAAGCATGATAGTAGCGTTTGCCTCCAGAAATACTCTACTCCACTTCATTAAAGTAGCGTTTTCCCTCAGAAATACTCTACTTTGCTTCAATAGAGTAGCATACAGCTTCAGAAATCTTGCAAACGCTGGTTGTAAAGCAAGGAAGTTGCATGTTGAACGCTACTCCACTTAAGAAAAGTAGCGTACACCTTAAAAAGTAATCAAAAATATATTAATTTGATGAATTGGGATTAGTTGAAGTTGGTTTTGAAACTTCCCCAACTTCCCAATCAAACTACCTCTCGATCCAAGCTTCCTACCTTGTCCCATAAATACAAGGGGGATAGATGAGAGAGAGGAGGAGAAACTATGCATTAAGGGTTGTTACGCTGGAGGAATTCCAAGTTAGTGTGAAGAGCAGGAGCCTAGGATCCGGTTGCACAAGCACTTTGAATGATCAGGTATAAATTGTACTGATTATTTGCTTTTGACAATAAAGGTTGAAATGCCCTTCCCGTCCCAATCAAATGTCTAATGGATTGCATGTTTGTTTGGATTAAATGCTTGATTCTATTTGATGTCTAAATTGTCTTTCAATTTCATCATTGTTATATCAATCAAGATATGCTGAGGAAGGTATCTTTGTATTGCAAGTTCGTCAAATGAAAGATCAAGTGGAGGATCGATCGAAGGAGCAAGCGAAAGCTAGGATCGAACTTCGTTAATAAGGTATGCCTTCAAGAACCTTGATCTCTTTCCTTTTGTAGAATCCTATGTGATATGATTAATGTATTTACCTATCACCCCAGAAGTTGGTAGTGTCCCTCTCCTCGCTATAGGGTAGAATTCCTGAGCAACAAGTGTCCAATTGGGAAGAGCCTGGGAAAGCTTAAAAATAGGGAAATGGGAGGGGGAAGTGATTTTTTTATTCTCCCTCCTCACTTGTTCTTAAGGGGATTGGAGGATATGGAGGTTTTGGAGGCTGAGGGAGGATACTGATTATGAGGGTGTTTATGGCTTAGTATTGCTTAGTGAGGGCTCATGGACTCTTAGTCTATGACTGGGAGGTTGGTTTGGAGGAGAGTGGTCCCCCACATGTGGTTTTCCTATGTTGTTCTAGTGGTGATATACTATGTCTACTTCATTTAAGAGGTACATATGTAAGTTTTTCTTGTGGTTACATGTAAGCATTTTTTTTCTTCTACCCAATTTACTATCACATTTTGAAATTATTAATATATTTGGTAAATATTAACTATGTGGTTATTCTATAAATGAAAATTCTCGATATGTTTAAAGTTTGTCATAAGAATGTTCCTATATTCTAGTGATTATTTTATTATTCCTTTATTACTCTCAGTAAAATATTGTTTTAAGTTTTTTAAAATTAAATTAGATTTGGGTGTTATAATCACACCCATTTGCATTTACAATGTTGACTTCCCTAACTATTCACTATGTTAAAACCACAAATTGTTACACCCATGAAGACAAGTTGGATTAAACTCAAAACATCAATTTTACAATAAATTCCCATTATATCCATAATTGTTAAAGCTACATCCCTGTGGACATGTCTACATCCCCCTGGACACTTCAACTCAGTAATCAATGCACAACATGACATGTGCACATCTATTGACTAAGCCAAACTTAGTGACTAGAGAAACTTAGAACAAGGTTTTAGGAAATAACATTAGGTGTTGGCACAGATCTGTCGACGGGGTTCACTTCGCACTGTTATCAACAAACCTCGACACAAATCCCATCGATATCAACCCAGAAAGGTTTTATCCCTTCCAACAACACCTGCAGAGCGAGTGAGGTCTCACCCGAGATACCTAAGGGGGATGATGGAACCATGTTTCCGCATATGGAAGGGGACATGCATCATTCACATTCAATCAAAATCTAGCCTAGAGATCGACATAATCAACATTCGCACCGGAACATAATCATCGCATACTTGACATATTAATCAGATCTACTCAATAACAGATATAACATATCACATATTCATCCATAAAACATATTGAACCTTACTATGATATCAAAAATTTGCGATAACATAAATTCAATCACACTGCAACAGTTTACAAAAAGACAAAGATATCGACAACATGACTCTTCTCGTTACTCATCATCCTGTCTTATACATTATAGAATCCATCCGCAGAACCAATACAAAGTCGAAACAATACAAAAACTGCGAACCGCAAATCAAATGCCAAAGAATAGATCGATTCAAAACAATGATTCACAAATAGATCGAATGATCGGTTCCAAAAAGATCAGAGATGAAATATAATGATCAAGATCAAAAAGATGCCCTTAGTATTACAATACTACTCCTATTTATAGGCTCACTTAGTCATTACAACTTGGTCCAATGACCCATTAACTAACTAACTACTTAACCAATTGTTCCGCAATATCGGCTCTATTGCACACCGCGACCAGTCCTTTGCCCATGTCGATGACCCTTTCGTCGTTGAATGTACCAAACTTATTCACTTTAGACCCATGCCAACATGCCCCCAACACAAACTTGTGGCTCACCCTCGAGCCACCTCAGTTAGATGCTGCTAGTGCATTCACCTGCGTTTTGAATTCATCGTAAGCTGTCTTGATCTAATCAATAGCTTTCTTGGCCGCTGCTTTGAGTGCTGCGCAGTCTTCTACTTCTTTCTCTGATGGGTGTTCTCCTCCTGCCTACTGCATTTTCTCCATATTTTCTTTTACCTGTGTCATTCCTGTCATTGCTTCGACCTCCAGTTGCTCTGCTTTCGTCTGAATCTCATCTAACTGTGTCATTCTCATTTGTTTTCTTGTTCATGCCTTATTGACACAATGTTGTAACTCTTTCAACTCTATCTCCTTCGTCATTTGTGCTAGTAGGGGCATCGCCTTAAGCGATCCCCTCAGTGCCTCTAGCTGCGCTTCTGCCTCGCTCAGTTGCACGATCAGCTAGTGCAACTGCTAATCTTGGACGAGACTTCCCCAAAACTTCAACACATCTTTCATGATGCTCTGTGCCACTTTCTATAATTCCACGATCTTTTTTGTGACCTCCTCAATGGCACTCTTCCTTAACTATACTTGCTATGGTGGTGTGCTCGACATCGCCCTTGTCTACAGCTCCTCATTCTCTCCGGAGGTCTGCGATGATTGCAACCAACTTCAATGATTTTTCTTCTACAAGCATATCTTTTCCTATCTCTGGTGCATCTTCACATGCCATTGAAATCGCATGTTCCAATCTTCTTCTTTCCTCCACCGCCTATGCCCTTTCACTCATTACTGCTTCTTTCTCTTCACGGAGTCGTTCCATCTCTGCTTCAATGCTTCGCACCTACCTCTTGTAGGTGACCATCTGATCATGCGATGATGCTTCGCGGTCGCTGATTTCTTCACTCACCCTAGTGTGAGTGCGATGCAGCATAAACATTGGCAGCATGTTTAAGTCTATGTTGATCAACTCTTTCCCTCGCAGTGCGGCATCCAAATCTTGATATCTTGTCGTGATTGCACTAGGTAATATTTGAACGATCCACCACTGAGTGTCGATATCCACATCGAATGTCCTTAATTCAGACATACTAAGCTCATCTTGGCCTGGTTGTAGCTTAGTTTCCATGATTGCAGTACTCAATGTCTACAATAGTTGTGATACCTGATGGAAGTATTCGGTCACATGTTGTGTTACTTTCGTGCGATTCTCCTTCGCTACAGTCATTATCTTCTCAAGTATCTGGTTCATTTGTTGGTCGGGGAGACCGACAGTAGTACTCCCCTCGCCTCTGACCATCCAATTATTTGGTCTTGCTTCCTGTCGTTGATCCTCTAGCTCTGAATCTGTCAGAGTGGCTGATGATGCACATCATGGCTTGTGGTGCGCGATTGGTCATCCGCGCCTTCACCCTCATCATCTGAATCTTTTGTTTCTTCTTCTTGTTCCTTTGGCACATCTAGTGGCTTCCCGTCTTCTGGGTCTAACAGTTGATCCTTGTTCACTGGAACTTACCATTCTTCCATCTATTCCTCCACTATGGAATTCAGTTCCGCTTCGGTTAGCTTGTATTGTGTCATTAGCCACTTCCTTTTTGGGTCTACGCACGCTTGAATGAATATCGCTTGTGGCCCTACTATCAGCCTTGCAATTCTCCTATGCTTCTTTGCTGCTTCTTCTGTTAGTCGTGGAATCTTCACTACTTATGTTCGTAGTTCTTCTAGGTAAATGTAAAATTGAATTTTCTTACCTATTTGCCTCTCCTTGTCATTTAACGCCCATAAGTTCTGATATCATGCCCCTTGGCACACTTTGGATACTTCTGTCTCCATACCCTAGTAATGTGGTGGCTCCATCCATGCAACCAACACAATCAATAATAGAATCCATGAGTATGTGAATGGTTTTACTTTCTTTTGGGATACTACCACATCCTCCATTAGCTCATTTAACAAAAATAGTGACCAGTTCATTTTAAATCCGGCCGCACACTGCTCCGTCGATGCAATCACCCCTGATGTACACTAATTGGGGCGATTCTTCCTTACAATATTAATTGCCAGCAATTTCACTGCGATCCTAACCGCCTGATCATTGATTGTGTCGATCAAGTATCCTCGGGTGTTTTTCTCCACCCCATACTTGGTCTTCATCTTCACAGCTAGCTTCTTAGCATTGTCCTTCCCTTGGAAGTATTGCGAAGGATATACCCCATCCTTGGGTAATCCAGTGATCTGCGAAATGAGATTGACGATGATCGAAATATTTGTATCCAACCATAAGTATCCGCCATGAAAGCATACCAATTGTTGTTTTATACATGCATTCACTTCCGTTGACCTCCCAAAATGTGGCATGTGAATTATTGATAGGATTCCTGATTGCTCCAACCTCAACACCCATTGCATTGGATTCCTCGTGATCAGACCTCCATCTCCATGTGCTCTCTCAATGTATGTGCGTTGATTGAACTCTGGATACACCAAAATATCATGGTCGTTGTACTGCAGTTTTTGTAGTCATTGCAATACGTCTCTGGTGGTATGGACACCCTTCGGTATCACTGGCCCTTTGATAGTATACATTGTATTCTTCCCAAGTTTTATTGCTAGTCCCCCTTCCTTCCACGATGGAAATCACCCTGGAATTTCTGCTACTATCGGACCTTGTTTCCTTCCTCTTGTTGTTGTTGTTTCTTCTTCCGCGGCACCTAATGTGCATGCTTCTCCTCCTGCCTCCCCAGCCCTTGCCGAGGAACAAGTAGTCTTCGTTCTTCTTTCCTAACTTGCCGATCAGTTGGCGCTTCTCTTCTTCCTAAATATCCACACTGGTGCGGACGCAATTTATGGTTTCTCTTCAACAATGGTCACCCTTTCCTTGGGTTGTTCCTTTGTGCTCGTGCTAGAGATTACATGCACCGTTGCATATTTCCAACTTCACTTCTGTTAATCTTTTCTTTGAATCTTCTTCCACAATTCTCACAATGCAAAATGGGTCGAACTATCCACTTATGGGTGCTTTTATAACTTTTTCTTCCCTCTTCCCATCCATCGAGTCGATTTTGGACAACGATTTCCAAATCCTCTGTCAATTTACTGAATCCTCCATCGATTTACCAATTCCTGGGCACTCATTGGCCATTAAATGCACCTTCATCCACTTGTGTCGTCGTCCACCGTGTCTTAACGATTGCATTTATTGCCCGATTTGACCAGTTCGCACTGCGCTAGATGTGGACAGGCCCCAAACCTTGTCGTTGTTTTAACTTTGATGCTATCCCATCGAAAAACATATGAATTCCAACCTTGCCGCAGTTATTCCGACAGAAGCAAGAACTCAATTCTTATCCTTGCTCCGTTGACAAACTCCTGATCTTCGAATGTACCTGTTTCAATTTTTTTTTATTTTTTTTACTGTCTTCCTTGGTGGCTCTGCGCCAAGATATCCCGATAGGGCTTTAGTCAGGTTCCATTCACTAGATTTGGAAAAAGTGTTCCATCTAACTTTTGCAACTGAACTACACCCCCGTCAGTGATGAAAGTTATGATGTATGGACCAAGCCAATGCATATGAAGCTTACTTGGGTGCTTCGCGAACTTACTGTCATATAGGAGAACCATATATCTGTGTTGAAAGTGATTTTCCTTTACATAGCGATCATGCCATGCCTTTTGTCGGTCTTTTTCCACTTGCTGATGAAATCCTGCGATGAAATGAACTTCTTCAAGCCGTAGTAGTTTCGCCAATATTTCTTCAATGGCTCCGTCGTCGCTCATTCATGTCGTTGTTTCTATGCAAAGAATGGGGATGATGTACTCCAACAGAATCACCGCTTCTTTCCCATATACCAACTTGAAAGGAGTCTGTCTTGTCAATCTTTTGCATGTTGACCTATAGGTCCATAATATCGCAGGAATATTCAAGTCCCAACCATCGTGGTTTGTATTGCATACCTTAGTAAGCGCATTCTCCAATATTTTTTTCATCGCTTCAACTACTCCATTTTCCTGTGGGTGATATGGGGTACTCCTTCGATGCTGAATCTGGAATTCCTCAATCATTGCTCTGATGGTATGATTGAAGAAATGTATGCCTTGGTCACTCATCAATATCTTTGGACACCCAATATGGTGACCACATTGTCAAAGAGAAACCTTGTTGCTGTCATTGTTGTGCAATCCTTCATCGGTGCTTCTTTGGACCATCTTGTCAAGTAGTCGGTTGTAGTAATGATATACCTTGCACCTGTTCTTTTCCATGGTGGGTTAATGGGTCCCACGAAATATACTTCCCACTTGTCAAAGGGTTGTAATGTCAACTGAGGCACTAGCGGCATCTCATCCCTTCGCCATGGTTTCTCCGTTCTTTGACATACATCGCAACTCTTTGCATAATCTGCTGCGTCGCAATGCACTGTTGGCCACCATAAACTAGCTCTGATTATCTTCCTAACAATTGCATGCCCTCCATAATGACCTCTTGCGATCCCACCATGATATTCCACCAATACTCTTTCTTATTCATGCGGAAAGATGCATCGACGAAGAAATTCATCTAGTCCCATCTTGTATAACTGAACTGTGGTTAGTTGGAAGTCAACATCTTAGATGACTAATTGTTTCTTCTGACCAGTGGTGAACTTCTCAGGTGCTTTCCCCATCGCCAAGAATTGAAAAATCTGTTTGTAATGGTCATAGACCATTCCAATCCTACATAGCTGCACATCAGGAAAGCCTTCATCAATGCTCCTTGGTTCTTCGCCTGATTCAATCCTCGACAGATGATCCGGTCCTGCATTCAATCATCCAAGATTTACGATTATTTCAAAATCAAATTCCTAGAACAACATCAACCACCGACATATATTCCCCCCCAACACAGGCTTGTTGACTAAATACTTCAATGCTGAGTGGTCAGTAAACATTTTGAAGTGTACCCCCGACAAGTAGTGTCAAAATTTTTGCAACGCATACACCATCGCCAAACCTTATCGTTCTGTCGTTGTATAATTATTCTCCGCGGTGGACAACTTCCAACTCGCAAACGCGATCGGATGGTCGATTGACCCTTCCCCCGGATGGGCCAATATCACCCCCAATGCAACTGACGAAGCATCTACATGGACATGGAATTATTTCTTCCATTTGGGGAAGACTAATATCGGTGTTGCGACCATCTTTTCCTTTAGTATGTTGAGGCTCTTCTAGCACTCATCGTTCCATTCAAAATTTGCATCCTTCTTTAATAGCTTCTCCATAGGTGCAGTAATCATTGCATACCCCCTCATAAACTTCCTGTAGTATCTTATGTGGCCCAACATCGCCCTCAATTGCTTTACTGTCATTGGTGCTGGTAATTCGAAAATGATTGCAATCTTGGCTGGGTCGACCAACATGCCTTCCTTACACACAATGTGTCCCAATAGAATACCAAATGGTGCACAAAAGATTCACTTCTTTAGATTCAACAAAATATGATGCTGTCGACATCTTTCCAGCATCATCCTAAGGATCGCAACGTGGTATTTAACCAACCCATATACAGTCCAGTCATCCATGTGCACTGCCAAAAAATTATGAATGAAATATTTGTATGCGGCGACAACTAATCTTGAGAAAATTGCGGTAGCATTCTTGAGACGAAAAGGCATGACTATGTATTGTAAGCATACCCATTCCATTACAAAGGTGTTTTTGTGTCGATCTTCCTTCACAATCTTGATCTGGTGATACCCTGAGAATCCATCTGTGAATGAGTAAACCTACTCTCCACCAACACCTTCAATTACTTCTTCAGTAAAGGGTGTGGGGAATGGATCATGAAGGCATGCATCATTCAACTTCCTCAAATCGAAGCAGATTCAAATTTCATCGGTATTCTTATCTTGGACGACCATTGGGCTGATCCATTCCAACTCTTCGATAGGATCAATGATCCCTGCATCCAACATTCGCTCTATCTCAGCCCTCACCTGCTCTTTGTATCTTGGATTCAATCTGTATGGTCACTACTTTTTTGGCTTAGCATCCGGTTTCAGAGGGATCTTCATCTCACCCAAGTCCCCCAAAATTCCCTTCATCTCAAAAAAATTCATCGGGAACAAGTCTTGGAATTCATGCAGTAGGTCAGTGACCTTTCCAATTGTTGAATAATTCCAATAGTCTCCAATACTAGCAAACTTTGGATTTTCCACTGACCTAATATTGACCTTATTTTTCTTCAATGGCTACTTGAATTTGTCGAATGGCATTTCTGGTGCTTTGACATCGCGACTTCCTTTCGACTCTGGGACATAAACGACTCTAGGATCTTCCTCGTCATCAGGTCCTCCCGACACATTGTAACACTCCATCATCATTTTTGGTGTCGCTTTCCATTGTAGTCCCATTGGTTGTTCGCTCATAACTATCTCAAGTACCTTTTCACGGATTTCCTATAGCTCACTATGGATGAAAGGATTCTCATCTGTGAAACTGAAAGTATGACTGAAGCTAGTAGTCATTCCCTCCCACGTTGTCGTTCCTCGTCACGGCTCTGCGGAGATGTACCAGCTTCGCAGTAGTTCATCTAGTGTATGGATGAATGCATGAACCCATTCTTGCTCCAGCCTCATTGCCCATGTGATTTGACATTGTCCTAGATGATCCCTTGGATCACTTCTTCCATCATATTTACTCCCTTTGTAGCATTCATCCTCCCCAAATAGGACTTCCATCAATTGTCAACATATTTTCCAGCTCGCTATCGATGTCTTGTGCGCAACCCACCATCTTGCTGGAGTAGGCTTCAATGCTTCTTCTAGCACAAATAGGCACTGTGGTTCTGATACTCTGCCTTCAAATTCATTGATAAAGATTTCCAAGTTAGGTAATCCTTCGTATGTTGGAAGATCAAATACTTCTGTCGCTAACCATCTCAACGACTGAGTGACTCATGTGCACTTTATGAATGATACCTCATGCAACCGATTCTGCCAATTCTCCTACGCCTCATCGGAGTTCGATGATCCCGAATTGTTGCTTCGCCACCCCAATTCTCCATCGATGGTAGAATTGACATAGTATTATGAAACATTGTAGACATTGTCCCATCCTTCCACAAACTCATCCCTCATTAGTTCGACATATCTCTGCCCTTCATGTGGATCCAGCGGGGAAATGACCCTCATGTCACGATTCTCAAAAGACATTATCCGCTTATTGAAATTAATGATTGCTAAGTTTTCCATCGCCCAGTCTATCCCCAACATCGCAGAATATGGGATGGTATTGTCGACTATCTCTATGACATTGAAATCTACTTATGAATTTAGTCCTTCCACTTCGACATATAGATGAGGCAATCGACCGATAGGTGTAACTTTGCTCTGAGTTTCTAGATGAAGCTGCACAGGAGACCATACCAATTGCGGCTTCCCCATCATTTCCCATGTTTGTTTGGTTAGGATATTCACATCCGATCCTAAATCCAGAATGATGGAATCTACGTCATATGCGCCAATCTGGGCATTCATTCTCATTTCCCTTCCTGTTTCTTCTTATGCCATCGGTTGACTGTTCGTTCATGTCGCCCTTCTTCCTGTAGATTCAAGAAACTCGTTATCTCTGCCATCACATCTTGATCCTTCGCTAATGTCAGACAACTTTCTAGAAAAAATTTCAGAGTGCTGACCTTCCCTTGCGACCTCTGTGAGTTTGTTGTATCAAAGATCGATGGCATCTCATAGACAGGTGACTTTCCATTATTCTTAATCAGTGCATCGCTTGCTTCCAAAAAGGTTTCTTTTTATTCCTCCACATCAAACCATACCTGCCTCCAAGCCATAGGCTGGAAATTTGGCAGTGGCCTATATTCTCTTGTCATAGCTCCTCCTTTGGTTACGACTACGACATTTACTTGTTGACTCCTTATCTCAGCTGATATTTTCTGCACATTTGTATTAGGATTCTAGTTCTGATTTAGGTTCGGGTTAGGCTACGGTTGTGTCGCATTCTTATCCTGCCACTTCACGATTAGCTACGGACATTCATAGACAGTGTGATCAACTGCGCTACAATAAGTACACTGAGGTGTTGGATTCGGACAATCCCTCTGATAGTGTCCGACCACTCCACAATTATAGCAAGTAACCGATCCTCGACTCGACCAAAAGTTCCTCTGCGACTAAAGCCTCCGTTGTGACCACCACAAAATCCTCCTTTGAATCCTCATTGCTGTTGATATGGTGGTGGATTGTACTGCGGCTATGGTTGATTGTATTTTCGTTGGTTTTACTGCGACTGCGGTTGGTTATACTGCGTCTACGGTTGATTGTACTGTGGTTGGTTATACTGTGACTGTGGTTGAGGTATCTCTGCTTGTCATTGCTCTTCTCTCTTCATGAAGTATGTATCCGCAGTTATTTCTTGGAGCAAATCATATGCACTGCAATATTTCTCCTCATGACCAACTGATTGACAGAAGTTACAGAAAATATTAGCCGACTTTGACACAATCTTCTGTAAGTACACACATTCTTCTGAGTGATGTCCTCTTGTTTGACAGATTCGGCACTAGGTCATTCCTCCTTGACTGAGTGGATTTGGTGCACAGACTATAAATATTCACGGAATTTAGGACATTGATCTTTGTGATGCCCTTTAGACTTGAATCGACTCCACCATACCTCTTCACGTACTTCCTTCCCCTTCTGAATATCCTACAGTTGGATAGTCAAGTTCACCAATTGCAACTGGATTTGGCTCATTCCAATCCCTATTTCGCAAATCAGTGAAGCTTCGAGATTCATCGCAATTTCCAGAGCTTCCGCCTGGGATACGATCTTCTTCTACATCAGCGGCATTCGAATGTGGGGTACCAATGCTGCAATGAACCATTCTTTATGCTGCACATCGCTCATCCCAAAAATGACTTTAGCCCTCATAGTTTTAAAACTCTGATCAAAATCCCACGCCGATTCATTAGGGAATTGCTTTATTTCCTTTAATTCTATAATATACTGCGATTCTGATTTCGGTTTCTTAAATTCGTCGATAAATCCAACCCTGATTTCTACTGGGTCTTTTATGGATTCCCTGCAGGTACTTACACAAAATTCATATACCAATCTAGCGCACGAATCCTAAAGGTCGTTTCCAATTGTTCTTTCTTGATATCATCACCTTGTACTTGTTTAACTGTCCATACTGCTTCAGACAAGAACCAATATTGTTCAGGATCCTCGGTTCCGTTTCCCTGAAACAGAGGCAGCTTCACATCGTCGCCCACCATCCTTGGTTTTCTATCGGTGTTTGTCGATCTACTACTATTACCATTATTTTGACACGCAGGACAAACCTTCGAAGAACTTTTGTTTCTTCCTCCAAAGTTTGGCATAGTGCACGGAGTTGTGGGTATGTTGTAGCTTTGGGTTTGTCCTTCCTCAGGTTCGAGGGTAGCTTGGTCGTTCCCTTCATCACGGTAAGGTCGCTTGGTCCCTTTTGGTCCCGTTTCGCAGTTCTCCGTTTTGGTCGCACTAGGACTCATTCTCTCTCTCTCTCTCTCTCTCTCTCTCTCTCTCTCTCTCTCTCTCTCTCTCTCTCTCAGTCCTCCTCTTCTTCTCCAGCTGGAACCTCACCCCACTTCGTAGGTGACCACAATCTTCCACAACTTCCCTCACAATTTCGTCGTAGCTCATATCCATATACCCCGCATCATTCTATCAAAACTGCATCTTTGCAATACCCACAACCTCCGCACATCAGAGCTTTACTCGCCGGAGTTCATTTTCAATATCCCTTTTTCACATATGAGCATTTTGATCCACAATTGCAGCAACAACAAATACCTTCCTCTAAGCCCCTTAAAGAATTTCCTCTTTGCGTCGCTGTAGGATTTAACTGTGTCGACAACAAACTCAGTAATGTATCCCTCCAAAATGATATATATACCCAAATGTCGACATCCCTTGAAGCTTTATTGTTAACCCTACTCAACTGCTGGATTAGTTCCGGAGTCCAATGTTCAGTCTCACCTCCTTGGAAATTCTTCTTCTGAAACATTAGTTGCGCCAACCATTCATACAACAATATTGAAAATTCACAAAAAATAACTTCATGGGTATCAGAGTAGATGTACTTCTTCAACCACTCATGTGTCTACCATCCAGGCTTCCAATTTTCTTCTTCTGCAAACTCTTGTTTCTTCTTATCGAATCAATCTTGAATTTCTGGTTTTGTCGAATGCCACAACATGTCCTCTCCTTTTCATACTAGGGTCCCGGTAACAAAACCATTTGTTGACAAATATATGTCAATGGGGTTCACTTTGCATTGTTTTCAACAAACCTCGACACAACTCCCATATATATCGGCCCGGAAAGGTTTTATCCCTTCCAGCAACACCCGCAGAGCGAGTGAGGTCTCACCCGAGATACCTAAGGGGGCTGCAAGAACCACGTTTCTGCATATGGCATGGGACATGCATCATTCACATTCAATCACAATGTAACCCAGAGATTGACATAATCAACATTTGCACCAGAACATAATCATCGCATACTTGACATATTAATCATATCTACTCAATAACAGATATAACATATCACATATTCATCCATAAAACATATTGAACCATACTGCGATATCAAACTTTTGCGATAACATAAATTCAATCACACTATGACAGTTTACAAAAAGACAAAGATATCGACAACATGATTCTTCTCATTACTCATCATCCAGTCTTATACATTACATAATCCATCCGCAAAACCAATACAAAGTCGAAACAATACAAAATCTGCGAACCACAGATCAGATGTCAAAGAACGGATCGATCCAAAACAATGATTCACAAATAGATCGAATGATCGGTGCCAAAAATATCATAGATAAAAGATAATGACCAAGATAAAAAAATATGCCCTTAGGCTTACAATACTACTCCTATTTATAGGCTCACTTGGTCGTTAGAACTTGGTCCAATGACCCACTAACTAACTAACTACTTAACCAATTGTTCTGCATTATCAGCTCTATTGCACTCCATGACCGGTCCTTTTCCCATGTTGATGACCCTTTCCTCGTTGAATGTACCAAACTTATGTGCTTTAGACCCGTGCCAACATTAGGGAACGAGGAATTTCACCAAATACACTAAAATTCTATTTTCATTTTCATGAGATTTTTTATAATATCAAGGTAGTTGTAGGGACAACTAAGTAGACATTCAACTTATGGAAATGCATAGTGTAATATGGTCTACATAGCCATATTATGAATAAATCAAACACTCGTGGTCTCCTTAAGGTCCATCATTACTATTTAGGCCTAATGAGCTTGAAACTAATGGTGAGGAATAAGGATTGTCACACCATAAAAAAAAAAAGAAAAAGATTAATCCCATAGGTCACTCCATCTTGAAGTATCCATGGGAGAACCCAAAAGTAGGAGATGAACTTACAAATTTGCATGGTGGGATATAACTATATACATGTAACCATATTGAGGACTCTATCGTACCCCACATTCTCCATAAAGCCTACCATTTTAGAATGGGATGGAGTAAGAAGACTAGAGGGGAGTTTAATAATAACCTAAGGTTTCATATGGTGACTTAGCATTGTAGAGACATTACTTTTGGGAGAGGGGAATTGAAAAGCACCATTGAGTCAAGGCTCAATCTAAATATACCATTGAGTAAAGGGTTATTAGAGCATTCATTAAGGCACTAGTCTGGGGAAGGCATTATTATTATTCTTTTTTTGTTAAATTATTTTGAAGGGATTTTGGTTCTCATGGTTTTTGTAACATAAATTGTTACTAGGTATTGCTAGAGATATTGATGAGGCAATTCCCAAGTTTGTATTTATCCCCAAATGAGATTCATGGAAGAGTTGGCCAAAGCAATGAATGAGTTTTTGCAGGATGATATACTTGTGGAAGGGAGGAATTAATATGTGAAAAAAATATTAAAAAATATGAGCATATTTCTTATGGTGAGGCAAACATTTGTCCTAATCTTTTAATTTTTTTAAATTCAAGTGTTTTGGGTCATCTTAAAATAATCCAAAACCTACAAGGACAAAGTCCCATGGTCAAATTTCCCATCAATAGTGGGGAATTATAATTTTTGAAAAAATTCCAATTATATTTGGGAAAGAAATAACAGTAGAAAGAATTGAGTTCGTCCTATTATTAACTTACTTTGGATAGAACATGCTTATAGAATTGTAATGCCCCATGTTTTGACTTGACAAATAAAAACCATTATGACTTGTTTTATCTTTCTTTGCTTATTCTGTGTTGGACTTAACTCGTGAGAACTATGTTTGTGGATTTATGGACCTACCTATATGTAAAAGTTATGTTTTAAGTGTATTCCGTATGTTATTAATGATGAAAGTTGTGTAATTTACTTCTATTGTGTGATTTACTTCTATCTTGCAAACTTAAATGGAAGGATAGGGTTCATAGATACCCGTTTAAGTTGTATTTAAATGAATAAATGGCTGCGATGCACATGATGAATAAAATAGCTTGCTTCCATTGTCTATCAGTTGATAACTTAGTAATTACTTGGAAACAATAAATGATTATGCATGACCGACCTTATGTTTTGATAAGATGTACCCACAAGTTAGAGGGGCTCAGTAATAGTCGGATATGTGTGGTACTAAAGTGACCCTGATGTTGATATCGAAAAAGAAAATGGTAAACTATGAAGCATATAATGAGTTAATTATTGGTTCAATACATTGTTGTGATATGTGGGCTACTACAGGTTTTTACATGAAACATGGGTTCCCAAACTGGTTATTTGATGACGTAACCCTAAGAACAACAATATCAACACATTATGATTATATATAGGATGTTGACCATGGTTCCATTAAGAAGGGTGGAAGTATTATTCACATTTTATCCTCCAAAACTTGGAGTCGTGGGAGCATCGTGTTAAGCCATGCTCCATAAGATGTGTGATAAAAACTACTGGTTCCTTTTGGGGAATTTAGGTTGATGTAATCAACATTTCCACTTACGGGTTATAAATTTGGGGTTAGGTAAATATAATTGATGCTCCAATATATTCCCACAAAGGAAAGGATAAGTTATGAAAATATGGAAGTAGGTTAAGAAGGAAGGATGATTTAAAGTAGTTGTGGATGTTATTTTAGAATTAGATATGTTGTCGTAAGTTCTATGCTTGGTTTGTTCCCTATTTAAATCAATTGCTTAATGCATTCAGTGCAATTTTAGTATGATGCTAAATTCACACTGGTTTATTGTAGCTTAGTTAGAAAGATGATTAATGGTGTGTTTACTGTATTAATGCCTTGCATGCTTGGTTATAATCATACATAATTATTCATTAGAGGTGGTAATGGTTATCGTTAGTACATGCACAAGCTATGTATATGTTATTTTCCCATACATACTTTGCATGTGTACACCAATACTATTATATATATATTAGTGATTAAAAAGACATTGTTAATGGTTGATGCATGGAGGGTGTCATAAGAGGTTAATTGTATGACTTTGTAACCTTCATTTGAGATTTATTTACTTGCATGTATAATTAAGTTATATTACATTATTAAAATTAAGTTATATTACATTATTAAAAGAGGGAATTTGTATTTCATTTGGAATTTAACTTCGCTTCAACAAAAGATAAGATTTGTTACTTACTCAAATCTGAATTAGATTAGATATTATTTTACATTGTTGAGTGAGTTGTCTAGTTATTAATGTTAAGAAGGTGAATTAATATTTTACTATATTTTGATCTATTTGTAACTTACAAGATGTGAATTGAGTAGAAATGAATTTACCTTTTTGAGTGGATTGTAAGATTATTAATAACAAGTAAGTTAATTCATATTTTATTATATTTTGATCTATTTGTAACTTATGAGATGTTAATTGAATTAGATATATTTTATATTTTCACCTATTTGTAACTTACGAGATGTTAATTGAATGAGATATATTTTATCTTGTTGAGTAGGTTTCACGTTATTAATAATAGGTAGGTGAACTAATATTATATTATATTTAATTTTCCTAGAGCTCCTCTCCAAGGGCTAGGAGGCAGTGCAGAAACTTGATATTTGGGAGAGGGTTAGGGCCTCGTGGGTTGGAGAGAATTATCAATAGAGAAGGGAAAACCTTGAGTGAATGATCATTGAATTTTAATCTAAAACTTAGAAACTTGAGTTGGAAAACTTGAAGTTTGACCACTTATAGTTATTAGAGTTGTGGGCATGAAGGGTTAGGAAGCCTACGATTTCTTTAGAACTAGATAAAAAGATAAGTTGTTGACTGGCTAAGAGGATTAACCTCAATTTAAGTAACCCTTGATATGAAATTACGTCATGAATAACAATAAGAAAATAAAAATATGTATTGTGAACTTAGAAACCATTCTATAAAAAATGTCTATGTTGAATGTAACAAAACATAGTTATGCTCCGAACAATATGTTGTTTCTCCGACCAATAAAAAACAAAGGTAAATTTATCAATAACACCCATTATTCAATAAGGGTGTTACAAAAATAAATAAATTAAAGAAAAATATTGATCTACATTTGAAAATAAAGACCATGAGAAGTACAGCATTGCTACATGAAGGTTGTGGGCATGAGTTGTTGCATACATGTAATATCCTATTAGTGCTAGCCATTCTGTGAAAAACAAATGGCTTGCATTTTGTTTGAAAATAAATGGCATGCTATGACACTATTATTTTGATGCATTAACCTTGCATTTTGTTGGTTTGATATTTGATGAAAAAGCATTGTTCACACTGAAAAATTACATTATATTGTGACACGTGGCCTAACCTATGCAAGTCAATTCTGCAGGAATTCCCGAAGATCGTCAATAAACTTGGAAGGCAAATCGTAGGGAAGGAGATGAAAGCCATGGACGCCATTCTCGTAGAACAGAAGCTCTACCTGTTTGCCCATCTTTTTCAGATATTCAAAGTATTCAAGATCCCGATCCTTCAGAATGTCCAGCCCACCTACCACCACCAAACACGGAGGCAACGATAGCCCCGATATGTCGGAGGAATCGGCGCCCATTACATTGGCCGCGGAGTGGCCTCTCGTGGCCCCTTCCGGCAGAAACGCCTTCCAGAACCAATCGGTGGCCTCCAACGAAATGAGCGGAACACCGTTGCTCAATCTCACCTCCACCGGCGTCCTCTCCTCCCCGCCAAAGAAGGGCTGAATGAGTACGTGCCCCACAATCTTGACTGGACTCATGTCCCCTTCTCCCGCCACACGGCATCCGACATGGTGTACGATATTTCCGCCCGCGCTCTCGCCCATCAAGAAGCACCGCGATAGATCGGCGTTCGGAGGCAGGTAGTCACGCCCACAATCGCGGAGCCACGCTAGGGCCGCGAAAGAGTCATCGTAAGCGGTGGGATACTTGTTCTCCGGAGCCAACCGGTAGTCCACCGAGACGACGACCACTCTTCGTCTCGTGGCCAGTCTACGACAGAATATGTCGTAGAGCTCGTCGCTCGCCGAGAAGAAGCAGAATCCTCCACCATGGAAGTAGACGACCACGGGCAACGTCCCCTCCTTGTCGTCGTCGTTGACGGGAACAAAGACACGGATCCATACACCCGTGGCCTCGTTGATAACGATATCTTTCGTATAGACTCCGCGAGTGGGCGTCTCGTTGGCGGGAGCCTTGCGAATCAACCACGTAGCGAGGCTCCGGTTAACGGTGCCATCGCTTCTCCTGCAAGCATAGCACCCTGTTTTCGCAAACCAACAGAGCCAATGGACGCGACGAGGGAGAGAGCTTATCAGGGAAGACTCTACGTGGCCCTGCTCACAGTTGCCCGCCATTGTAATTAGAAAACAGAAGAAAACGGGCAATCGGGAGGCGTGATCTGGCTGCCTGGAAACTCAAATTCTTAAATTTATAGCCGCGATCGATTAGATGTGAATGTAAACGAGTGGAGATCAGATGGGTGCCGTCGCTGCCGTGCATTGCTGGAGAGATATGAATGGGGGAGTTAATGCAGACGAGTGAGATGTTACATAAAGTCTTGTATTGCACCAACCCAGAGCATGGAAATATATTAAATGCCAAAACACATCATGTGGTGCAGAACGTAGAACGTACAAGCATAGAAAAGCTTTCTCTTTTTCTTTTAAGTTAAAAATCAATGTCTCTTTCAATGATCCTACTATAAATGGGCATCGTAATCAATATGGCAAGTTTACATTAGGTATCCTCTATAAATATGGAAAAAAAAATGGAAAAGTCTTCTCTTTTCAAGTTAAAATTCAATATCAATTATTTTTAGGTTAGATGTTATTGCATGTCTTTTTCAATGACTCTAATGACCCTACTTATAGTAATCAATATGTCAAGTTTGCATTGAGTATCATTCATAAATTCCTAACAATTTCAAAAAAAATATTTACATCGATAGGTGTTTAGATATTATATGAGATTTTGGACTTCCTTGAGTGGATGAGTGTAACAATTGTACACTGAGGATTCATTTCATGGTTGTCATATCTTGTTTTTTTTTTAGAAAAAAAAAACTACTATTCATATTCATTACGAATCAAATAGTACAATGAGAATCCTGGTTCGTATATGGAACCAAAAAATAGCAGTTGAAGCATTTTGACACATCTTAGCCCATTAAAGAACTAGCTGCTCAAAATTTTTCTCAAAAAATCCAAAACAACTTCAACTGAAAAAGGCAAAAAAAAGTCAATTTGCCCAAAAGCTGAATATACCATAAATAGCCTTCATCAGCAGCAGTCTTCAAGTGACATCAACGGAGATTAATCAAAAAAGTAGAAGTCGCTCTGATCTTGGATGGCATTATCCATCCATTCCTCCCAAATCAGAGTACCTTCACAACCATCAAGAGCTTGTTTAGAAAGCTTGTCAGCCATAGAATTGTGTTCCCTATAGATATCCTCAAAGGAAATATTTTGTTGTAGAGAAATTTCCTGTTGAGTGCGAATACACCAGTGACGAAGATTTGTAACATTTAACTTGAAAGCCCCTGAAGCCCACTTGATTGTAACACGTGAATCTCCAAAAACTTTGACATTAACTAAACCAAAGATATTTGCCATCTTTAAAACACACCATAATGCCATAAGTTCAGCTTTCATATTGCTCCCCACTCCACAATTGAGACGTACAGAAAAATAATGATTTTCATTGAGAAAAATCACTCCTCCAATTGCACACATCCCATTTTGTGCAGCACCATCAAAGAATAAAACTGGTTGAGTCACTTTAAAGGAGAAATGACTGACTCTAGCGACCGGAAAGCTGATCTCTTCATCCTTGTACAAATGAAACATCTTCAATGCAGTTAAGCTACAGGTCATCAAATCAGGTTGTAAATCCTGAAATAATGGACAATTTCGCGAATACCACACAACCCAGGCAATAAAAATAGCTAATGAAAAGAAAGATTTACAGTTCCTGTACCAATTCAACAAACAATAGTTGAAGTCTCCAACATCCCATTGTCTAGTAATGCTCAACTTAGAAGAGCAGAAAATCCAAACTTTTTTTGCAAAACAGCAATCCACAAATAAGTGTTGAGAAGTTTCAGCTGCAAATGAACAAAGACTGCATCTACTTGGCCCAATCCATCCTCGCTTCAAAAGATTGTCCCAAGTCTTAAGTTTATCTTAGAGAGCTAACCATAAGAAACATTTCAACTTTAATGGGACTTTCAACTTCCATAATCTCTTGTACCACCAATTTTGAGGAAAGATAAATCTATCCTGAATAATTCTGAGATAAGCAGTCTTTGCTGTGATAATCCCTGAGCTAGGATTCCCACTCCAAACCAAAATATCACTATCCTCGTTAATTTTAACTCCTGCTGAAATTAGATCTCTAATATATTTGTCCCACTCCCAAGCAAAGGAGCCAACAAGCCCAAGATCCAAAGAGTTCATCCAAACATCAGAAAGGGGATCATTATGTCTGCGGATAAGTATTATGTTAAGAGTAGGACGACCAAGAGCCTTCAAGTACTGAACCAATCTGTTCGAGAGAACATCAGAGTCCTCCAGTCCTAAGATGGGATCCAAACCAACTCTGATATTTTCTCTAGAACCAACCTACTAGCAAATGTCCTTTGCAACCCAATTGAAAACTTTCATAAATCCTCTCCAGATTGGAAAGAAATTCCAACCAACCAGTTTCGGATTTCTTAACCAAGCATAAACATTAGGACTAAGATACTTAGAATGTATTGTCTTGGACAAACGCGTGTTCCCAAATAAACACCTCCACAAACTTTTTAGTCTGAGTGCAGAACTGAAGATTCCCAAGTCTTTGATTCCCCAACCACCATATATTTCAGGTCTTGAAAGTGCCTCCCAAGAAACCATAGGAATCTTAGCTCGATCAGAACTTCCATTCCAAAGGAAATTAAAAAAACACTTCCTTAGAGCATTGATGATAAAGGAAGGCACTTCGAGGAGCGAAAACCAGTAAATTGGAATGCTTGATAGCACAGCTTTGACCAAAATGAGTTTCCCCCCAATAGACAAGAGACGATAAGTCCAATGTGCAATACGGTTTTCAACTTTTCGGAGGAGCCGTACCCAGTCCCTAATAAGGTAATTATTTGGTTTCAAATAGAAACCCAAATACTTAAAACCTTCTTCCAATGGCAAGCATTTAAAAGGTAGAAAAACATAGATTTCTTTCAAAGTAGCTTCATTCAAACCGAATTGCTAGAAGTTGGACTTCGTATTGCTTACCTTCATTCCAGAGACCCTGCAAAAAGTCTTGATAATATCACTAAAATGCTTCCATTCAACCACAGAATCCATTCCAGCTACCAATACATCATCAACGAAGAGAACATGTGACAGCACACAATATTTGGCCAATTTTACACCTTTGATCAAACCTTTATCTGAAGCCTGCTTAACAAGTCTGCTGAAACCATCCATAACCATTAAGAAAAGGAGCGGGGAAAGTGGACATCCCTGTCAGATTCCTCTAGAACAGCTGAAGGAAGAAGAAGGTGTACCATTAACTAGTACAACAATATTCATAGAGGTAACACAGACCATGATCCAGTTGATTACCAAAGGAGGAACACCAATTTGGATCAAAACCAACCTCAGAAAGGACCAATTCACCCGATCATATGCTTTTTCCAGATCCATTTTTAGTAGTAAATCCTTTCTCTTCCTAAGCTTAATAGTATGCAAAAGTTCCTGTGAAATGCCAATTGCATCATGGATTTGTCTACCAGATAAGAACCCAAAATGTTCAACAGAAATGTACTCAGATAGAGCTGCCTTTAATCTTTGAGCAATAATCTTTGATATTAGCTTGTAGACTAAATTGCACAAGGCAATCAGCCGATATTCACCAAAAGATTGGGGCTTATCACTTTTAGGAATTAGAGTAACAAAGGTAGAATTAAAAGCTCCAGATAAAAAACAGTAGTTCTAGAAAAATTAACCATAGTTTTGATATCTTCCCCCAAAATATCAAATTATGCTTAAATGCATCTTGATTAAGATTGAAATAAGCTAGGTTAAGTGGTGGTTAAAAAAATGGATATGCTTATTAAATAGTATTTGTTTTATGTTTATGTTAAATAGTTTAATGTTTAGCCTTTGTTTAACAACCAACCATTTCCAAAAAATTAAGTGGTTGGTTATGCCTATCATGTTCACCGGCCACTCTACTTGTGGTTGTGCTAGTTATATATTTATTGAAAATGTTCTTCATAAATATTATCCATAAATGCCTCACTATCTCAAAAAAATAAAAATTTAGATATTTATTGAAAATATTCAAAAAAATAAATAAAAATTAGATATTTATTCAAAATATTCTTCTTAGTAATTTAAAGTTGTATTTTAAATTTTAAATTTTAACTTTGAAAGTGAAATTGGATTATCTTACCATTTATTGATGATGATGTTAGTTGTTTGGCTTTGAGAGATAAAGATAATCATTTCTTATTTATACCTAATGAATATGAAAGTGTCAAATCTATTTTGGTTTTGCAAATGATGAGGTTAGAGTAATAAAACTAATTTACACTGATAGGTGTTTAGATGTTATCTAGGATTTTGGACTTCCTTGAGTGGATGAACAAGATTAACCTGAGTGTAACAAGTGTATAATGGGGATTCATTTCATGGTCGTCGTATCTTGTTATGCTCAAATGCATCTTGATTAAGATTTAAATAAGCTAAGTTAGGTGATGGTTAATAAAAGGGGTATGTTTATTAAATAATATTTGTTTTATGTTTATATTAATTAGTTTAATGTTTAGCTTTTGTTTAAGAATCCACTATTGGTGGTTAAGAAAAGGGGTATGTTTATTAAATAGTATTTGTTTTATGTTTATATTAATTAGTTTAATGTTTATGTCAGTTTAATGTTTATGTTAGTTTAATGTTTATGTTAATTAGCTTAACGTTTAGCATTTGTTTAACAACCAACCATCTCCACAAAACTAAGTGGTTAGCTACACCTATCGGTGTTCAGCGACCACTTTACTTGTGGTTGTGCTAGTTAAAGTTATGTCTCATATATTTTTCAATATTATATTTCATGGTAATAATAACACGGTTTTGAAGCTCAAGAGGGATGTTTATTTCTCGAGTTGTCTCTAAACACAGTGTTGAGGGCTTTTCGAAAATCAACAAGTAGAGTAGAGTGACTGGTAAACATCGATAGGCATAGTCAACTACTTAGTTTTGTGGAGATAGTTGGTTGTTAAAAAAAAGGCTAAACATTAAACTAATTAATATAAACATAAAACAAATACTATTTAATAAACATACCCGTTTTCTTAACCACCACTTAACCTAGCTTACTTAAATCTTAATCAAAATGCATTTAAGCATAACAAGATATGACAACCATGAAATGAATCCCCACTGTACACGTGTTACACTCAAGTTAATCTTGTTGATCCACTCAAAGAAGCCCAAAATCTCATATAATATCTATACGTCTATTAACAATAAATGAAATATTTTATATCTTTACAATCTTTAACCATAATTTTAAAAGTGAGAAAATGTCACTTATAATATGTTGATTTCTAAACTGGGTTAGCAGGTGCGGGAGGAGTTCTCTTCGACTCTGATTGATAAAAAAAGGATAGATTACGCTTGGGGAATAGGTAGCTCAACAAATAATAACGTTGAGTGGCTTGCACTCATAAAAGGCCTGGAGATCGCTAGGGGGGAGGCATCAATGAACTCGTTGTTTGTGGAGATTCCATGATGATCATCAAAGATGCTTGGAACCTGAGTAAAAATAGAAAGAGTCTTGTTTCAAAACAACACAATTTTCTAAAGTGCTTGGCAGGAGAATTCACCAACATCAAATTTCTTCATATTCTGAGAAGTAACAATCAGGAGGCTGATGATATGGCCAATACCAGTGTCAAGCTAGATTGAGGAGTCTTGGTAAGCAACCAGGTTATGGAAAGCAATGTTTGGGTCCAGATTTGAATCTCACATTCATTTATTTCATGGAAAACCTCATTTCCTCATGGGGGGGCTAGAGAGTATTAATTCCTTGCAACTCCTAGACTTTTTAACCAAAGTCGAAAATCCTCCATGGAACCTCGAATGGAGTGATGAACACATGCGACCTTCACATGGCCCCCAGCTGGAGCGCGTGCGAAACCTCTCCTCATCTGGCCAAAGGACTACCCAACTGTACAATGGGCATTGGCAGAATTTCCCTATTTATTTCTATACGTAGAGGAAGAAGGCACAACGTCTTTCTCACCATAAGCATTTCTTAACAAGCTGTTTGGTATTTACAGTGACAGAGCAACATAGTGTTCATCCTGAGACATTAGATATGTCGGATGCTGGGTTCTCCTTCCGTGGTAAGCAGACAATACCCCATCATGGTAGTGAATCCTTGCCTGACTTTCGAAAGCGGCAATCATCCTGGCCTGGAGCATATGAATGTGTGGTCTGCGAGCAGCACAGAGCCAAGGTCCATGTCCATGGTGGTATGGAAGAGCAGCTGGAGATTAAGTCTTCATTTACGGCGGTAGATGACCATTTGTCAATCTTGGACGCACAGATTCTGGTCCTGAAGAGCGAGAATTATGATATAAAGTAATTCCTGCAACAAATGAATTCAAGTGAGCAAATTGGATGCCTGGAGATGCGCAACTGCATTGGCAGCCTTAACACAAAGGTAGACTCTCTCTCTGCTAAAATTGACGAAGGATGTACATGCCAGATACGGGTGGTTCAGGTCATAGATCAGCGCATTGAGGCGAAAGTGGATAATTTGAGCCAGGAGCTCGTGGATTTGAAGAAAATTCTCTTGAACATGGAAGCCGAGCCTTGCACTAGTTGAAACCTGGTTTTCGTGCCTAGTTTGGAATTATGGAGTTAGTAAATTCCTATGTTTTGTCTCTGTTAATTGTATTTTCTTATATGGGCAGATACATCTTCTTATTACTGTTAGATGTAATTTTTGAAGCCCCACTCTTTTGGGCCACTGGAGTCTTTTTTAGTCTGTAATGAAGGTAATGTAGGTAGTGTCATGAAGTTTTGTAGAGTCTGTCGATCTTGAGCACTTCCAGGTCTCTTAAATCCATACTGTCAATAGAACAAAGTTTAGTCTAAGATTATAACGAAGGTTTGTCGGCACTTCAGGTGAGAAGTTGCAAGACCTTTCTCTTTGTAACTTGGCTCCGGCCACCCTTTTATTAATACAAAATCTCTCAACCGTTTTCGTAAAAAAAATATATATATATATATATATGTTGATTTCTAAAGTTCTCTTTATTTTAATCCTTTTATTATTATTTTTACTAAAACGGTTATAGGGCTATTTTATTAATCATCTGGCTAAACAGCTGCCAGAGGCTTTACATTCCTAATTTCTGGTATGTCATAAGCATAGTTTCCAAAGGCTTTACATCCATAATTTCCATAAATTCCAAAATTTTTGAGCTCGATTAGCTCTGCCTGGATTTGAGAGAGACAAGTTTCTGAAGTGTAGGACGATCTGGATGCCATATCTAAACCCGATCTTCTCCTTTCCAATTCCTTTGCACACGGTCTGAGAGAAACTCAGCATTTCCTTCAGCTGAGATGCTTGATGGAGTTACGAGCTTGATGGTGTTACGAGATGCTTGATGGAGTTACGAGCTTCTGTCTTCATCTGAATTTGTGAGGATTCTCATTGATTTCCTGAGATTTCCTTTGCTGGATAGTTGATTGAACTTGCTGGAGATGGATCTTCCTGGAGGGCGCCGATTGGAGGTCATTTCCATTGGTATCAGACCCAACACTTGGAGAACCAAGATCATGATACGATCTCTGGTGCAGATTTGTCTTACTCCTGCACTTTATGCTTTTCGAAATCCTCAGGGTACTCTCCTGCGTAGGAAACACTGTGCTAAATGAATACAAGTTTCTCAATTGGCTATCCTGGCCCAATCTGTAAAGGATTACACCACTTGTATTAAGGTATGGGCACGTGGTTGATGTTTCCATTTAGCCTGAGGTCTCCTTTGCTCAACTGGACTCCCAAATTCGCTTCATGTTCTGCTAGATGGTTGAGTTGCCGGAGGACGTGGAAGAACTTCAATTCTTCGAAGGCTTTCATCTGTAATGTGACTTTCCTGTAGAATTGGGTCAGCTCCATATTATTTGGGGCCTTCTTTAGGATGAGAGCTTGGATGGTAATTCGGGAATCACTTATTATAGTGAGCTTCTTAATGGAAAGCATTCTTGCCTGATTAAGACCCTGCCAGATAGCGAGGATTTCAGCAACATTGTTAGTTTTATTGCCCAGACCCCAGGAGAAGTTGAGAATGATCCTCCTGGTATTGTCTATCAGAACTCCTCCACTTCCCGCAGGCCCTGGATTTCCCTTCGAGGCCCCATCCACCTGCAGAATGTGCTCATTCAAAGAGGATCTCCATTTAATAAACTCCTGCTCTTCTAACCTGATTTCCCACGGATCATGATGCTTCGTAGAGAGCTTGATTCTAGTGAGAATTGAAGTGTCTAACTCATGGAACCAGCTATGCTCCTTATAGTCTGGGGTGGATTCATTAGATAATTTAGGATTTGCAGTAACCAGCTCCCCAATCAAGGCCTTCACTTGGGTTGCAACTTGGGCAGGAGTACCTGCTTTTTCCCAAAAAATTCGGTTGTTACGTTCCAGCCATATTTTCCAGCAGAAGATTTTAGGAACCCACATCCAACACATTTTAATCAGCTTCAATCTAGAGAGGGGAAAGGGAGCTAAATCGGACCAAAAAGCAAACAGGGAGAGGATGGAAGGGGGGAGAGTCAGGTTCAGCTGAGCAAGAAGAATGTTCCAGAGATCAATAGCAAAAGGGCACTGTAAAAACAGATGAATCAAGTTTTCTTCATGGCTAGCACAGAGAGGGCATCTAGAGGGCCCCTCCCAACCTCTTTTTAGGAGATTATCCCAGGTTAAAATGCTATTGTGCAGAAGAGACCAACAAAACAAATCAATTTTGGGGAGCGAGGGGTGAAGCCACAGGTTCCTCCATACCATGGGATCCGGAGCAACCCAAGGAATTGCTTTCAGGGCTGCATAAACAGCAGCAACAGTGTACCGACCAGAGGAGGAGCCCCATCCTCTTTTATCTTTTAGCTTAGAAGACGTGGGGGAGAGACCTGGAAGAGCATCAAGGAGAGAGCAAGCTTCAAAAACAAGAGGTTGCGGGACAGGCCCCAATTCCCACTTGATCCAAGAGTCATCCGGGCCCCACTTGGAAAGATCCCAAAGGGAGAATTTGCTGTTAGAGTGAAGCCAGTTTTTAATGTTCTCCAATCCTTCCAATACATTTAGAGGAGGCTGACCTAGAATGGAGTCTTCCCAAAATTTTATTTTGGCACCATTTCCTGGAATCCAAGTAAGGTTGGAAGAGATCATGTTCAGGGACTTAAGACAGAGAGAGAGGATTGGGGAGCCTTTCCTAGTCCTTGGGGGTTGGTCCAGGCACCTCTCTTTGTGACCTCTGAAGTACTTAGTTCTCAACGCTTTGGAACTCCAAGTGTTTTTCCCCCTGATCATTTTCCAAAGAATCTTTCCTCCCATGGCTAAATTCTGAGTGGCCACATCTCTGATTTGCAGCCCTCCTTCCCATTTTGGGGCTTTGATTTTATTCCAGCTTACTAAGTGCATTTTCCTTCCTTCATTCCTTCCCCCTTCCCAGAGGAATTTTTTCAACAGCTTGTCAATCTCTAGCACTATTCCTTTTGGGGCTAACATGAGCGAGGCTTGGTAGACTGGAAGGGATGCTAGAACAGAGTTTATGAGCACAAGTTTACCAGCTTTGTTCAGCCAAGAGGCCCCCCAAGACATTATTTTGCTCTCGAGTTTTTCCAGCAGGGACATCCAAAGGCTCTTTCTAGGGGCGGCTTTCACTAGAGGAATTCCAAGGTATTTTATGGTATCCCACCTGGAGGTTCCGTCCATATTCAACATCCTAGAAATCTCTGTCATTTCGATAGGGGGGCAGTTCCAGCTGTAAATCTTGCTTTTCCTCAAACTGATTTCACTTCCAGATGCCTCGGTGTAGACATCCAACTCATTCTTGAAGGATCTGGCCGTGGAGAGATTTGCCCGGCCCATGAGAAGGGTATCGTCAGCGAACTGGGCATGGTTCATTCTCTTCACTCTAGGGGAGATTGACAGCCCCATTAGAGAATGCTGTGGGGTTCTCTTTTCAAGCTGGAAGCTGAGGACCGAGGCTTGAATTACATAGAGCAGGGGGGATAATGGGCAACCCTGCCTTAGGCCCCTGGATGCATGGAAGAAGTTGGCCGGTCTCCCGTTCACCAAGGGGGCGATCCAGGGCCCTGAGATGCAGGCTTTGATCCATTTGACAATTTGGGGATGGAATCCCATTTTTTCCATAACAACAAACAGAAAATTTAAACGAACTCTGTCAAAAGCATTAGCAAGATCTAGCTTGACTATCATACCTTTTTCTTTCCGTTGACAACTTGAATGAATTGCCTCTTGGACCAGGATATTGTTGTCCTGGATTTGTCTGCCCTTTATGAAGCCCCCCTGATTCTCCGGCATGATCATTGGGAGGATTTTTTTTAATCTGTTAGCAATAACTTTGGTGATGATTTTACACCCCGTGTTGCAGAGCGAGATGGGCCGGAATCTGGAAAAATTTTGGGTGCCTTTTTCTTTAGGAATTAACGCCAGAAAAGAGGAGTTTGTGCTCCCTTCGATTTTGCTGCAATTCTGGGATTTCTTCACCATTTTGACCAGATCCTTCTGAATGATGTCCCAATAGGCTGTGAATAATCTTGCCGTGAAGCCATCAGGCCCTGGAGCTTTGTCAGGGTTCATTCCTTGAATAGCTCTTCTTATCTCCTCAGTCGAGATTGGAGCCATCAACCTGCGATTGTCTTCCTCATTGATCAGCATGGGGATCTTAGAAAGTGGGTATCGATCCAATAGAGGGGGCGTGTCCATTTTTTCGGTGAACAGATCTTTAAAGAAAGTGTGGGCCGCAGACTTAATTTCCTCAAATTTGTTGATCGAGTGATCCTGGAAATGGATTTCTCTAATGTTATTATGGTTCTTCCGAGCTTCTGCCTGCTTATGGAAGAAAGTGGTTTTTTTATCGCCCTCTTGAAGCCAAAGACAGCGTGATTTAACTCGCCAATACTGTTCTTCTCTTCTCAGTGCTGAGTGAAGAGCCTTTTGAAGGTCGATTTCCTCATTTAGCAGCTCCGGGGTGATCGTGGACTCCTCCAGAAGTTGCTGGTGGTTTCCTAGAGCTCGTTGGGCTTGCAATCTTTCAGATATTGGGGATGGCTGGGTCTTTGCCCATGATTTCAAAGCAACTTTCAGTCTTCTCAGTTTCTCTTCCCAAATGTAGAACGGCGAACCTGAGACTGCCTTTCGCCAAGTTTCCGAAACCAGTTCAAGGAATCCTTCCCTGGAGACCCAGAGGGGGCTGAGTCGGAAGGGAATGGGCCCCAGCGTTTCTCCAGTGGTCAGTGAAAGAGAGATAGGCTTGTGGTCAGAGGTGTAGGCCTGGAGGATTTCAGAGTTGGCAAATAGTCCAAGCATCAGGAAGGACGTGTGAACCAGAAAACGATCCAGGCGGGTAGCAATATGTCCCGGACCAACTCTTTTATTTGTCCACGTGAATTTGCCTTTGCTAGGTTTGATATCTTCCAGATCCCAGCCTGAGATGATATCTTCTACCCACTCCCGCGCCGGATCTCTTATGGGGGAGCCTCCTTTCTTTTCCGAGAGTGCCAAGGTGACATTCATATCTCCAGCGAGCACCAGGTTATCATGTTGGTTTGCTGTGAGGAACAAGTTCAACGAGTCCCAGCATTCTCTTTTTTTTGACAGGAGAACCGGGGCATAGATGTTGAAAAGGCTGATCCGCTGCCCCGAGTCTTTGTGCTACAATTTTGTGAAGATCCAATGGGTGTTACCATAATACTCGAGCAGGTCTAACGTGGAGGAGTTCCAGAAGGTGGCTATCCCTCCTGAGGCTCCCCTGGAGCTGACTGCTCTTCCTTCTCCTTTTTTCCAAAACTTTTTGCTGGCCTGAATGGTCTCAGGCTCCTCCATCTTCGTCTCCTGGATCAGAAGGATCTCTGGGGAATTCATTTTGACTAGATCTTTGATTGCTTATTCTTTGGACTTACTTCCCATCCCTCTGCAGTTCCAAGAGACGACCTGCATTAGGATTAGGAGGGAGGGGGGATGGCTCCTTTCGGAGCCCTGCCTTTCTTTAAGGATCTGGTTTCCATCATGTCTGGGATGGTTTGCTGGACTCCTGCTGTTACATCTCTATATGATTTCTCCTCCCTTTTTTTTCGGTCTGGCTTTCTTCCTCTTGGAGTCCTTTCAGGTGTTCCTACCGAGCTGCTAGTCTCAGTGGCCCCCCCATCTGATTCAGCTCCAGTTTCAGAGCCTATAGTGATATTTTCTTCATCCGATTTCAGAGCTTCTTTTGCTATCGAGTCAATCTTGTTCTTGGCTAGATTTTCAGAAGAAGACGTTGAGTGAGTTGCTATCTCTATACATTCCTTCTCCGGTTCCTTTGGTGGAGCTGTATTTACCAAGGGTTCCTTCGAAGGATTCGCATTCTCCTGAGTTAGATTCTGCGATTGATCAGGTCTTGTCCCTTTGGGTTTTGAGCCTGGTTTGTTTCTCCTAACCTTTTGCCATCCTTCAATTTCTTCCTTATCCAGGGTTTGGTTTTTTGGGCAATTCCTCTGAAAATGCCCGTGCTCTTGACAGAGTCTACATTTAAACGGAAGATGTTCATAATCCACTTTCTGGTAATGAGTCCAAGTGCCCACCTTTAGTTTCACTGCCTCTGGAAGCCCTGCTTCGAGGTTCACTTCAACACAAATCCTTGCACAGTTATAGATGGTCTTGTTGTCTTCCTTATCAACAAACTTTCCTATTCCATTGCCGATCATCTGCAACGCTTCAAAATTCCAGCAGTGAACCGACAGATTGGGAAGCCTGACCCAGACCGGCACCTCCTTAGGAAGATCCACCGAGGGATCAAAGTCTGGGGTCCATCGATTAAGATACAGCCCCTAGGAACCCATAAAGTATGGGTCGTTCCTGAAGATGAGGTCTTTATCCTCCTTATTTATAAATTCAAAGAGAAAGTATCCACTGCTAAGGGGATAACAGGTGACTCCATGATTTAGATGCGACTTCCAATTTCTTTGAATCCAGTCGTCGGTGGTCTTTGCTGAAGGCCAAAGCCCCATAAATTGGCCCACCAGACCTCTTTCAGACAGAGCAAGAGCAATCTTTACCGTAGTTGTCTCTGGCAAGGCGATTTCAGGAATATCTGCAAGTTTTTTGATGAATTTTGGGACCAGGGGGGAGCTCTCCTCGTCCCACCGCCTGCAACGAGCCTCCTAAACGCTTCCATCTCAGCAAGAAGGGGGGGAGGAAGGGGATCCTCGCCCCCAGAGACGGCCATAGCTGTGCCTGAAACCCTATCTAACGCGCGCGCCCAACC
The DNA here is from genome assembly GCA_027924585.1 of Larix kaempferi. Lineage (NCBI taxonomy): Eukaryota > Viridiplantae > Streptophyta > Pinopsida > Pinales > Pinaceae > Larix > Larix kaempferi. The sequence goes on along the minus strand of BSBM01000450.1, from coordinate 7,242,362 downwards.
ACAATCGCGATCAGCTCCTGGTTATCTTTTCATGCAAATATAATAATCCTTTTATTATTATTCTCTAACCATTCATTGTTTTTTTTTTTTAAAGAGCAAGTCAAATAACTTAACCAAACCAAAGCTAATCATACATATCCCATAATTGATAAAACCATTTTAATTTCTACATCGACTAAACTAACAATCCATTTCTTAAAAGAACAATTGGTGGACAACATAGTTTTAAAAAAAATTGGTATACAACACAAAGATCAAATTCCCAACTTTGAGGATTTTGATTTAACTTTATTATTTACTCATTTTTATATTCAACTTTCAAGATTTTGACTTATTATCATTTTAACTTATATTGTCGTCGAAGTTTTAACATTTTGAATGAACAAAATAGGTCTTTATAAATCAACAAGGATATATACATGGAATCTTTTATGATTGGACTAATAACAAAATTAATTATTAATTAGGTTAAACTTAAGGTTGGTGGGATCAAGGTTTAAAAAGTCAAAATTTTAAAAAACAAATGATTATTTAAGTTGTTATATGATCGGGAAATTGTTATCTATAGATCAAACAAACAAGTTGAGACATGGTAAAAGAAAGTCATCAATTTACATAATTTAGTCTTTTACCTCAAATTTCATAGATTGATAAGTAAGGTTTTAGTTTATTTTACATAGTTTGGTTTTTTACCACAAATTTCATAGACCAATAAGTAAGTTTTTAGTTATTTTAAAAGATTTCAGATTTTTTCATTTCAAATCCTCTATTGTGTGGAATATGGTAATTAAATATTTAGAATTTTTTAGCTAGTAGCTTAAATGGTAAGGAGATAAATTTCATATTTTATTTATCAAAATTTAAATTCTCAATCAAATATAATTTCATTGTAATAAGATTAGAATGACAAATTCTTATCTAAATAATCTCAACAAAATACCAATTTCCGTAACTAAAAATTAAAAAAGTATCTATATATATATATTTATATAACCATATCTTTTATACAAACCATTCTGTTGAAGGATTAGTTCTCAAGTGCGGACACGAGTGAACCTCCCTAGTTCGAATGAGTCGAAACTAGAACAAAACAAGACAATATATGCACACCTTCACCTAGATCAATTAAATACTCACAAGAAACAAAGTAGAGAAAGCTTACCTCTAATATGAAGTTCGTCCTTGTGATATTCAAGCTACCGCAATCCAATATTCATGTATGAGAGAACCTATGATAGATCCAATACAAGCAAATAACAAGTGGATTGAACTAGAAACAATGTAAATGATCTAAACAAATGACGAAGGAGATTTGCTATACATGAAAATAACAATCAAGTATGGGAAGGAAATGCATCATTGTATTAAAGATGATAGAAAGAAATATAACCATGAGCCTTGGTGTCGTAGTCTCCTTCCAATGGGTTCCTCTTATTCCAACATGTCACTCTTTTCTTGAAAGGAAGCACATCAAGCGTCTAATGCTTTGGGAAAATTTCTCCAGCACTTACTTACTACCAATTCTTCCTCCTCACACCCATCCCAAAGGTTTTATTTATAGGACGATAAGGATAAGAGAGGGGTGAAAAGATTAAGGAAATTAGATGAGATATGATCCCAATAGTTTTGGAGCTCGAGCTAGATCCATAGAAATAGGGAGGAAAGGATATCCAATGAGATTTTGCTCTGGAAGCTTCTCAAAGACTTAATTTTTTTCCCGAATAGACCTCGACGTGACCTGTAGTGAAGCAACATGCGTCTATCATGGTCAACGCAGCTTGATCTAAAGGAAAAGTGCGTCAGTGGCGCTTGTTGTAGTGAGACACATTGTGTTGAGAGGGTTTCGATGCAGGTTGCTAGCATAGCAAAGCACGTCAAGGTTGAAAAACAAGTCAAGTTACAGGACATGGAAGTCAAGGATCATCCACTATGAAAATGACTTCAAGGATTGTGGCAACATGAGGTCACAAGGTTTGTGCTACCGACGAAAATTCCATGTAACAGATTTCCCCCCAAAGTACGAAGCTAGAGAAAAAGAATAGGTGATGTACTTTGATGTGACTATTGGAAAAAAGAACCATGAGTCAGAGAAATAACAACAACGATCAAGGACTTTCCAATACAAATTTTGATATCTCTGAGCTAGACATCTCAATGACGCAAAGCATGGATGCCGACCAATACATTGCAGATCCATGTTGGTACTGACTGGGGATATGGCCACCAAAATACAGTGTGGATCCATACCTGAACAATGACCGAACACAATCATGGCTACTGAAATACAAGCACAGATCCATGATAAAATAATGACACGACACGATCAATACAAGAGTGGAACTTTGTGACAGTACATCAATGAGACCTCCACCATAACATCTGTGTGGAAACCTATTAAAAAATATCCATCGCAACCTAGGCATGATAATAAGACATCAGAGCAACCCTGGGTCTTCTACCTAATCCTGAAATAATACGGATCTAACCATGCGATTACAATGTGTTGAGGTCAAACACGGTAGAAACCACTTGATTACCGGTCAATGATGTGAACCGTTAACAAATGTGAGGGAAATCACCAGTGATGATAATGACTCCCAAGGTATCTCAGTACATTCTGACGAATGTGAATGAATGAGTTGGAGTTGAAAATTTGCGAAAAAATTCGATCAGAGGTCAACGATGTAATATCCCTAATCCAATCTCATTGGATATAAACTCAAATTAGACTTTAAAAATCAGAAATTTGCATAACAGAAACTAGTCTTCAAAACTAGTTAAGATGAAACTAGTCTTGGTCAGTGATTACCCGCCCAAAGCTTGACTGATGGACACTTTTGGATCTCCGTAATGTACTGGGGAGTGTGAAGCAGAAAGGAAAAAAAATTCAAGGCCATATTCTGAATTCTAATCACAATGTATTAGGGCCATTTATGTTTCGAACATCAACCAGGCTAAAGTCTATTCTAAGGCTTCCTGGGCACACTAGCATATCCCTACTAAACTCTTTCACTTGGACTTGACATCAACTAGAGGAGGATAATAGGTGATAACCCCCTAATATACTGCTGGACAAGTTTCATAGAGGTTTTGTGAGGTTCTAGCAGTGTTTGGAGTCAATGGAAGAAAGAGCGCTATGATGAATTGCTCAACTAGATTGCTTCCAGGCTCTTCCAAACAGGATGAGAGGGATAAAAAGTATCAGGGAGAGGATTGGAGGGTCTTCAGAAAGGTATCATGAATCTCATATGACTGATAAAACTGAAATTGCACAACCAGGGATCTCTTAATTAAAATTACCGCAAAACTAGTCAATTAAAAGGGCTCAATGAGCTAGTCTTCAGAAATAGGAATACAAGAAGTCATAAAGGGTCACGAATATATGATTTTGGACTTTGGATGTATTCTTTAGGAAAATGAAAACCTATAGAAGCTTTCATAAAGTGGAATGGTTTCATATAACTCTATATAATTCAATTTTTTGAAAACTAGTCAAGTAATAGATGCACAAGGATCTAGTCTTGTTAAAGATGAGCATAATCAGCCTCTAAGGATCTCAAATTAATTCTATGATAATTCATGTGGCTCATAAATTACATTAAAAAAACAACAAACATTCACTAAGCTGGATAAGCAATAAACATAAATTTCATGGCTCGAACTTCACAGGAAGCCAACGATCTTGGATTATTACATTGATTGAAGGAGAATACTGTAGAGAAGAGTAAGAAGAAGGAATTTAATAACTGTAAATTATATTATGATGGAGATTGCGATTATGTATGCTCATTAAAGGCGCACTAAGCTCAAATAATTCTCCTGGGGGTGCACTCAAGCAATTGGATCTCCTCCTCTTATCAAAACTTCCTCAGGATCTCTCTTTGATAGGATTGATACTATGAACACTTCTGAATGGATTGAATTATTCAATTATAGTGGATAATGCATATATAAAAGATTCAGGATATGCAATAGACTCAGTTATGAAGACTGGATTTCATCATCCTTTCAGTAGAAGCATGGGGCACATCTCCCAGCTAGGACTAGGGGCACATTTCCCAGGTCAAAGAGGCAAAATTGCACTGAATTCAAATCACAAATGATCAAAAGATGTGAAATGGAGTTGTAATCCTTATTTTATAGATTGAGGTGACTTGTTTAGAAAGTAAGATAGGTTAAGTCTCCCTCATGGAGTGGATAATGTTTCTTTAATTTCTGCTTTAGCTTTTTCCTTGCTTTGCTTTCTACTTTAGCTTTTGCCTTGCTTTCTGCATTGCTTTGATTTCTGCTTTTGCTTTGGATTTTGATTTTGCTTTTGCTTTATCCTTCTTTTGATTTTCTATCCTGCTTTTTCCTACTTTTCTACCTTATCCTGCTTTTCTACTTTGTCTTGCTTTTTCCCTGCTTTTCTGCTTTGTCCTGCTTTTTCTTGCTTTTATGCTTTATCCTACTTTTCTTTTTGTGTCTTACTTTTCTACTTTGTTATTCTTTCTTCTCCTTTTCCTACTTTCCTTGATTTGATTGCTTTATCTTTTCTTTTCTTGCAAGATACCTCTTAGTCAACCTTATCCTCTAAGGCACTCTTGTGGAGCAATATCCACTTTATTCCAAAATAAAAATATCTAATTAATGAAAATTACTTCTACCATGTGCATTTCAAACTTGGGATAAAAATAAAATTAAACTTCCTAACTAATTAATGCCTTAACTTCAAAATTAACCCCAAGTGCATGAAATATTCTACTCAACGCAAGGGATTGGTTGGGCTAGGAACTCCTTCCACTAAACATCAATAAGGGGACATGAAAAACAATGTAAACCTACTGTCGAAGGTGAGAAAACCTTCCATTGAAGCATGCAAGCTTCAAGGTACTCATTGGTCTCTAAATCTAATCCCTAAATGATGTGTTGGTGTTGACAGGGATAGATTCGTTGAAGGAGGGCCATGATGTATCCCACATCATCGACATGAAACGTTATAGGAAGATGAGTTTGGATGGAAGATCAACTGAGTATGGACTGACACAAGGTGTATGGACAAGTGTTGTTGAGGGATTGCTTTAGGGATGACTGACATGAGGGATAGATTGACAACTACAAAGTTCGACTCAAATGGAGGACTTCCCTTGAACATTTTACAACACAACAAATGACGTGGAAGCATAGAATCTGTGAGACAGAGGCCAAGATATAATGTGACATGAATGAATCATTCTTCGGATGACCCAAAGGATTAAATAAACTCATCTACTTGACACGAATTGAAGACAAGCTGATTACCCAATTGTTTGTATGAAATACAAACAAATGTCGTGTTCAAGGGCGACTATAAGCTGTCATAAATGCATATTCAGACGCATTTCCCTTCCCTTATTCCCTATTATGATTGACGAGTACGTCTTTGTTCATTAAAGAGCTTGAGGAGGATAACATATGCTCGGTATAGCTCATCCTTCAAACGAGTCCAATCTCACATGTTTTACAAACCTGAGAAAGGAGGGGTTCGGTCCCAAAAGGGTCCTTCCGTGTAAAATTTTATTACTCCAAAGAAGGTAAATACAGTGACGTTTCACATTTAGAGAGTCTGAAACGGTCAAAAGAAAACTCCAAAGTGAAATTTTTCGCACAGTTAGTCCCCTAGGCTCGAAAAAGTGTAAAATAATGCCTAAAAGAACTCTCCTAGTTAGTGGTGACCAAGGTATTCATTTTTCATAAATAGTCTACACGGTCCGAAAAGGGGGTAAACTATCACCGGATAAATTACCTTTAAAACCCTTTTACAAGTGTGAAAGAGACAAGTTCGCTTGGACCCATGGGGTATTTGTCTTTCCAGGGTAAGGTACACTGGGATGAATATTTCCTAAAGCGGTGGGTTGGTAGATTTGACTCATAGTCATATTTTGATTTCCTGGATTTGTGTAACCCCACGTAGGTTGACCCCATGTAGATAGCCCCCATGTGGGATGCCCCCACGAAGGTTATCCCATGGCTGGAGGAAGACCTCCAGCCATGTTGTAAGTAGTAGCTGAAGGTTTCCCTCCAGTTACATTCCATTCACTCACCAAAGGTTTTCCCCCAGCTACATTTTGACCATTAGCCAAAGTTTGTCTCGTAGTGACATTTTGACTAATAACCAAAGGTTGTCTCGTAGTGACATTCTGGCCACTAACCAAAGGTTTCCCCATAGTCATATTTTGGCTACTAACCGAATGTTGCCCCTTGTTACGTTTTTCCTCGTAGTTGAAGATTGTCCTTTGATTGCAAAATTGAGATTGGATGAGGGTTTCCCCCCAGTAATCAAAGTTAAAAGAGGTCTAGAACCAGTTATTTTATTTTGGGTCCATGAAGCCCGGGAAAAATGGTTGGCCCAGTTCATAAGAGACTGTGTTGGGCATGGGTATTCTGTTGAAGAGAAATTGAAAGAGTGAACAGGAGATTGGTATTCATAATTAGCTACTTCCGAGGTGGATGGTAAAGGAGGATTGAAAATATGTTGTCTTACATTTTCTCCAAGTGCTCGCATGCAGGATATAGTATCTTGGAGTGGTGCTAAGAATTCATCATTTGAGATAAATCTGGTAGGACATAGAGGTGGAGTTTACTCCATATTTTATGGCATACCCAAGTCAAAAATAGTTTGTCCTAAGGAAGTACCCCAAAATGGAGTAGATGGACCAAAAGCGGTTACTACTAGGTCATCTAGAGGTCAAGCAAATATCCAATATATGGCTCCAGAATACCCTTCAATTGAATGATGAAAAGAGGTATCACGCGAAGAAGGTTGTGCTACCACCAACGGTCCCAGAGGATTGGTGATAGGTGGATTTGCGGGGGGAGAGTAATCTCCTCCTGATTCGGTGATTTGGATTCCTTCTTCGCGTGGACTAGTTGTAGTAGGTTGGTCCATATTTTCTCTTGCACTTCCCTCCTTGGTAGGGGGATATTCGGGTGGAAAATTTTGCAGTATGCGAGATCTCCTCAAGGGTTGCTCAACCAGAATGCCTCACAAAAATCTCTCCCTAAATACCTTCTAAACAAAAGACACACTACAAGTCCTAGTCAAGCTAAAGGTCGCAATAAAACTTGTATAATAGGTGGGATGAAAAGCCAGATCCTCACGAGAGTGTCAAGTTGTCGTAACTCGCGATATATTGTAGTGTCCAACAATAATACTCGGCCCAATATTCCAAAGCACTACCTAGGGAGGATTAGGACCGCACCCCTTCCCGTATTACTCGACTACCTAGTAGTACGTGTGTAGTAGCTCCCTGAGTGATGTTCTCGGTGTATTGCAACAACTGGACGGCCGATAGTTTACTCGGTTGGTTTAAGGATCCTAAAAGGTTCTCCCAATATACACAAGGTACGTGGGAGCTCCAGTTCATAGTAGTGTTGTCTAATGCACAACCATTCGACATGGGCCTTCCTATATACCGTCGAGTACGTGAAGAACCTTTATATATACCATGAAGTACATGAAAGTTCGTTATATATATCAACTAGTACGTGGAAAAATCGCATTGTCCCTGAGTTGTTGTGCATGCAAAGAACAATAGCTCATATGCTTAAAGACGTCGAAACACGTCTCTAACCTATCACTCAAGTTGCTAAATATTTTAAATTAACTAGTGCTTTATTTTATCTTGTATGGTTAAGTTGACTAATGAAGTGTGGACTCATCCCAATATCATGCACAAAAACTAAATGAGATGCAAAATTTTCTTTCGATGAGATCTATTTATGGGAAGGAGAGAGATTTTTCCTTTTTATTCCTAGAACAAGTGATTTTTTCCCGAAATAAGATTCTATTGTTTCACTTTTCTTCTCAAGCAAAGACCAAAAGACAAACAAAACTTCTTTCAATCAACCCAAAACCAAAAGAAATAACACCAAATTTTTTTATTTTTTTTTTCCAAAAGAGATTTGAAGCTACAAGCTAAAATGGAAAAAATAATGTACTTCTTTTTATTGCAAAATGTCTCACTTTTCGAATAAAGAAACAAAGGAGTTAAAGGACAATTCAAAATACCTTTTAACAAAAATTTCAATGTCTTTCAACAATAACTTCAAAAACTCTTAAGAATGATTTTGTTCACTTTGTCCCAATTCAAAATGCAAGAGATCCAACGGTTCTGTAATCTTTATCAATGATAGAAGTTCACTAGAAAAACAATCACCCAAAGCATCCAATCTCAAGCTTCAAAGTGACTCAAACCAAACTCACACCAACAAGAGTTTCCACAACATGACACTTTGAAAGAACTTAAAATCTAAATCAAAGCAGACCAATGGCTTCTAAAGAGCCACAAGACAAGCTACCCCAATGAGGGATCGGGATCTCCCGATATAGGAAAGGAAATTGCTTGATTACCTAGGACTTACTGAGAAACCGAGGCAAGCTTTAATCTCAATAAAATTCAAGGAAAAAGAGGTAAATGAAAAATATAGACCGAGACTGTGACTGACATAAGAAGAAAACAAATCTCATAGGAACACCTAATCCAATCCCACGATGGGATCTTGACCCTATTGCAAAATTTTGCATAGAGTCACGGTCTACTATGGAACACAGCATGCCAACTAGGATCGACGCGTTTGACTGTATTACCCAGGTGCGTCGTTGACGCATTGTATGTGAACACAGGGCGCGTCGATGACAACAAAGAGAATTTTTTTCAAAAGAAAAAAAGGACAAAACAGTCCTAACCCCAAAGGATTTAGATAGATTTTAGGTGTCAAATTTAATCTCCTCATCAGGCATCGATAATGTCCTGATCATGAGATAAGAATGGTTCGAAACGTTGACAACATTACCTTATCTACCGTAGACTCTCCACAAGATGCCAATAACCTGAACTACGTATTCTCAGCTAACTCTAAATTTAATCTCAATCACCCAGTGACTCAAGGATACTAAAATTGCAATAAACAAGAAAAGAAAAAAGACAAGATCTAAAGGAATCCCAAGGCAAAGCAAGGGATATTTTATGAGCTTCTCCCCAGTGGAGTCGCCAATTTTGTTGAAGGATTAGTTCTCAAGTGCATACACGAGTGAACCTCCCTAGTTCAAATGAGTCGAAACTAGAACAAAACAGGACAATATATGCGTACCTTCACTTAGGTCAATTAACTACTCACAAGAAACGAAGTAGAGAAAGCTTACCTCTAATATGAAGTTCGTCTTTGTGATCTTCGAGCTACTGCAATCCAATCTTCGCGTATGAGAGAACCTGTGATAGATCCAATACAAGCAAATAACAAGTGGATTGAACTAGAAACAATGTAAATTATCTAATCAAATGACCAAGGAGATTTGTTATACATGAAAATAACAATCAAGTATGGGAAGGAAATGCATCATTGTATTAAATATGACAGAAAGAAATACAACCATAATCCTTGGTGTTGTAGTCTCCTTCTGATGGGTTCCTCTTATTCCAACATGTCACTCTTGTCTTGAAAGGAAGCACATCAAGAGTCTAATGCTTTGGGAAATTTTTTCCGGCACTGACTTACTACCAATTCTTCCTCCTCACGCCCATTCCCAAAGGTTTCATTTATAGGACAATAAGGATAAGAGAGGGGTGAGAAGATTAAGGAAAGTAGATAAGATATGATCCCAATATTTTTGGAGCTCGAGCTAGATCCATAGAAATACGGAGGAAAAGCTATCCAATGAGATTTCACTCTGGAAGCTTCTCAAAGACGTAATTTTTTTCCCGAACAGACCTCGGCGTGACCAGTAGTGGAGCAACATGCTTCTTTCATGGTTGACATGGCTTGCTATAGAGGAAAAGTGCATCGGCGATGCTTGTTGCAATGAGACACATTGCGTCGAGAGGGTTTTGACGCAGGTTGCTAGCATAGAAAAGCACATCGAGGTTGCAAAACAAGTCAATTTATAGGATATGGAAGTCAAGGATCATCCACTATGAAGATGAATTTAGGGATTGTGGCAACATGAGGTCACAAGGTTTTTGCTGATGATGAAAATTCGGTGTAACACCCTCTCTTATAGAAGTTAATTTCATATAATCTCTTTACCATAATGATTTTCACTCATTCTACCAAGGGAATCTCATGATCTCATTGAGTCAAAGAGGCGCATTCTACTTCCCAATAGGGGATATGTGTAACTCCTCCATGCTCATCCTAGAGTTGACACGTGTCTTTTATAAAAAATAATAAAGTATTATAAAAAATAACATGTCAGTTCAAATTAGTTTTAAAACATTTAGAATAACAAACACACACACACACACACACATATCTACACAAATTAGAGATTTGATCCCTCTCGGCGCTTGGTAAATCCCCTTTTAAAATGTATCTATGTTGGTTTAAGATGCAACCTTTATTGAAAATTTTTCCACACACTAAAATGATGGCATGCATCGACTTAATGGATGGATTGTAAAATTCCATTCTCATTTTTTATGCAACCCTCTTGGAAAAAATTTCACGTGCTAAAATGATGGCTTGTAACACCTTCAATTAATGGATTCTAGAATCCAGTCTATATGCTTCCATACCACCCTCCACCTCAAATTCCACCCTTCATTTTTTTAACAATGCTTCTCACATCCTTGTTTTTTTTGTTAAGTTGCAGAGGAAAATTTAATAAATAGAGCCAAAAAAGATGGCGAAAATTACATAAGTGACCGAAGAGTCTAGCGCTCGCTGACTGGGGAGGCCCCGGGTGTTGAAGCCACCATCCCAGTCGCTCAAAGATACTAAAATGACTATCATTATACAAAATTAAGACCTCCTAGGTGAGGCCTACCCAGAAAAAAGGCTGGGACTTTTTCCAAAAAAGTATTTCATAATGTCTGGGAGTTCTAGAGAGCAGACTGTAAAGGAAATAGAAACAAAAAATATGAACATTACAAAAATAACCCGGAGTTGGAGTGGCCCATCTAGGGGTGTGCTTCTGCAGGCGGTGCTTCTGGTTCCTCCTCAAGGATGGGACAATCGGCATAGAAATCTTCAATTGTCCCCGGAGAGGGGAGGACAGGGGAAGATGGGCCCAGTGCACCTTGTCCATCTTGCGCAGCGTGGTTGGCTAGCGTAGCAGGTGTCTGAGTTGTGTCCTTTCTCACCGTAGCCTTCTCCTTGGTCGAGCCATCGTTCTGAGCCACAGGTTCGTTGGTCACTGCATTATTTCCCAGAGTTTCCAACTCAGTGTTGCGCCCAAGGGAGAAGATATCCCAAGTCATGTTAGCATCCATGGTGTTCAGGCATTCCGAGGCTTTTGTGAGATTGAATTTTATGTTTTGAACAATGCTGGTGATGGCTTCCCATCTTGCTTCCATTTCCTCTACCAAAGTACTCATCATATTTTTCAGTATCCAGTAATGGTAGATAGCTCCACCATTGCTTCCCGAGGCCAGGAGAGCCGCAACCCTGCAAGCTTCCCATCCATTAATGATACTATGAGTCCGAGAAGAAACACGCTCTGCGTATCCATTCATTACCGTCCAATCCATAGCACTTTAGGATGCCTTCCTGAGCCTGAACCTTTCCTGCTACTACCATGATGGGGGGGTGCCTCTAGTTCGTGTCATGGATTCTCGTCGCTTGAGAGCTTTCAGGAACCAGGCAGAGAGAGCCACGATGAAAATCCAGGAAGAAAACACGGCAGCAGAGCAGTGAGTTATGTCGACGCTTGGCTTTATGGAGCCAAGACAAACCATTTCCCTCCCATGGAGGTAGTTAATGCTGCAGGACATCATCCTTGGAAAAGGTGGCAAAATTAATGTCATACAGTGCCATCGACCAATGTCCATCGTCATGGCATCGGAAGAATGAATGTCGAGTCTTGGGGCTCGTCCTCAAATATTGAATGCTCGTCGCCGTCGTGGGGAGCGTGCTAGCAGGTGGGAGGTACTCTCAATCACATGGCCTGGGATGGAACAGATGTCACGTGGGGGTTGGTCCATGTGGGTAGGGTTAAGACCCGGATCCGGGGGCTTCTCATATCCTTGTTGCATTCATCCAAAATGTCAATTGTTTTGTTTATTCACCTTCTTTATCCTATTTGAAATATGTGTATTTGTGGAAGATATTCCTTTCTCAACATATATGGAGTAACATCTATATACATGTGTGATCACCCTAGAACCAGTACAACCACTTAAATTGTGGCCGATGAACACCGATAGGCTACAAGTTAAGTGCCATGAATAAGTTATGTGTTACTTGTTCTCTCCTTCTTCTATTCAAACGAGTTTCCTGCAACAAACTCCCAGTTATCCATGCATCAACTAAGAGTTATCCATGCATCAATTACTAGTTACTTTTTATATGTTTTTTTTTATAATTGTTAATTTTGGATTCAGAATGATTGTCATAGAATCAATCTGGATAGTACACTTTTCTTATCCTCGTGCAATCTAGGAAAATCATAGGTGCTAGTCCACCCCAAATTCTAAGATACAAACACCTATCGGTGTAACTAGATTCCAAGCATAATGGGAGGTCCCTTTATTATCGTATGATTATTAATCAAATTCATTTAATATCATGGATAATATGTGCTTTTAAGAATATAACGAACAATAACACCCTAACTCTAATCAATGCCTTTGAATAGATGCTTATGCGATAGAGTGTCAAGTGAGTAGATTATGCACACAATCAAGAAGTTATAAGATTTAATCATTATGCAAGAAGGTTAGGGTTTTTTCAAAATGGATAAAGACATGTAGTTACTAAATTATTTGGATGACTGTATGGAAGGAGTGGATATTTAGTCCCACTAAGGGATTGAGTTTCTAGGTCATTCTTCTTAGGGTGATAAGAAGGAAAGTTTTGGTGAGGAAGTAAAAACATTAAGTTTAAAGGATCAAGTGTGTGAAAGGGTATGTAGTTCTTGTCAATTCATGTAAGAGTCAATTGTGGGTTAGGTACCAAGGCCTCTATTAATGCCAAAATCTCACACATATGCGACATTCCAAAGATTCTTGCAGTAAGGCGTCATCAACATATAGAATGCAGTTCTACAAAGTAATCCTCAACAAATCCAAAAGGAAACATGAGTCCAAAAGTGCCCAAAAACATTCAAAATAATACGTCACGTGGTTGAACCATTATTAACCTGCGGTATAGCGCATGTTATAAATTCAGTTCCCGTACGATACTCGCCCGACTTTTCCTTTGATAGCCGCGCGACTGTCAAAACAGCGGGACCACCTACTTCCCGCAATGCAATGAAGGCTCTTGAAATCCCCATCACCTCCAACAATCTGAATTTGGCTCCTCACGCACTTGGTGGCATTAAATAGCCCCCTTAGTGTACCTTGGAACTAGTTCATGGAGAGGATGGGTTCACATTTTGGTCTAGTTGTTTCTTGGCCACCTCTTGGCCTATAAAAGGATTCCATTGACATGCATCTTTTAGAGATAAATAAGAGGAAATTTATGATGTTGTATTTGTGTTATAGCTTCCTCATAGCTCACCTCTTCCCACCTTTGAAAGCACTCCAAAGATCCCTTGCAATCCATGATTTCATATTTTTCATCAAAAAGAATCGTGCCATTTTCAATTACATATGGTTTTGAAAGAATTAATTGGTTCTCCAAGTCAACGTTAATGTGCTTTTTCTTAGTGGTCGGTCAAATAACAATGCAGACATCCTTTCCTTGAATAATCCCATAAAATTTTAATACGACATCTACATATTTGTATGAGTTTGAGAGAATCTTCCTTGTGGAAAATTTGGAACTCTATGAGCATTCCATGTTAGATCAGGAAGAGGAGTAGGTCTTGCCTACCATAGAGTAACTTGTACCTGATGCTCAATTAGAGTTGGTAGAAGACATAGTTTTGCGGAAGAAGTCTAGAACTACCAGAAAGGGCAGTATGGCATTTCACAAATTGGGTTGAGAGGACAATTTCTAGGAAAGGCTAAATGGTACTTTGGGGAGAAGGTAGAGGAAAAATTTCCTCGCCTCATTTAGTAAAAGATTTTGGGGACCAAAAGCCTCCCAAAATGGGTATCTTAATTGGATAAATATATAATTTTTCATCTATTTTGGTGTTTTTTGGGTGGAATGCTTGGATGAATTGACGTATAGGGCCCATTTTAGGTGCATGTCTTACTTTGTAGATTTGGGGCCCATTTAAGGGATTAAATGATTATTTGGGGGGTGCATATTTAATAGAATAAGAATGTGTCTTGCCTTGACGTTATTCTACACTAGGAGACCTTTCAAACAGTGCAAATAGCATGTTAGTCATATTTCGTATGAGGAAGTTATGCCTACCGCAATTTGACCTATCTAATAGACCACAATGGTACTGAGTGGATTCCACATCATCTCTCATTCCCCACAAATGTGGAGCTAGTCAGGCATGGAATTTCAAGAAGATTCTAGAGGGTCCAAAACCCTAACCTTAATCGAGAGTTGAGGCATGTACAAACCCCAAAATTAACCCTAGATGGCTATAAAGCTATGTTAAATACCAGGGGTTCTGTTATCCCTAAATTTGAACCTAGACTACTGGGGTTCAAGCTTAAGGAAATCTCAACAGTAGATACAAGATAACTGAACAGTAACTCTTGTAAAATTAGTCACAGCAGATCTAATGAACAAGTAAATCAATCACAACAGATGAACATAGAAAATATGGTGCAAAACTGTGCAAACATGCAGCAGTGCTCTCTATCCCAAAAAGGGTGAATGAATTACAATACAAACTGTCACAATGACAGAGCAATTCGAATTGCCTAAGGAGGTCATTCGAATTACAGAATGGAGTAGCTTGACTCTAACTAGGAGTCCTCATCAATCAATCGGTGGTGCTCATCAATGCACAACAACCAGTCATCCAGGTGTCAATCTGAGTCTAACTGAGTGTAATAAGTGTAACTGAAGTGTGTAGCACTGATTTAGGATCTGGAGGCTCAGTGGGGGCGCATGGGAGGCTAACTGAAGTCAGAACAAGTCACCTAATCAAACTGGAGGTCCAACGGAAGTGATACAGTCAGTCAGGAGTGAAACTAGCCTCAAATCAGGGAGAATCGGAGCTAACTGAATGTAACTGAAGTGGAACTGCAGTGGTAGGTGAGCAAGTGCGCCCTTCTCTGGCAGTAGGTGAGAAGTGGGCGCCTTTCAGCGTAGGAGGGCTAAAACTCAGTGGTAGGTGGCTCCCGGGTGCTAGAATGAAGTGGATAAGGTGTTGGAGGCATCAAACTGGTGACTGGGATGCATGCCAGTGCATGCAGGTGCATGCAAACCCTAGATTCTGCATGCAAACCCTAATTTGCATGCAAGATCCTGAAAAAGATGATGTGGATATCCGAACACCCCCCCTCAAGCTAGACTATGATGTGCCAACAAAAATAATGTGGGGCCCTGGTAACTAAGACCAAAGGTCACCCCAATACAATAATCCAAAAAATGCTGAAAATAAACTAAGTGAGGAAAGAGGGAAAACCCAGTGGGAAGAAAGCCCCCCCCTCAAGCTAAAGCATAATAATGAATCAATCTGTCTCCACCATGATGGAACTCACCCCCAACAGTGAACGGAGGTAAGAGAACTTCTTCTCAGTGAAGCTCTTGGTGAAGATGTCTGCAATTTGTTCATCAGTAGGGCAATATTGCAGAATGATGGTGCGGTCATGCACCAACTGTCGAATGTAATGCATATGAATCTCAATGTGTTTGGTCCTCTGCCGCTGAACTGGATCTGTGGAGATCTTGATAGCACTTTGATTGTCACAAAATAGGACAGTCGAAGTAGTGCCACCAAAACCAAACTCGGAAAGAATACCCTGCAACCAAACTGCCTGAATGCAGGCATTGACTGCCCCTCGATACTCTGCCTCTGCTGAAGAAAGTGCAATGGCTGCTTGCTTTTTGCTGGACCAGCAAATAGCACCATGACCAATCATGAAAACATAACCGGAAGTGGACTTCCGATCAATGCTATCACCTGCCCAATCTGAATCAGTAAAACCAATGAAATCTAGCTCAGAATCTGCAGCATAATGTATGCCAAACTGTTTCGTACCTTGCACATACTACAAGATCCGCTTGGCTGCTCGCCAATGAAGCTCATGTGGCTGCTGCATATATCTTGACACGGCACTCACGGCATATGAGATATCAGGCCGTGAGTGTGTCAAATAAAGTAGTGAACCAATCAACTGTCGATACATACTGCAATCTGCAAGCGGTGTGGAATCTCCCTCCTCAAGACTGATTCCTGAGAGGAATGGGAACGGGGCTGCCTTACATTCAGCCATATTAAACTTCAATAACAGGTCGGAAGCATATTTTTGCTGAGATATAGTGATCCCATCAAAATTTTGAGCTATCTCCAAGCCCAAAAAATGACTCAGCAAGCCCAAATCGCTCATGTCAAAAGCTAGATTTAAGGCAGATTTTAGCTTGTTTATTGAAGTAAGTGTGCTACCAGTAATAAGCAGACCATCAACATAAAGTACAATAACCAACAAATTACCTTTAACTCGCTGAAGATACACATTCGGATCAGATTTGCATCTTTGGAAATTCTGAGAAAGAAGGAAGGAGTCCATCTTTGCGTACCAAGCTCTTGGGGCCTGTTTTAACCCGTACAAAGATTTCTTCAATCTACAAACCAATGATGGATCTGATGTATAACCCTTTGGCTGCTGCATATAGACCTCTTCAACAAGGTCTCCATGTAAAAATGCACTCTTCACATCCATATGGTGCACTTCCCAGTGCTTGGATGCGGCAATAGCTAAAACAAGGCGGATGGAATCCATCTTTGCAACCGGTGCAAAGGTCTCTGTGTAGTGCACTCCTTGGACTTGGGAAAAACCTTTTGCCACCAACCTTGCCTTATATTTGCTGATAGTGCCATCAGCAGAAACTTTAGTACGGTAGACCCATTTACACTTCACTAATTTTCTTCCAGGTGGAAGAGAAACTAGCTCCCATGTGTTGTTCTTTTGAAGAGAACTGTACTCTTCGTCCATGGCACTTTTCCATCTCGGATCTCGATGGGATGAATAGTATGATGTAGGATCTGAACCAGCCATCAAATAACAAATCTCAGGAAGAAATGGATCAGCAATATAAAGAGCCATACCTGCTCTTTGAAAGTCTCCTCTCGTTCGTCTCGGATCAGCAGGATTTCCAAGACTAGAACCAGCAGATTGTAGAGTGTTTTGGGCCCACTTTGGTAACTAAGGAGGATCATAATGATCGGATTCCGAACCTGATATGTCATGATCATCATATGCTGCTACAATATTAGAAATATCAGAACTCATACCTTCATTATCGCTGCTCGGATCTTCTTCTGGTGAAGGCGGTGAATCGGCAGTCTTTTCCTCGACTAGTTGCAATTCTTGAAGCGGTTCTTCAAACTGCACACTGCGCTCTATGAATATCTTTTTAGATCTGATATCCATGAGTTTATATGCTTTTGATTCTTCCCCATATCCTATAAATATGCACTCGATACTTTGTGGATCCAAAGCTCGTCTCTTCTCAGAAGGAATTCTAGCCCATGCAGTAGAGCCAAAAACTCTCAAATTTGACACATCCGGTTTGTGACCAAAGAATGCTTCGAAAGGAGTCATACCTTTCACGGATGAATGTGGAACACGGTTCTGTATATATGCAGCAACATTGATTGCTTCAGCCCAAAGATTTGCAGCCAAACCTTTCGATTCAATCATGCATGTAGCCATCTCTTTCAGTGACCGGTTTTTCCTTTCCACTACACCGTTCTGCTGGGGTGTGTAGGGAACTGTATGTTGGATCTTAATTCCGCTTTGGGCACAAAGTTGAAGCAACTCGGACTTGATATATTCCCCACCATTATCAGATCTAAGAGCTTTGATCTTGCTCTTAGTGGTGGTCTCAACAGAAGCCTTAAAATCCTTGAATTTTCCAAGCACTTCTGACTTGTTTTTGAGAAAGAATACCCATGTAAAGCGGGAAAAATCGTCAATAAATGTCAAAACATACCTTGAACCATTTAATGACATATGGGACATTGGACCACTGATATCAGAATGGATCAATCCCAAAATAGTAGAGGCTCTGCTAGCCTTGCCGCGGTCGAATCTGTGCTCGGGGTGCTTCCCAATAATGCAACCGGTGCATATTCCCTTCGAGGAACGGAGTTGTGGAAGCCCATCTACCATGGATTTATTTGATAGCAGCAGCAAATACTTATAATTTAGATGTCCAAATATTTCATGCCAAAGCCTACTAACCTCATTACCATGTGTGCGAAGAGCAGTGGGCTTTGCAAGCGGAATAAAGTGCGAAAACTCATAGCATTTTGCAGTGTGGTTTGCCTTTCCAACCGCAACTAGTCTTCCACTTTTGATATCAGAAATTTCAACTGTATTAGGGCTGAATGTGACTTGCTTTGGTTCACCAGTATGTGTCATTTGATACACAGAAAGGAGATTCGAAGCTAAGGAAGGCACATAGAGAACATTCTGAAAGCATCCATGTTCTACATGAATCGTACCTTTGCCCTTTGAAGAAATTTTTGAGTCATCTCCCAAATGGATGGGGATGGAGCTGTTTGGATCGAATGAGGAAAAAGAATCAATATTTGCAGCCATATGATTTGATGCACCCGAATCTATCAAGAGAGTAGTGGGCTTCAAAACCGTTGCCATGAGTGCTTGTCCTCTTTCATGATCGTCATTCCGATCCTTCTTCCTTGCACCGTCAGGAAGGGTTATGTTGTTCTTTTCCAAAAGGAGGGCCATTTGATCTATAGTCTTCTTCATACATGAACTTTCGGGATGAAAGCCACGGTTACAATAAGTACATTTAGATTTTTGGTTACCTTCTTTGCCCTTTTGCTTGGATTTCGAACCGGATGGTGCATCCGTTTGCTTGCCTTTGTCTTTTTGCTTGTGAGGCTCGAATTTGGGCTTCTCCTTCTTTTGCTTTCCTTTACCATTCGAGATCTTGGGTCCTTGAACAAATAGGGCTGAATCTTTGGAGCTTATGGACCCCATTTGAATCAACTTGTCATGCTCTTTTGTAACGGACTCAATGAAGGCATTCAAGGTAGGCATCTTCCAATTCGGGGTAGTTAGCCGACCGGAATTGAAAGTAGAGACAAATACCGAATAATCTTTCCCAAGCTTGCTTAGAATGGAGAGGATCAACTGTTTATCCTCTTTGATAACACCACTGTTCTTCAATTGCAAGTTCAAGTTCTTGAATTTTGTGAAGAATTCATTGATGATCTCAAAATTCTCAGGATTAAGGCCAATCAATTCATTCTCTAATTGAAAAGCCCTAAGCTCATCCTGCTTGCCGAATAGTGTTTCAAGTTGCTCCCATATGGCTTTTGGAGTCTTCAATCCGCTGAGATGGAAGTGAAGATCTTTGGAGATGGAGAGGCAAAGAAGACCATAAGCTTCATCAAGCTTGTTGTAGTGTTTGGTTCTATCTGATAGATTGCTTGGCTCCAATTCAAGACCAATGGTGACTCGGTAGTAACCTTTTGAACGTAATATGATCTCCATATCATCTTTCCAATCAAAATAATTGAATGGGGTGAGGATAGGCTTTGAAGAAGAGTATTCCATTGCTAGGAGTGAGTCAACTGATGAAGAGGAAGCTTGCATGCAGACTATAGCGAGTGCAATTGCTGTAGGGAAGCTTGCATGCAAAAGATAGCGAGTGCAATTGAAGGAGACAATAAACCTGCAAATCACATAAAAACAACCACAATAAGGTCGAACAATCCACCCTTTGAGAGTTGCATCACACCTGGGATTGGATTTCAAGCAATGTTGAATAGGTCCAATGTATCAGATCCAGGAATTATGTGGTAACTCAAGCTTCTGGAGTGGTATTGGAATAATTTTCAAGCTTTGCATGCACAGGAGCGAATGCCCTTGAGATATCTCATGCCAAAATTTTTGCAATTTTTAGCAATTCAGTCAAATCTTCTTGTATAAACACCTGTAGAAAAGAGATCTTGTCCCTGCAATGGCTCTGATACCATGTAAAATTAGTCACAGCAGATATAATGAACAAGTAAATCAATCACAACAGATGAACATAGAAAATATGGTGCAAAACTGTGCAAACATGCAGCAGTGCTCTCTATCCCAAAAAGGGTGAATGAATTACAATACAAACTGTCACAATGACAGAGCAATTCGAATTGCCTAAGGAGGTCATTCGAATTACAGAATGGAGTAGCTTGACTCTAACTAGGAGTCCTCATCAATCAATCGGTGGTGCTCATCAATGCACAACAACCAGTCATCCAGGTGTCAATCTGAGTCTAACTGAGTGTAATAAGTGTAACTGAAGTGTGTAGCACTGATTTAGGATATGGAGGCTCAGTGGGGGCGAATGGGAGGCTAACTGAACTCAGAACAAGTCACCTAATCAAACTGGAGGTCCAACGGAAGTGATACAGTCAGTCGGGAGTGAAACTAGCCTCAAATCAGGGAGAATCGGAGCTAACTGAATGTAACTGAAGTGGAACTGCAGTGGTAGGTGAGCAAGTGCGCCCTTCTCTGGCAGTAGGTGAGAAGTGGGCGCCTTTCAGCTTAGGAGGGCTAAAACTCTGTGGTAGGTGGCTCCCGGGTGCTAGAATGAAGTGGATAAGGTGCTGGAGGCATCAAACTGGTGACTGGGATGCATGCCAGTGCATGCAGGTGCATGCAAACCCTAGATTCTGCATGCAAACCCTAATTTGCATGCAAGATCCTGAAAAAGATGATGTGGATATCCGAACAACTCTATCAGGTTTGGTGGTAGATGAATATATGACAGAAATCAAACAACTCAAAAATCAGGTAACAGGGGGTATATGCAGTTTTAGTAGTTTAAACATTGATAAAAAATGACTGTGAGTATGACTTTATGAATATAAAAGCTCAGGCTCTATCTCAAAATAATAATCATAAACAGTTACATGCTGATCAAAAGAATCACAGTATAAAATTGAGATCATACATACACAGAATATTGGCAGCATGTACTTCATTAATTAAAATAAAGAGGCTCATAGATCATAATCAATTCCAAAGACAGTCATTTCTTATAAATATAACATAAAAAACATATACATGCTTGTAGATGCAAACTCATAACCTGACTTCCATCATATGTTCCAAGTTCCAACCCCTTTTACTTCATTACTAACTGATATATATACAAAACTATTTCAAAGTCTGAAGTAGTTTTTAGATCCTACTTTTATGGATCGAATCCTCTCAAAATAGTAAAGTTTCAACTTTGATCTTTTAAAACATAACATAGTCAAAATAAACAACAAAAACTACTATATATCAGCTATCGAATCACTAATTAAACTATCTTAGACTATCAACATCTAGATGCTTCTAGAATATTCTGCCAAAATAGTCAGGTCATCAAGAACCTGAGATCTCCTTCGTAGCTTGGTATATTCAGCATCCTCATTCCTTTCCTGACCCTAGAATTCTTTGACTTGCTTCATTTCTTCCCATTGCTTCTAAATCACCCTCTTCTTCTTCAATATATTCTTGGAGACTAGAACCAGTTTCTGATAGTTAGCATCTTTTTGTCCTAGGTCTTCCTGTAACCTTTTATTTGCCAGCATCAAATTTTCATTGATATCCTGTAAGTATTTGCACTGTTCTTTATAAGATTGCAAGGTTTTTCTAACCTGATCTAATTCTGTAGTCACTTCAACATCTTCTATATCCATTGATATATCCTCTATTTGCAAAGGTTCTGATTTTGACATATTTTCATTATCATACAAAGTATGCTTGTTCACAAGAATGCTTCTGGTATATGACCTACATTCCCTTGGAAGTCTACAAAATTTTCATCTTCAGAAACATATCCATCAGGTGCCTGTATATCTTTTTCATAATCAGAGTCATTGATAGCAATGATTTCATTACATGTCATAGACTTCTTCATCAACCCTATTTCTGCATCAAGCTTGCTTCTGGATCTAGTTCTCAGCTTCAAGTCTAACTACTATGTATCTAGGGTTTTAAACCTTCCACTTTCATTCACAACGGGACCTCTTACAACCATATTAAGCATATTTGATTCCTTTTCATTAGACTGTTTGGCTAATTGCTTAACTTCATTTGTAACTGGTTTGATCTTCTCTGCTTCAATCTGTCTCTCAGGCTCCTTTGTTTGCACCTATTTGCTTAATTGTTCTGACTCTTTGCCTTTTGATTTAACTGGATGCTTTTTCTGCTTAACCTCAAACCCAGATTCAAGAATGAAGCTATCCCAATTTCGCCCATCCCGGTTCAAATGCGAGAGTACCAATAACTTGATAAGACCTTGATGAAAAATAGAAGGAATTGTATGTTGTGGATGGTTTTGAACAAACAAAATCATTCTTTGTAGACTCTTTAGCAGATAATAGGGCAAATTCAACTTGTTACTTCCATTTAAATGCATCAATAACTGAAGATGGCATTTCAAGACTCTGTCATAACAGCCATCACGAGAAATATAGTTCAGGAGCATTTCTAAAGGGATTCACCAGTTAGGTTTTAGGTTGCTGATATGCACACCATTGTTCCAATTTAACCTTTCGAACCCTGGTAGCAAGAATTCACTATAATCCCCTTCAAATTCCTGTTGTTTGAACCACTTTTCACCTTCTGCTGGGACACCAATAACCTCTGAAATTACCTGCTCATACAACTTTGAAGGTTTGAAAATCAACCCATCCATATTTATAGTTTTTAATGAAAGCTCTAGTTACCTGTAAATTATAACCTTGCAATTTCTCGCAGAACACCATCCATCCTGCTTCTTTCATCAATCGTGTTGATTCAGGAAATTGCTTGATCCATTCAACATTATCAGGCTCCAGTCTACAGATGAAACCACCTGGTTTCTTCTTTATATGACTTTGTGAACGCTCCTCCTCCATGTTTACCCTGAACGAATACAATGCAAAGCAAAACAGAGCTAACCATAAACTACAGGGTTCCTTTCAATGTCGAATACCTCTGTTCATTGAACTTGATGCATTTGATGTTTCGAAAGCTGTGCACATAACCCTGCATTGACTACTTGATAACTGGGATATATGCATGACTGCCACGACTCGCTGAAAGTACACATTGTATAAATAATCATAATTCATCAACAGTCATGATATATAAAACCAAAATATAACACTTGACATCCTTATTGATAATGATCATACATTTTTCATTACTGGCAACATTAGTGCATTTGAAATTTTGATATATGCTGCCAGGTCACTCTTAAATCAAAATGAATCATATCAATACTCTCAAATATATTTAAAATGGTTTTGTATTTAAGAAATAAAACCCTTCTTTGAAAATGAAAATGAAATGTGAGCCTTATCTTTATTTTAATTATGAAAAAATCAATAGAATGTAACTAGGATAAAATTTGAGACTAAGAAACATAAAGAAAATAAATAAATGGGAAAATGTGAAAGAAAACTAAGATGAAAAAGGAATGAAAACTAGGTAAAAGTGGTACTAGTCTAAGAAAAAACCTTATAGATAACAGGTTCCATTATGATGAAGTTATTGTATTGCTCCATAGTTGAGCAATAGTAAGGGGGTGGATATTAGAGCAGAATAAATGAAGTAGGAGATCCTGCAGTAGCTGCATAGTCCATAGTATCAAAGGTAATTCCTTAGTGGATACCACTTTCTTTGTATTTGCATTTCATATTGGAGAAGAAAAGAGAAAGACATAGTCCCCACTTTTGACTGGGTTTTTCCCAATGGTATGTTTTCCCAAGATATATCTTATGTTATTTGTGTGGAAGTCTTAATTTTCTCTAGTTATTTTCCTTTCAGTTCTAGTTTATTTATCATTATGTGGAATTCAACTAACATAATGAATTAAGTTGTAAGATTTGTTGTGACAAATTGTTCCGGTGGAATATCCACAACAATTTACATGTCATATATAGACATAGAGAGAAATTAGTTTTGAAAACATTATATACGTGTATGTGTGTTAAATACAGAATGAAATGTATTGAAGTTATTAAAATCAAAATTAAATTATTTTTAAATTATGTCTAGAATTTAAATTTGTAATACAATTATTATTAAAACTGAAATGTATTGAAGTTATTAAAATCAAAATTAAATTATTTTTAAATTATGTCTAGAATTTAAATTTGTAATACAATTATTATTAAAACTGATTTAGTAAAAAATTATATAAATGATTCAATTTAAAGAAAATTATTTAACATCACTATATTCAATTTTTGTTATTTATATCATAAATAGATTGTGCAAAGAGAAAAATTATAGAGATGTAAGCGTTGAGATATATACAATTAAAGTTTGATAGAAAATTCATGGAAAAAATCTAAACTTGGTATTTAAAAAGTAAAAGGTTACATTTTGTATTGTGCTATGAAGCATTAATATCAAAATATAGCCTTGAATAAAGGTTTATAAAAAAATTCTTATCAATTATCTATAAATTTAAAGCATCTTAGCACTAAGCCTACACTAAAAAAAAGTCATGGAAATATCTACAAACAACAATAGTACAAAACTATACCAAAAGAGTAATGGTCCACCTGAAAAATATTGTGTGCCTCACAAAGGGGAAGGAAAGGTGTCCCCCTCCTCCCTATGTTTCTTCAGTAACATTATTCCAATTTATCAAGTTCCTTGGAAAATACATCTACATATTTGTACCAAGGTACAAAAACATCAACCTTCCAACAATTATATATGTCCAATTTATAAATTTTGGCAAATATTTACTCTAAAGCCACCAATCTTTCATTGTGCCGAGAGGCGCTTTCTACAATTCAATGTTAGGAGAAGTGTAATTTCATACTCAATGTAGAGATGACACATAACACTTTAATAAAATAACACTTAAAAACTACATTGTCAGCCTTAATCTAAAGTTCAAAACAAATATATATATATATATATTCATTCAAATTAATTAAAACTATAAAAAAATAAAGAAGCTTGAATATTTCTAATGTAATTTACTATGTGGCACTTTAATATAATTATAAAATATTAAATATTTTTTGTACAATGTCATCCCTATCTTAATTTCAAAACAAATATATATATATTCCAATTAATTACAACTAAAAACATTTAATGAAACTTGGATACTTCTTACCCTGTCATGTAGGATGCCAATAATTATCTAATTTATTAATTGATATTGCTTTCAACCAATTTGTCTATGTCCAATAAATTACTTGATATGGATATTATGGAATTTGTCTATCTTTACCACTTTGCAATCTACATGTTCTTTTTTTATAATCATGGTGGCTTTCATCTTTTATGATTTCTTTTGATATAGTTTATCACCACTATAGATCCATCTTAACTCTGAATCTATCATGCATTGACAGGGATCAAATCCTTTGAGGTGTAAAGTTTTTATCAATTTTTTGCACTTTAAAAAAGCTCTGCACCTTGAGGGATTTGATATCTATCAACGCATGATAGATCTAGAGTTAAGATGGATCTACACTGATTTATAATTCAGCTTAAATGCTTAAGGAGATAAGAGAGTCCATAGAATATTATTTGGAATAAATGTCTTTCCTATATTAATCCTCTACTCAAACATTACTTCCAAGCATAGTTTAGCATGGTTTTTTTCCCCGTGCTTTCCCAAGACACTCTCGTTCCCTTAAAACCCATTCATAGGAAATAAAATGGCAATAAAATATCCGTCCAAAAGAAATAAAAATTGGAATTTGGATTTTTCATGTCTTCAATGTGTGAAACATTTCATTGCCAAGAACACCAAGAAAGGATAACAAAGCAACATGAAGCATCATATCGAATGTTTCTACATGGATGGAAATATATGTAGGACAAACAGACAGTCTCTATGCTCAAACTATTCTACAACGTACTTTTCCTTCCCTACCTTTTAGAACAATTGTTTAGTTGCTCCCTTGTAGCTTTTGTCGGTGTTTACCTATGCCTACATGCTACTTATATATAGTTGTAAAATGGCTTTCAAGGTATTCAATTCTCAACAATTCCACATGAATCAAGGACACTCACCTCAAATTTTAATGTTGCAATGCACTAATTTAAAGAAGTAATGTTCATCTTGGTCATTCCATAACTGTTTTCTACACCTATTCCTTCTATACCTTCTATACAACTTTCGCTATCCACTTTGTTGCATCTTCTTTTTCTTCCTCTTCTTCTTTTCCTTTAAGTGTTATTTTGCATTTTCTGAAGCAATTGCTAATTTCAAAGAACTAAACATAATGATTGATGAGCTCTTAAAAGAGGGTCAACAAATTGATACTAGAATAGAAGAATCTTCAAATGGAGTCCTCTTTATCTTATCAATTTATTTTATCATGTATATTTATAAAGTTGGAAATGTAATTTTTTTATTTATATCAAAGAAGTATTATTACTTTTTTAAAGTCTCTATAAAATGCAAGAAACTTTCAACTTTGTTTATGTAAATACAAAGAATGGTGATATGTAAGTAAAAAGGTAGTTAAGAAATTGAATAAAGATGTGTTGATGTAGATAAATGTTAGTCTCCAATCACACAAATTTACTAAACCTTTTAATGATGATTCGTTGTTATTATAAGCGATGTAAAAAACGTAAAAATAAATATGCAAACTGATTTAACTTATTTATATTGTAAAAATAAATAATGAATAGTTGGATATGGAAAATGAAATGAGCTTATGTAAATATACAATTAATTAATTCTAATTAAATCTTAGAATAAGAAGTAATAAGGTGGAAGGTGGACTCAACATTAATTTAAATATTCATTATGTACTATTTGATTCAAGGTTGAATATTAATAGTATGCTTTTTTCACGGGAAAAAAAAAAATATATTTTTTTAAAAACTAAGTGCCATACGATTCATAAAAATATCTTTATGTGAAAATCAATTTCATGTTATTGTCATGAACATTAATATATAGCATGTGTATGTTTTTAGAGATATTTTTGTATATCATTTCAAATATATCACAATTCAAAATTATATATATATATATATAATCAAAATTTAAAAATATAAAATTTATATGTTCAATGACAATTAAATGGATTTAATTTGAATGACCCAAACTTGTCCGCTCCCCTTTCTCTTTCTTAGTAAGGAAAATAACCTACTCATAAATAAACTTTAAGCTTCTTTATTTTGAACACATCACATGTTAAAATTAAAAAAATTTAATAAGAAACATCCAAATGTATATGTGAAGCAATTTTGGAAGTCAAAAGTGTTCATTTTTAATGATAATTAAATGAGTTTTGGAAGTCAAAAGTGTTCATTTTTAATGATAATTAAATGAGTTTTGTTTGGGTGGCCGACTACTTGTCCTTCCCCTCTCCTAGAAGGAAAGTAATCCACTCATATGATCATGATGATAGTTTTATTTATTGTTGGAGAGATCGTTCTTACATCCAACATTAAGACTAGCCTCGATTTACTACATGGAATTTGTAATATATTCCAACTCTAACTCCTTCTCAGGGAGCAAATTTCTTAATTATAAAAAAAGGAGAAAGTAATCACTCATAAATAAACCTTAATCATAAGGTTTTCCACCCTTTCATGAAGTAACACAATTCAATTGCAAAGCATGTTTTCTTATCACATAATGAAAGATTGATTTAGATTTACATTGACACATTAAACACACAAAAATTGTGATTAAAAATATATACATTAATATACTTTATATATATATATATATTCTTTATATACTTTTAAATATATTATTTTATTAAATTTCTAAAATTTTAAAATCAAATTAATATTGTATAAGATAGTAAAAAGAAATTAATTTTACAAATCTTTTGTATGAGTTTGAGGGAATCTTCCTTGTGGAAATTTTGGAACTCTATGAGCCTTCCATGTTAGATCAGGAGGAGGAGTAGGTCCTTCCTGCCATAGAGTAACTTGTACTTGATGCTCAAGTAGAGTTGGTAAGAGACATAGTTTTGCGGAAGAAGTCCAGATCTACTAGAAAGGGTAGTATGTCATTTCACAATTTGGATTGAGAGGATAATTTCTAGGCAAGGTTGAATGGTACTTTGGGGAGAAGGTAGAGGAAAAATTTCCTCACCTCATTTAGTAAAAGATTTTGAGGACCAAAAGCCTCCCAAAATGGGGATCTTAATTTTATAAATATATATTTTGTCATCTATTTTGGTGTTTTTTGGGTGGAATGCTTGGATGAATTGACTTATAGGGCCCATTTTAGGTGCATGTCTTACTTTGTAGATTTGGGGCCCATTTAAGGGCTTAAATGATTTTTTGGGGGGTGCATATTTAATAGAATGTGAATGTGTCTTGCATTGACGTTATTTTACACAAGGAGACCTTTCCAACAATGCAAAGAGCATGTCATTCAAAGTTCATACGAGGAATTTATGCCTCCTGCAACTTGACCTATCTAATAGACCACCATGGTACTGAGTGGATTCCACATAATCTCTCATTACCCACAAATGTGGAGCTAGTCAGGCGTGGACTTTCAAGAACATTCTAGAGGGTCCAAAAACCTAACCCTTATCGAGATTTGAGGCATGTACAAACCCCAAAACTAACCCTAGATGGCTATTGGGCTATGTTAAATACCAGATCATCAGGAGGAGGAGGGGTTCCATTATGATGAAGTTATCGTATTGCTCCATAGTTGAGCAATAGTAAGGGAGTGGAGATCAAAGCAGAATAGAGGAAATAGGAGATCATGTAGTAGTCGTGTAGTCCACAGTATCAAAGGTAACTCCTTAGTGGCTACCACTTTCTTTGTATTTGCATTTCATATTGGAGAAGAAAAGAGCAAGACATAGTCCTCACTTTTGACTGGGTTTTCCCCATGGTGGGTTTTCCTAGGGTATATCTTATGTTATTTGTGTGGAAGTCTTATTTTTCTCTAGTTATTTTCCTTTCAGTTCTAGTTTATTTATCATTCTGTGGAATTCAACTAACATAATGAATTAAGTTGTAAGATTTATTGTGACAAACTATTCCGGTGGAATATCCACAACAGTTTACATGTCATATATGGACATAGAGAGAAAGTAGTTTTTAAAACATTATATACATGTGTGTGTGTTAAATATAGAATGAAATGTATTGAAGTTATTAAAATCAAACTTAAATTATTTTTAAATTATGTCTAGAATTTAAATTTGTAATACAATTATTATTAAAATTGATATAGTAAAAAATTATATAAATGATTCAATTTAAAGAAATTTATTTAACATCATTATATTCATTTTTTGTTATTTATATCATAAATAGATTGTGCAAAGAGAAAAATTGTAGAGATGTAAGCTTTGAGATATATACAATTAAAGTTTGAGAGAAAATTCAAGGAAAAAAAATCTAAATTTTGTATTTAAAAAGTAAAAAGTTACATTTTGTATTGTACTATGAAGCATTAATATCAAAATATAACCTTGAATACAAGTTTATAAAAAATTCTTATCAATTATCTATAAATTTAAAACATCTTAGCACTAAGCCTACACTTAAAAAAATGTCATGGAAGTATCTACAAACAACAATAGTACAAAACTATACCAAAAGAGTAATGGTCCACCTGAAAAATATTTTGTGCCTCACAAAGGGGAAGGATAGGTGTCCCCCCCCTCCCTATGTTTCTTTCAGTAGCATTATTCCAACTTATAAAGTTCCTTGGAAAATACATCTACATATTTGTACCAAGGTACACAAACATCAACCTTCCAACAATTATATATGTCCAATTTATAAAATTTGGCAAATATTTACTATAAAGCCACCAATCTTTCATTGTGCTAAGAGGTGCTTTCTACCATCCAATATGAGGAGAAGTGTAATTTCATGCTCAATGTAAAGGTGACACATAGCACTTTAATAAAATATTACGTAAAAAACTACATTGTCAGCCTTAATCTAAAGTTCAAAACAAATATATATATATATATATATATATTCATTCAAATTAATTAAAACTAAAAAAAAATACAAAAACTTGAATGCTTCTAATTTAATTTACTATGTGGCACTTTAATATAATTATAAAATATTAAGTATTTTTTTTAAATGTCATCCCTAACCTTAATTTCAAAACAAATATATATATATATATTCCAATTAATTAAAACTAAAAAAAATTAATGAAACTTGGATACTTCTTACCCTATTATGTGGGATGTTATTAATTATCTAATTTATTAATTGATATTGCTTTCAACGAATTTGTCTATGTCCAATAATTTACTTGATATGGATATTATGGAATTTGTCTATCTTTACCACTTTGCAATTTACATGTTTTTTTTTTTTTTTTATAATCGTGGTGGCTTTCATCTTTTATGATTTCTTTTGATATACTTTTATCACCACTCTAAATCCATCTTAACTCCGAATCTATCATGCATTGACAGGGATCAAATCCCTTGAGGTGTAAACTTTTTATCAATTTTTGCACTTTAAAAAAGTTCTACACCTTGAGGGATTTGATACCTATCAACGCATGATAGATCCAGAGTTAAGATGGATCTACATTGATTTATAATTCAAGTTAAATGCTTAAATAGATAAGAGAGTCCATAAAATATTCTTGGGAATAAATGTGTCTCCTGTCATTAATCCTCTACTCATAGTTTAGCATGGTTTTTTCCCCAGTTCTTTCCCAAGACAGTCTCGTTCCCTTAAAAACCATTCGTAAGAAATAAAATGACAATAAAATATCCGTCCATACGAAATAAAAATTGGAATTTGGATTTTTCATGTCTTGAATGTGTGAAACATTTCATTGCCAAGAACACCAAGAAATGATAACAAAGCAACATAAAGCATGATATCGAATGCTTCTACAACGTACTTTTCCTTCCCTACCTTTTAGAATAATTGTTTAGTTGCTACCTTGTAGCTTTTGTCTGTGTTTACCTATGCCAACACGCTACTTATATATAGTTGTAAAATGGCTTTCAAGGTATTCAATTCTCTACAATTCCACATGAATCAAGGACACTCACCTCACATTTTAATGTTGCAATGAACTAATTTAAAGAAGTAATGTTCATCTTGGTCCTTCCATAATTGTTTTCTACACCTATTCCTTCTATCCAACTTTCTCTATCCACTTTGTTGCATCTTCTTTTTCTTCCTCTTCTTCTTTTCCTTTAAGTGTTACTTTGCACTTTCTGAAGCAATTGCTAATTTCAAAGAACTAAACATAGTGATTGATGATCTCTTAAAAAAGGTCAACAAGTTGATGCTAGAATAGAAGAATCTTTAAATGGAATCCTCTCTTTATTTTATCATATATATATTTATAAAGTTGCAAATGTAATTTTTTTATTTATGTCAAAGAAGAAGTATAAACACTTTTTTACAGTCTTTATAAAATGCAAGAAACTTTCAACTTTGTTTATGTAAATACAAAGAATGGTGATATGTAAGTAAAAAAGTAGTTAAGAAATTGAATAAAGATGTGTTGATGTAGATAAATGTTAGTCTTCAATCACACCAATTTACTAAACCTTTTAATTATGATTCGTTGTTATTATAAGCGATGTAAAAAACGTAAAAATAAATATGCAAACTGATTTAACTAATTTATATTGTAAAAATAAATAATGAATAGTTGGATTTGGAAAAAGAAATGATGGAAATATACAATTAACTAATTTTAATTAAATCTGAGAATAAGAAGTAACAACAAGGCGGAAGGTGGACTCAACAATAATTTAAATATATATATTTTTTTAACTAAGTGCAATACCATTCATAAAAATGTTTTTATATGAAAGTCAATTTCATGTTATTGTCGTGAACATTAATATATACCATTATATATTTTTATATCATTTTAAATATACTACAATTCAAAATTTAAAAATATATATATATATAAAATCAAAATTTAAAAATATAAAAATATAAAATGTACATGTTAAATGACAATTAAATAGATTTAATTTGAATGGCCTACTTTTCATCTCCCTCTCTCTTTCTTAGTAAGGAAAATAACCTATTCATAAATAAACTTTAAGATCCTTTATTTTGAACACATCACATCTTAAAATTAAAAAAAATCAATAAGAAACATCCAAATGTATATGTGAACTAATTTTGGAAGTCGAAAGTGTTCATTTTTAATGATAATTAAATGGGTTTAGTTTGGCTGGCTTAAGTTCTTTTTTTTTAACACATCACATCTTAAAATTAAAAAAAATCAATAAGAACCATCTAAATGTATATGTGAATTAATTTTGGAAGTCAAAAGTGTTCATTTTTAATGATAATTAAATGGGTTTAATTTGGGTGGTTCACTACTTGTCCTTCCCTTCCTCCTAGAAAGAGAGTAATTCACTCATATAATCATGATGATAGTTTTATTTGTGGTAGGAGAGATCATTCTTACATCCAACATTAAGGCTAGCCTCGACTCAAATTTACTGCTCCATCACATAGACTCAGTGACATACTCCAGCTCTAACTCCCTTCTCAAAGAACAAATTTCTTAATTGTAAAAAAATGAGAAAGTAATCCACTCATAAATAAACCTTAATCATAATGTTTTCCACTCTATCACAAAGTAACACAATTCAATTGCAAAGCATGTTTTCTTATCACATAATAAAAGATTAATTTAGATTTACATTGACACATTAAACAAAAAAAATTGTGGTTAAAAATATATACATTAATATACTCATTATATATATATTCTTTAAATATATTATTTTATTAAATTTTTAAAATTTTAAAATCAAATTAATATTGTATCAGATAGTAAAAAAAATTGATTTTACAAATTTTTTTAATATTAAATTATAAAATATACTTTAATTTCTTCAAATTAATTTTTGGGTATTATTCCAAATTTGAAACAAACAATTTAAAAAAAAAAGAATATAAAAAATAAATAGTAGTTGATGCATGGCAAGTTTAATTAGAAAAAAATTATTTAGCATTTAATTATAAAAAGGACAATAAGATATTTGTGACTTATCAATATTCACCAACGAAAATAATCAAATAAAATAATAATAATAATCCAAATAAAATTATAAAAAAATAAACATAAACATTAAATCCATTCATTTACATGACCTGTAACCACATTAGGAACTGTTGTTTTCATTACTTACCCTGGTAAAAAATATTAAAAACTAGTGATAATTACATTACATTGCAGGTATTGTCTGGGTTTCATTCCTTACACTGGGGAAAATATTAAAACCTAATAATGATTACATCAGGTTATAGGTACTGTGACACGTAGTCCAACCTATGCAGCTGAGTTCTGCAGGAATTCCCGAAGATCGTCAATGAACTTGGAAGACAAATCATAAGGAAGGAGATGAAAGCCATGAAGGCCATCCTCGTAGAACAGAAGCTCCACCTGTTTGCCCATCTTTTTCAGATACTCAATGTATTGGAAATCCCGATCCTTTAGGAGGTCCAGCCCACCTACCACCACCAACGACGGAGGCAACGGTAGCCCCGAAATGTCGGGAGAATCGGGGCCCATTACGTTGGCCGCGGGGTGGTCTCTCGTGGCCCCTTTAGGCAGAAACGCCTTCCAGAACCAATCGGTGGCCTCCAATGTAATGAGCGGAACACCGTTGCTCAATCTCACCTCCGCCGGCGTCCTCTCCTCCCCACCAAAGTAGGGCTCAATCAGCACGTGCCCCACGATCTTGACTGGACTCATGTCCCCTTCTAGGGCCACGCGGCAGCCAACGTGGTGGACTATGTTGGCGCCCGCGCTCTCGCCCATCAGAAAGCACCGCGACAGATCGGCGTTCGGAGGCAAGTAGTCACGCCCGCGATCACGGAGCCACGCTAAGGCCGCGAAAGAGTCGTCGTAAGCGGCGGGGTACTTGTGCTCCGGAGCCAACCGGTAGTCCACCGAGACGACGATCACTCTTCGTCTCGTGGCCAGTCTACGACAGAATATGTCGTACGACTCGTCGCCCGCCGAGAGCATGCAGAAACCCCCGCCATGGAAGTAGACAACAACGGGCAACGGCCCCTCCTCTTTGACGGGAACAAAGACACGGATCCATACGCCGGTGGCCTCGTCGATGACGATGTCTTTCGTATAGGCTCCGCGAGTGGGCGTCTCGTTGGCCGGAGCCTTGCGGAGCGTCCACGCTAAGAAGCTCCGATTAATGGTGCCGTCGCTTCTTCTGCAAATATAGCACCCTGTTTTCGCAAACCAACAGAGCCAATTGACTCGCCGAGGGATTGAAGAAACCAGGGCGGATTCCACCCCTTCCCGCTCAGAATAGTCCGCCATATTAATCGGAAATCAGAATAAGAAGAAGAATGTCACAACAACAATGGGGAAGCCTGATCTGTCTACCTGAACACTCAAATTCTGAGATCTATCGCCGTGATTTATAAATTTAAACGAGGGGAGGGTAAGTGGTAAACCAGGGGCGGTGCACGGTAGGAGAGCTATGAATGGGGGAGTTAATGGAGGCCAGTGAGACTCTGAAATGTACCAATTGACCGCGCCAGTGCCTTAAATCGCACCAAACGCAGGGGACGGAATATATATATATATATATACCTATATATTTGCTGAAAAAAAAAAGAGTATATAAATATATAATTAAAATAAATTAAATTAAATGCGAAAACAAATTCCTCCAATCATAGGGATCACAGATCACAGAACAAATTTGAGTGGCATAAACTGGAGAACCAGTACTCGTGCATCGTTATCGCGTCAGGTATATGCTTTCTTAATCTTGAAAACAGTCCTCGAATTTCTCCCAAAACATTATTATTACGGACTGTCTTAAATATAAATATACCTTAATTAGTATAGGAAAAAGAATCTAGGTTTTTTTTAAAAAGCTATAAAAGTCAGTTTAGGTTGTTATAAAGGTTGAAATTTGAATTCCTATCTTTTTTATATGACGTTTTAATTTTAATCTAATTTTTTATTTGACATTAAATTTTAATTTTACCCCATTATAATAATAGTTAACAACTATATGAAACATTAAATTTTTATATCTTACCCCAAATAATACAAAAACTTAATAAAAATATAATAAAAAAGATATAAAAGTTTGGGATATAAATATTAATGATGAGTAAAAATAAAAATGCACTTCAAATAACAAGTGAAATTAAAATTCACATTTCATTAATAATATTTAATTTTATAAGTGATAATATTTTGATGTATAAAATAAAAAATTATAACTATTTACTCATCAAATTTCAACTCTTATTATCATAATCAAATAATTTATAATATTTAATATCATTATGATTTTTTTAAATTATAATATATATATATGAATGAGAATTTTTTATAATAAGGATGTACATATAATAAATTGAAATATGTCCTATTTATTATAATTCATTGTGTTATTATGATAAAGATGTAGGCATCCTACTTTTGGAGATTGTGACATGTGACATTTAGTTCAATGAGTTATTATATTATTAACACATCTACTTAATTTGGATTTGGTAAATGGTACTTTTGGAGATGAGGACATGCAACATTTAGTTTATTGAGTTATTATATTTCTAGTACATTTATTGAACTTGTATTTGAATAGGCAAGTTAAGTGGTTGTGATGTATTTTTACACCATGAAAATTTTATTGGAGCATTAGTTTAATGGGATGGTATTAACTTTCATTATAACTTACCAATTTCTAAAAATAATATAGGCTCTAACTTGAAGCTGAACTTCTAGTAAGAACATTGCATGGAAGCTTAAGTTTGAAAGTCGAGTAGGAACATTGTGTTAAGATGGAAGCGGAAAAATTATAGGGGCTAAATTTAGGCCATGGTTATTTTTGATAGTTTTTTCCAAAAAACAAATTATAAATTGATTCACTCAAATTTCATGGGAAATTTTTTTTACTCTAAAAAACCAAAAATAAATATAATTCTTAGAATTTGAATATTTTTAATAAAATTGTCAAACATTTTATAATTACAAATTTAAAAATCAATAAAAATCACCAAAATTTCTACATTTTAAGAAAATTATTTATCTTTAAAATTTTCCTTACAACAACTAAATCCAAAAACATATAAATCAAACCAAAAAAAATTAAATCAACATATAATTTAAGCCAAAAAAAAAATTAAATCTAACATATAATTTAAGCCAAAAATATGAAATGAATCATAACAAATCAAGCACGATCCATTAACCACGGCATAATATTTGTTAATTTAGTTACAACTATACCAGGCCTACTATTTGTTTCCGAATACTCGCACATAAAATAAATCCCCCATTAAAACCCAAAACCGGCCATAAAAACTCACACTAAAAATGATTGCAAAGAATGTCTAGAAATCCGTTAACCACGGCATAATATTTGTTAAATTTAGTTACAACTAGCACCCTATAACCCCGATCCTACTATTTGTTTGTTACTAAATACTCACAAATAAAATAAAAACATACATTAAAACCTGGTCAGGCAAGTAAAATAGCTTATACTAATAAAAATGAGAATCTCAGGATTTGTAGAGATGGACCTTTATCCAAATCAAACGTGGAGTGTTAATAATAACATGTTATAACCTGATCATACTAATTTGCATTATGAATGTACATTCTTTGTTAATATTAAATTATGTTATATATTTCATTTATATTCTAAAAATACAAAAAAAAACTTCGCATGGTCACTATGTGTAATAAACATTTTTTTATGTTTTTTAAATAAATTTTACAATTTTAATGAATATTGAAATTGAAGTTTGAAGTGTTGAAATCATATTTATATAAAATTGTTTCAATAAAACTGAGAGATAAAAATCTATGTACACATTTGTAAAATCCTTATTTTTAGAAACATTTTTATTGGGTGATAATTTTTTAATTATATATATATATATTAAACAAAGAACATATATATATATTAAATAGAGAAAAAATTGTAATTTGTTATTCAATATATGGAATCAAAGTTACAAATATTTTTCTCAAAAAGAACTATGGGATTTCCATCCTTTAACCAAAAACCAAAAACCAAAAACTACTTTTCAAGCTTACATCAAGATTATTTTCATCTGTAATATATCCTATTAACACTTTAATAGCAAATTTGAAAGACTAAACCAAATACAAAAAATTGAGAATGCTAAGTCACACTGAAAGACAAACATTGTCCTAGAGTCAACCACACTATCATCACCGAGCTCCTCAAAATGAAAATAACCATCCATTACTCTCATAGCCTTTTTTGAGAGATTGTATGCGACACTATTGAATTCCCGATATATATGAGTGAAAGAAATGTTAGAAAAACTTTTAATCAATTCATTAACTCTATTTTCCCATTGATCAAGATGAAGCACTTGTAAATTTGAAGCACCAGGTGCCCAATCAATCACAACTTTGGAATCTCTTGCAATCTAGACATTAAAGATGCCCCTCTTCTAGGAAAACCACAAAAACCCCCAAAGTGCAAGAAGTTCGACTTTTGTATTGGTGCCAAGGCCAACACCCATCCTCATATTGATAATGTAATCTCTTTTTATCTTAAGGACCATGCCAACATCACATATACCATCCTTCTCTGCTCCATCAATAAAACCCGAGGAGGTAAGATCAACTAGGTGAGGCATAATAAGTGATCTTACCCTTTTTGGATTCTTCTCTTTAAAATATTAAAAAAAACTGGTAATTTTTTAGCACGGAGAAAAGAATGGAGGCTTTTATCTTCAAATATGTACCTATTCATTACTTTCCACACCTCTCGTACTATAAGCAGTGGGAGCTCCTTAAATTTGACTTTCTTATGAAACCAATTATACATGCAATCCTGAAAAATAAAAACCCCTGATCATCCTGAAAATTTAGCAGTCTACTCAACTTAGACCATATTGTTATTGTTATGAGAAAATAACAATAGATAAAAATATGGGAAATTGTTTTCTCTACTTTCCTGCAAAACACACAAATTCCACTGAAACCTCACTTAAAGAGATTGTCCCAAATAAATATCTTCTTCATGTGAATTTTTATTTGTTTTTTATTACCTTAAATTTCTAATATATCTACTTTTAAGATGGACCAATATTAGTTGGCTATGTTTATGATTCAACGGTTATGGAAGTTTATCTTTATAAACTAATTTTGCAGTAAAGATATTTTTTAATGATAATTTTGAAATGAACTTGGTAGAAGTTTGGGCATGATCAATATTTCACTAAGATCCCAATTCACATTCAAAGTTATGGATTGATAAGAGGTGTGTGATAACTGGCACTCAAATTGCCCCCTGTCGGTGATGGAAAATTTTTCGGCGAGGCACAATTCCACCCTTTCTCATTATTTTTTTGGAATTTCGACAATTTGGGTCATCTTAAAATGGGCCAAAACCCCTAAGGACACAATTCCATGGCATAGTTCCGCAATAAATGGGGTGGAACTATGATTCTGTCGGTTTTTATAACCGGATCTAGGGAACAAATCGTCGGAAAAGAGGGGCGATTTGAGTGCTAGTTATCCCACGCCTTTATAAGAACACTAAGTTCTTGTGTAGATAGATTCCAAGGATAAGTTTGATACACAATTTGATGACATAGTTCCCTTTATTATTTTAAAGGGGGGAAATGATAATAATTCATTTTATTGTTTTCTTTTACAAAAAAAATTTGTGTTTTAATTTATCTATGTAACACGTACATTCAAACATCTCTTTCACCCTAGGTTCTAAAATGTAAGGATGATAGTCACTTTCACTAAACTATAGTTGTGATTGGTAATGGTACAACCATTTATGAGAAATAAATCGGTTGATTTTTAATCTATTTTGTATGTATGTATGTATATACTTACTTTTCAAATATAGTGCTCAAAACAAAACAAAACAAAAAAGAAAATCTATATCTTTCTTCTAGTTAAACATTAACATAAATATAGATTTAGCTTAATTTCATATCTATCAACCTTTAAAACAAATCAAAATTTTCAATGTGTAATCATTATTTAAAGTGTAAAATCTTGAGGAAATGTTAGTACCATGAGGGATTTGATCTTTTTGCACTTTTGATAATTCCGAATAAAGTTGGATCTATGTTGGTTATTATTATTTTTTCTACGTGAGCATTACAAAGAGATGTAACATATCTACTCCACATGCACTATAGAAAATGATTTTTGGTCCAATTATGGATGTATACCCTCTTCCTTGGGTACCCAAATGAAGGGTCACTAGTACATGCGGACATTTTTCCCATGGAAAATCGTTGCTACTG
Organism: Larix kaempferi; assembly: GCA_027924585.1. Classification (NCBI taxonomy): domain Eukaryota; kingdom Viridiplantae; phylum Streptophyta; class Pinopsida; order Pinales; family Pinaceae; genus Larix; species Larix kaempferi. The sequence goes on along the minus strand of BSBM01000450.1, from coordinate 7,203,141 downwards.
CAACACTTTTTTGTTGCTATAGCGACGAACAGGACTCCTTGTTTTCGTGGCACTAATTTCGTCGTTGTAGCAACACTTGTCAACGTTTGTCGCTATAGAGATAGAAATGACATGGACCATGCTATCTTTAAAAAACCAAATTTTGTTGCTATAGCGACACCTTTTGCGTGGCTATAGCGACGAACCTGTGTTGCTATAGCAACAAAAGTTCGTGGCTATAGCGACAACATCTCATATTTTAAAAAAATTAAGTCAAACGATCTCCGTCTCTCTAGCAACGAAAGTGCATTGCTATAGCAACGAAAGTTCATTGCTATAGAGACGGCATCCCATATTTAAAAAAAAAAACTCAAACCCACTCCGTCTCTATAGCAACGAAGTTCCGTCGCTATAGCGACGGTGTCCCATATTTAAAAAAAACATAGCGACGACATAGTATAGCAAGTTCTGACGAACTTGCTATACTAGCGACGGAAATGTTCGTCGCTAGTATAACAAGTTCGCCTGAACATGCTATACTATGTCGTTGCTATGTCTGTGAACTTATTCATCCACCTATCACAACCTATCACCAACATATTGCTAACAATTATAATACATGCAGCACATTCACAAAACAATAGACAAATGCAAATGACTTGCTCGTTAAAAATATTCATGTTTTCCCATTTTGTGAGTGACATTCTGTACAAAGGTAGATCGGAAGTAGATCTATATAAATGTCATACTTTATAGATTGATGCCACCAGATCTAGTCAGTCTCGCTTGCAATATGAAACAGGCTTGAAGCCCACTGCCCCAAAAAACAAACTACCAAATAAGAGGTCACTGCTCTTCCTCATCGCAAGGTACCAGGTTCAAGTTCAACAATGACTCAATTCCTTGAAGCCTCAAGCTAGGAGTTCACTTCATCATCTTTGACATCAAATGAAACTGAATCTGTCACTATGACAAGCATTTGAGTCAAGGCCCAGGGGCATTGTTTCCTGGACTAATTCTAAGCCTCAGCATCCCTGTCTGGTGCACAACTCCTCTTCAAGGCCTCCTAAATATGGTGAAGCACTTTTCCTAGGAAACTCCTCTTGTGCAATGCTGAGATCAATGTTATGTCTTGTATCCTCTTCTTTATTCAAGGATATGCTCCGACTTGTCATTATTAGTTTTATTGTTGAGATTCCGAACTATTCCTAGACTACAGTGCTGTTTAAACCGGTAATCATAGCACCACAGGGAAGAGCCAATGCCAAATTAGTCTTTTCCTAGGGCCCTCTGAGAGCTATGGATGCACTATCATATGCACAGACTAAACCACAGGGATACATACCCAAATTTAACCCTTACAGTAATGTTTGATCTCCCTGGACCCATCTCAAGCTCAAGCAATGCCTTCCTTCCTATCAGCATTTTGCTCAAATAAATATCTAGTAAGCAGTGTCTAATTTAATTGCACAAGCGTTTAAAAATGTCCATTATAAAGCTACCATAATGACATTTTATAATTTTCTAACAAGAAGCAAAAGCAGGTTTCTTTCACACCATCTGCAATTTCGGATATCCTTTGCAACAATACTATTGTTGCAGCCAGTGACAAACAATGATCCAGTGTTGTGCTGAAGACATGAAGCCAAAAGATCTGTCACTGCCACTAAAATGATTCCTTCACATATATAGAGAAAAATCTAGCAAAGAAGATATTTATATCCCTAAACTAAATTTGTAAAATGTTAAGATATATCAAAGGAATCTATATGAATGCTCCTCATCTTAGCATGTAAAGGTCACCTTTACTCTACAGAAGCACCATTAACTCTGGTAAATCTCACTTTTGCAGCAACCCTCTATAATGCAATATGAAATATTGTTTGATTAAGATGTCATTTCAGCATTGTACAATCTCATTGATAAATTAAAGCAGAAATCCCCTCTACACATCATAAGCAACAAATACAAAACTTTGGTGGCAGCCTAGATTTCATATATGATACATAGGCAGATTATTGGAAAAGCCATTAATTTGGCTTACCTGAACAAATTCTAAGGCAAAAGAAGCTCTACTACTATTTACATAAGTTATACCTTAATTCGTTCAAACTTATGATGATAACTGTGTATTAACATCTCTTTTGTTGTGTGTTGAAATGGGGTTTCTAACAAAGTAATAAATTTAGATAAATGGGCTTTTGGCTCTCATTAGTGTTTCTTATTGCCAAACATGACAATATAAGTAATGCAAGACTGAGACAGCAACTAACAATATATTCCCATTTTTTACACTATCTACAACCAGCAACATAAATGTAAGAATGAGAATGCATAGGTTATAATTTTGAACCACAACGTGACAAACAGATGACACAAGTTAAAAGCACACTATACAAAGCATAAATTTAATTTCAGCCACAACAATATTTGCATGCTTCTTGTAAGGAAATTTGAATTCTAACACACTACTAAATATAACGATTACAAGTTTCAAATTAACCCTCAAATGATGGAAGTGCTGAAATGCAAAGCAAGTCCTTACCTCACATTGCACATACCCTAGCATGGAAGAAGAACTGTATCTAAGCTTATGGTCCCTATATTCTAGAATTACAAAAAGGTTTTTGCTTCTCATACTCAATTCCAACCATGCATACATATCTGTTGATTACTGAAAAGAGAATTTAATTTGATTGGATCTCTGATTTATGCAGCAAATCTTCCTTGCAGCCTCTTTCTGATTCTACCTCCAAGATGGGATTTTTTGTATGCAGATCCAACATCTTTTACCACCACTTTTTGCCATGTCAACTGCCTCTAAAAACCTAAGCTGTTGAAACTTTTGAATTGATGTGAACATGCACAATACCGTTTCAGAATCCTAATCCCCAGTTCCAAACCCTCAAATACAACAAGACTGTTAGTTAAGAAGTATATGCAATCACTTACATACACTACTGTATATGACATAGATAACTCCCAGGCTACTGTAACTGCTCTGTGTGAATATAGACGTCTAGGCACTCAGTGCACCACTTCAAGCCAGAACAAGGGTACCTAATAAGCCTAGAGACCCTTGACTCTCGCTAGCTTTAAAAAAATACTTTGGCTTGATGCAACTTACCTGGTCCAATGTGTGTGGGATAAGTCTTTGTAAACAACTCACAAAACTCTCAGATCATAATAACAAAAAATATCAACTGTAAATCAAAGGTCTTTGGTTGGGCCATGTTCATCACCCAAATAGTGGAATCCAAAAGCTGAAAGCTACTAGTAAAACACTCCAAATGAATTTCAACTAAGGAATCCTTGAATGATTTTTATTTTTGCTGATGTGCTCATAGACACTCAGAATGTCACTCCGGGATTGTTTTTTATGCCCAAATTTCACTTAGATTGCAAAATAATTGTAGACAGGTCTGTTTCATGCTTTTTATTTTCCCAGAATTCATGGCACTATTGTTATAAGGTGTAGAAAGGAGACTTGAAGGATGCTTTCATCGACAAAGTTGCCCATAATTGAACAAGATGAATGAGGAGTCTAAGATGCACACAAGTGTTTGGATTTAGGGTTGCATCCTAAAGAAATCATTTCAAATTTGTACCTAGAACTGGAAATAGAACCTTCTACTATTGATATTAGGTGAGGCAATGCCATAGAAGCATAATTTTATTGTTGTCTAGCCTTCATTCCTTGCCCAAAAATGCTTCTTTTATAGACCAATCTGCCCAGACTTGATTTTGACCCTTCTTATTGTTGCTATGAAAGGTAGGAGAGTCCAAATAATGACAGTGGTTCTATATAAACCTACTAGTAAGATATGCAGAAATCTTACCAGTGGATGGGAGTCAATAAATTCCTCAGTTCTCAAGTGACCAAAGAATTTAGAAACAAATTGTAGAGGCTGGCGAAATCAGATCAAGAGCAAACGTTTTTTTATATTATCAGTTTTCTGTACTAATGAACATTGAAAACATAAATAAAACTCTATTTCCCAGTTCCCAACAAATCAAAAGTAAATGGGAAGGTTAGAGTGATCACCTGGTTAGGAGAGACATAGAAAGGATTTTCATATAATGTCTGACCAGTGAAACTGCTACTAAAAATTTTAATTGGATTCAGGCAAAATCTTGGACCAACTTGCAAATAAAAGTCACTTTATTTGATGCATCTGGGATTTAGATTTCAACGCCCCCCCCCCCAAAAAAAAAAAAAAAATTACACTAAAATCCTTCAAGATATTTGCTACTCCTAAAGTACTCAAGGGAATGGTATACAAACAAAAAAATAGTAACAGATTTTTTCTTGAAGGATATGAATAACTAAACCAACCTCGATGAGAGTCATTTTGTCCAAACCACCTCGATCAATTTTCTCAGTTCCCTGGTGTGGAATAGATATCTACATGATACACCAGAGTTTAAATGTAAAACCAAACAAAGTATGCATGAAAGCTAAGGCACAATCACAAGGATACCTAGTTCTCCTTCTCACTCACAAGTCACAAAGAATTCCAAATTTCTTCCAAGGAACTCCTTAGTACCCATAACCTCTTTTGCCCTCATGCTTCCAACATTTAGTTCTTTTTGAAATTTTTAAAAACTTGTTTTGAAATTTCTCACTTCTAGAATAGGTGGATGGAAATTTGCATTTCGATCCTTTAGCAACAAAGAATCAATACAATAAAACAATGTAAAAAATAACCTACCTGAGTCATAATCTCTTTCAACAGCTGCCAATGAGGTTGTAAATCAAAATCTGATGAAAATGTGAGAATAGGCCGTGAACCTTTGAGATGGTTACCAGTTAGCTTGAGCTCTTCCATCGTGTGGACTGCATATAATTGAAGTGAAAAAGTCATATAATTTTAATTGTTGGCATTGACATAGACTAACAATATCTATTCACTTATCCAGATGGCATTGGCATTGGCAGTCCCACTGACCTACATTTGTGATCATTAGTAGGAAATTGATGAAATTATCTTATCTTATCTTATGAATCGAACAACAATAAATTCTTCAGCTGGCAATAACCTTGAATGGTTTTAGCAGTTCACAAATAACAATGACCTTTGCAGCCGAGCAAAGCTTATAGCACATGAAAAATAGAATCTGAATCTTTTCATGATTAATAAAAGATGTTGAATTGATAGGCATTGTTGCATCAGTCAAATAAATACAACAAACAAACTATTGGGTTCATTTGGCTACTTAGTACTTAGCCACCTAGTTGATGATTGAACTTACTAGCATTAACCAAGAATTTAACTGAAGGTCCACTTGGGCACTTTGCCATCCATAAATAGAGGTCTTTCTGCTTCTTGCACTGAAGTGAACAAAAGCATTGAATAAGTATATAAACCCTAATGACAAATACATAAAATTTATATCCATTTAATGCAAAAGCCTCCAAGAAAAACTACACGACGCCTGATATGATATGTCTTTAGGGGGGGACATTCTTTTCAAAGGATTAAGTGGACATTGGAATATATAGGTGAATCTTAAGTGCATAGGTGTTGAATCTCAAACGATGTTAAGAGCATGGTTTGACTTCAAGAAAATAAGCTTCACAAGATATGAAGTTAGCGTCCTCTATTTTGTCCTAAATAGAGTCCAAGATAACATCGTAAATGGTGTCGAAGATAGCATCTTAAATAACGTCCAATATAGCGTCAGTTCTAGGATGGACAAGCACTGAAATGTAATGCATTTGGGACGCAATTAATGGCGTTTATTGCGCCATTTTTAGTGTCTAACCCATCTTCTCCTCTAAATTGGCATTCTCCTCTATCTTATCGTACCCTACCTCTATCTTATCTAAGTTCTTCACTCGTGTTAGGTGTGTTATTTATTTGCATGGATGTGTGTAATGTTGTGTGTGTAAAGTTTAGATTCATTTCTTATGTCAATGACAAGATAAGATAATTTATTTATGTCCAATGAATAACCACAATATTACGTAGGTCAATGAGATTCAAAAGTACATAAGGTATGAGTACATGGTCGGAGTGTGAAAGCAACTCAGATTTCTACTCTAAGAAAAGCACAAAGTTTGAAAGAGAGATTACATATTATATTGTAGCTTACATTGGATGGAGCATAGCATTCATGACCAAGTAATAGGTTTACATTGCATTGAGCATAGTGTTTATGGCCAAGTTGAGACATATTACTTCACACGCATGATCTATCTCCAAATAAGCATATTACATATTACATTTTAAAACATGGATATTTTTACATGATGACATTTGAAGCATATATTTGATGTGACCCTAAATGCAAAGCTTTAAGCAGTACCATTTGAGTGCGAAAACAAGGAATCTGCAGCACACTAGGGCTTCACCAACCAGCAACCACTCCCAAGTTCAATCACTGAAATATATGTCCTTCAAATCAGCAAGAAGGAAATCTCAATCCAATCATCCTTGAAACCATGTAGAAATTTTGAGAATTGGGCAACTAATGCAACTTTTGAAATTTTACCTCAATCTGGAGGTTTCCTAGATCTGGTCCATGTTAACTTTCAGCCTCAAGGATGATGTGGAACATTAAATTACAGCATAATATTTCACTTATCTTCCACCCGATTTCACTTGGTAGCCAAAGAGAATAAATACTATATGAGTTTACTTCAATACCACAATGCTACTGCCTTTAGGGCACACTTTTTGATGCACATAACAGATCAGATTTCTCTTAGTACAACAGAATAAAACTGCAGTAGTTTTTCTCATTTATCATCAAGATACGTGTTAAATCACTTAATTGGTTCAACTATGCATTATGTCAACTCAACATGGACAAGAGGTGCTAGAATCTATTGAATCAAGAAGATCACATGAGCTGAAAATCACATATGCAATTACACAATATTTGGACTTATGGAAACTTCATAGATATACAAGAGAAGTACATACCACAACTTTATCTCAAAGTTGCTAGTAAAAGTCAATCCCCCCAAACCCTAGCTAGGGGAACCATACAAAACCTCTAGACATCAACTCTTCCTAGCTAGGAATACTTCTGAGTCCCAACCAAAGCTAGTCACTCCACCAAGGATCCTTAACATGCTAGTATCAACATTGGAAAGTCATCCTTGGAACATAATCCAAGCTTGTATCACACAATCTCTCCACACTAGTGCTCCTCTCTTTCTTAGGGTTTACAAATCCCAATGTTGCATTACACAAGTAAATGGCGAAACAACTCTAGTGCTATCCCCCAAATCTACGTGTCCAATATAGGTTTGAGTCCTCAAACCCTAGGTTTTCAACTCATGCATCATCACAAGCACCATGACCTCCATGGAACATCAAGAATGCAATAATCAAGTCTTCTTCTAAGTAAGGCATTGACAAGCTCAAGACTTATCAGGATAGGCTCTCCATGATCTTTCCCTAGCCTCCATGCATCTCAGAAGAACAAGGATCCAAAATCATGCAAGGCATTAGCTTCACTCTCCATGTCTACTTCTAGGGTAGAAACTCTAGTCCTAAAAGAAGAGCCTTAAGAACCATCATCATCTCCAACATCATGCTATTCTTGAGGGTTTACATGCATATCATAAACCCTATCATTGCAGCAAACCCTAGTATCACACAAGCAAACCCTAGCATCACACAAGCAAACCCTAGCATCACACAAGCAAACCCTAGCATCACACAAGAGCAATCTCTCCAAGAACATCCGAGATGTCTCTTGACCTAGCATCTTGATCATATGCTTTCCCCATGAACCTTAACATATTACTCTTGGAGTTTCCTCGTGAACGCTAGTGTCTTGCTCCCTACGAAACATTTCCAAGACAATACAAAGATTAGATTACAATGATGATGAATGGAGAACAAGATATCTCTCCTCCCTTAAATAGACAATAGGTGAGGGACGCTAACACAAAATAAGGACATGTGTCCATACAAGTACTAAAAAGGAAACTCCACATGGAGCACTCCATGATACATGGATGTGTAAGTGTCATACTAGGGTTTATCCAACCATTGATATGAAAAACTATCCAAGTATGAATCTCCTAGGGCTCAATGCCCCTCCTTAGTCAAATGTTGCTCTTTCATAGTGTTATCCAAGTGCCCTCATGCAAGGCATTCCTCCTCTAATTGTGTGCCACATGTCATGCCATGTACTCAATTCTCATATCATGTGTGCTAGTGTGGAAACTAAGATCCAATGCTCCTCAAGATATGTGTTTGTGTCCATTACCAACCTCCATGAAGTATACTCCTCAACCTAAGTGTCCTCAAGTCAATTATCCAATGTAAAAGGTATATATCACATGGTTCCAAGATCCAAGGTCTAAGAGCTTTCCTCCAAGTTCCCAACCCTCCTCCTAGGTAGGTACCTCTCCTAATTGAGCAACCCATTTCCCCCTTGTGTGCACCCAATGGGTTAGTCATCATGCTGATTAGGGTAACAACCTCTTAGATAATGGCATATGCTAGCACTCTAACCAAGGTCAACCATTCACCCAACTGAGGCATCCATATGTCCATGAATCATCATTGCCAACGGGATAGCGTTGGGTGAAACCACTTTTATAGTAACCCTAAAAGCTAACACAAGTTTATCATAACAAAATATTTTCTTATGGCAGGAAAAAAAGGTTTGGATGAAAATATTCAAGGGTACTACTAATTGAATTCAAGGGAGGATTTTTTAGTTTTGAAAATCACATCTTATATTTATAGACAATTATTTACAAATAGAAAACCAAAAGTGGGAGGGTATATACAATGGACTTTATATCCTCTTTCAGAGAGCTTAATGTTGAAATAAAATCCGCATAAGCTATAGAGTCTAAAACTTGAGCATATTTGATCAACAAATCTACTTTGGCCAATAAATGGTGACTGGTGGCATACCTCATCACACCACAGAGCACAAAAAACAGATAGAGAACTAATCTCAATCTCAAATCGCATATCTCAATCTCAATCTCAAATCGCGTATGAGAGAAATGTGTCTAACTTATCTAGAGAACTAATCTCAATCTCAAATGACATATCTCAATCTCAATCTCAGAAGTTCGATATGCGATGTTCTATATCTTAAATTCATGGTATTTAGACAAATTTTAACTGATCTGATAGCAATCTTCGCATTGTCATGCATATTAAATGCTTTATCTATTGTGGTGTTCTTCTCTGTGATGTTCCAATTCTTATGTTTTACTGCCTGTGTCTTACTGTTGTAGATCCTTGGTCTGGATATTTGTGCAGACACCATCATTGGTGATACCATTATAAGAGGAATTTTTGGTGGGCAGAGAAAAAGAGTAACAACTGGTAATGACTGAGATTGTATCTCTGTATCAGTCTTTTGGATTTGGGTTTCGTTAAATTTTGAATGAGAGTCAATGGTATCCATTTTGTACAACTGCAAGAATAGACCAGATTACATATGTACTTCCTTAGATTACAATACCTACTGATATTTATTTTACTATCAGTAGGAAGGCACTATACCTTTAGGCTGAGGGACATTAACCTATCTTAGAAACCTGTTCCTTAATGGCAATAATCTGATGGGAAGCATTCCTAAAAACTGTAGGCAATCTATGCAGCTTGCCAGTCCTCAATTTGGACAAAAACCAATTAGCAGAGTTAGGTCTCTTTCACCACCCTCTTGCTTTTGTAAAATAAACTAATTAGCTCCATATTATCTTGCTTCTTTGTCTTTTTATTATCAACACATTTTTTTTGGTGTGTGTGCTCATATCAATGCATAAATGTAATGGAAACCAAAAGATTGCACCTAATATAAAAAGATGAAAGCTTAAGTGTAGGACCTTCAGAAAAAAATAAATAAATAAATAAATAAATAAATATAAAAACACCCACCACCTTGTCCATAATCATCTCCTTAAAAGGACATCCCATGTCCAAAATTGATCTGTATCATGTCTAGGAAGCACGAGGGGGACAACAGTTCGACTGAATGAGTCGGCTTTGTTATGGCGGAAGCTTAATAAATAGAATGAGCAAAAACAAGATTACGCAATACAGATAACACAAATATACACAGACAATATGCAGGAATGCGAACTGATCTAGATTGATCAAGATAAGATAAGATAAGATGTATATTACAATAGTTTACATGCTTATAAAGAAATATGAGACGCTTGGGTGCCTTCCCGTTACGTTCAGTTACAAGAAGAAGTTAGAGCAGTTCAACTATTCAACCGTTACAATCGACTGGAAAATAGAGAGATAGTCTGTCGAGGCTCGACAGTCGCTGGTCGCATTTCGACACTGCATGTCAATGTCGCGAACTGTGAGGTCGCTGAACATGTCAGAGTTGCTGAAGTTGTCGAAGTCATGTCGCGTCGAAACTTGTCGAAGTTGTATCAACAACGAAGACTAGTCGAGGATGTCGAAGTTAGTATCAACAACAAATGCCAACTGCGATGTGGATAAAAAATTCAACTTCATTCCAAAATGAAGGTGTGAAAGAGAATTTATAGCCTCATGCACTATAAAACTTTTGGGTCAAATGCTCGATTGAAATTCACCACAATATTTTTGTGACAAGTTCTAAGACTTAGGGGTTTGACCCATATGCAAGACATAATGAAAATCTTATTGGTTATAGGGAACTTCAACAGGTATGACTAAAAAAAGAAGCTCATTTCATGGAGTGCACTTAGGGGTTTAACCGTTTAACCTATATACAAAGCTTATTGGTTAGTCTTAAAATTGGAACTAGCATAGCCCAAAATTGTTGAAGGTCTCAACTTTAACTTAGAAAATTCTTCACATAGAGAAACTCAAATGATATGGGCTTGGATCACATTAATTCTGCACAACTAACTAGGGAGAACAAATAAAACTTTAAACATTGATCCATATTGAATTCACCTCATACATGTTCAGTGCTATATTGTTGGGTTGAGTGCTTGCTGTCATCCATTGCTATTTTCCCATCACATAAAATTCGCCACTCCTAAGTGACATGAACATCACATAGAATTCTTGTCTCTACATTCACTTTAAGCATTGCAAAGTTAAGCAATATTTTCTGAGCAACATCACAATCTAAATGGATTTATTTTCATGGCTACATAACTTAATTGAATTGATTAAGATTTTTAACTCCAATACATGGCTTCTCAATTGAAAACAAAACCCATTCTACATGACTGCTTTTCCTCAATATTCGTACTTTTGTTTAAGGACATATGAGTACTGAAGTTGGTGACGAATAATTTAGGGCTACTATATCAAGCTATATAAGAAAGTTAATGTATATAATCTAATAATGATGAACTTAAACAAGTCACAATATATATATATATATATATTCTCATAAATATGTGTTATTAGAGGGAATTTTCATGGGGATAGTATTTAGAGATAATAACTTATCTAGGATATATCTATATCTATCTATCTATCTATCTATCCATCTATCTATCTATCCATCCATCTATATATATATATATATATATATATATCAAGCAAGTCCATGGAATGAGCTCTACCAGATTCTCCTAGGTAAGCTATCATTTTCAACACTGTTTCATGTGGAAATTTCTTTTATGTCTTTTGGCACTTTGAATGAAGGTTTAGAAGATATATATATATATATATATCAAGCAAGTCCATGGAATGAGCTCTACCAGATTCTCCTAGGTAAGCTATCATTTTCAACACTGTTTCATGTGGAAATTTCTTTTATGTCTTTTGGCACTTTGAATGAAGGTTTAGAAGATTTTCTTAGTTAAGGGAAAGGTTGTCTAACCTAGATAACCACCACTAAATATGGTGGAGAAGATTTGTATAGTGTATTAGGTTGCTAGGTTGTTTTCTCATAATTGTTTTTGAGATGATATTTGGAATATTTCTAAACAAATCAGTCTTTGAAGTTCAATACATTGGCAAAGAGAAGAGGGGATATCTCCCAATAGATTATTACTATATAAATCCATGAACAACACCATTTCTATTCCTCCCAACTCTGATGATGTTGAACCACAAACAAGGGGGTCTCATATGCCAATATTTGGCATCTGTCTAGACTCTGACCTTAAAATTAGATTATTATTTTATTAGAGAAAAAAAAAGTCATTTGGAATCCTCTTAAACTAGCCACAGCTTTGGTTATGGAACTTATAAGCCTATTAAACGAAATGTTTAGATCCTGGAGTCTGCTACACTTTCTGAGGCTCCGTGGGAATCAGGATCGAACTACTAAGCACATTGGTAGACAAATTGAGCAAGGCTAGCCATTGAAGCTTTGCTATTGCTTCTGAAATGGAACCCAGGAATTTATTTCACTCAAAAATTCGTGCAAGAATCTCTCTACAACCGGTTATCTTGATTGGAATTAGGCTCTCATTGAATGAGTTTCTTTCCAAGTTTCTAGGTAGTGTCCTTGACATGAGTGAGGAAACCCAATGGAGGAGGAAAGGAGACACTGAAATAATTGCTTCCGAGGTCCAGCAAATATGAATTTGTAAGATTGCAAAGCTTGAGTGTAATTGCCCCAATGAAAGAATTATGTGATAATGCAAGCAACTCTATAAATGCACATTGCAAGCAACTCCATACTCCAATGATCAATTTTTAATCCATAAAAGGAGCAAGTGATTATACAACAGAAGTGGAATCTCTCCCCACAAGATAGTATTAGCAAGTGACATAAAATTAAGCATGTTCAATTTGCAAATTTATGGGGGAAATTGCCTAGTCAATTGGTTGTAGGACATTAACAAGGATGGAACAATTGAGGCTATGAGGAATATAGCCTGAATGTTGATCTCTATTGATGCTAATTTTTTGTAATCTAAAGAAAGGCCCTACTCCTGAGCCTTTTCAAAACAGGTGTTGAGAGACAATTATTGTAGAGTATAAGTGTTGTAAGATTAGAACACTTATTGAGGTTGGCAGGAATCCCTCTTGTTAGTTTGTTCAGGACCAAAGATAGATTTTTAAAGGATGGGAGAGACTCAAGCTCAGCTGGTATATTATCACTTGGTTGTCTGAGAGATCAAGTCTAATTGCAAATTCACAACAAGACAACAAGACATAGTAGGTGGAATACTTCCAGATAAAAAAAAATCCACGTCACAAATTTAGTTCAAAAACATTGAACTATTGTTTCTCTTCCTCATAGTGGCAGAGTCCTATAATAGAAATGGATGCCATGTATCTAAAACAACAAAGTCCAGACAAAGCAAAAGTGATGGCAATTATTATATGAGTATGAAGTTTCTTCTATTAGTCTTTTTGTGAGTGGATTGTCCTCTACAATTGCAAATATATAGCTTATCCATTAAACACAAACTTGGATTTCTGAGGAAAGAACTTGGAGATGTTGTGACTAAATTCTTCTAGGAAATTGGAAGCATTCTTGGGCATTGATTGTATGACACATTTACATAAATGAAAGCTGTCATGTCATCCAACTCTAAAGGAATTATACTTGAAAGTTGATTATCTGACATATGAAATATTTGAAGCTGCACCAAATTACTTGGGTTAGACAAGATCCCTCCACTCATATGGTTATTGCTGATATTCAAAACAAGAGAAAGATTGTGTAAATTTTCCAGAGCTCCAAGGGAATATAACTTTCGATTTTTTTCTCACCTAGCTACAATTGTACTAACTTTTGAAGACTGGAAATAGAGTCTAGTATTTGTCATATAATGTTGTTTCTTCATCCTGAAGGTATAGTGCCTTCCTGCTGATAGTAAAATAAATATCAGTAGGTATTGTAATCTAAGGAAGTACATATGTAATTTGGTCTATTCTTGTAGTTGTACAACAATGATCAAAGAAAAAATCATATGTAGGGCATCAGAGTATGCCCAACGAAAGATGCGTTACCAGGGTCTTACCAAACGCAGTCTACACACCGAATCGGGGCTTACCAAACGCAGTATACACACCTAATCGGATGAAGGAAAAGCGTGGCAAGGGAAACGGGGCTTACCAGGGCCAGCTACGTGTGTGGTCGCTCCTTCCCAATCGCTCAACTCCAAGTAGCTTCTGTGCTGGGCAAGCAGAGCTCTGCTCTGTGGTCTTTTCACTCCATGTTCCTATGCTCAGAGCTATTTTCTCCTTAGGGTGGAAAAGCTCCCCTTTGTCTCCCACGCGGTAGCTGTATGCCTCTAGCATTCCAACACATAACCAAAAAGCACAAACATCAATAACCATAACTTAGGCAATCAATGGGATAAGACCCACTTCAAGTGGGGGTTATCTTGGGTATGGCCCCTAAGCTCCATTACCTTACTCAGGCTATTCAGGACTCGAGAGTCTTCTTAGTCCTAGAAAAGGCAGGGACGAGCCATGCGAACTTTGTCAATCTGGACCCAAAGTTAGCTAGCTCAAACAACATAAAGAACAAGAGTCTCCATTGTCTTAGAGAAACATGCACAGAGGAAGTTTTTCAAAGAAAATGGCCGTCTGCAAAGGATGAGGGTTTCAGATTTACGGACATAAAGTTTCTGAAAGAATCCAATATTCAGGTATCAGAGACCATGAATTCCCCTCTGGACTTACAAGGTTTAGAGAATGGTAGGCCCGAAGCTTACACGATTCTGTTAATTGATGGCCTTCTGTCCACTTCCCACTGTCACACGGCCGGCTTGCCACATGGAGTCTTCGTTGGAAGCCTCTCCTACCTGCCAGCTGACTACGCGTTGCCTACACTCGATGCCGCGGATGGAGGAGACTTGTTTTTGTCTCTCAACGGGATTGGAACCCCCGACCTGGAAGTCGTCATTGTTCCTGAGGGTTGCAAGCTCAAGAGGCCACGGTTGGTCATGGCAGACATGGCCAACTATGGTGGATCTCCCTCCACTTACGAATAGCCTGGTCAGATTTGTGTCATGGCCTTCCGCGCGGTAGCTGTAAACCTGTAAACCCCTCCTCTATGTGAAAAAACGCCTCTTCTATGACTTAGAAAAAAAATTTATAACAAAATGTTTATTAAAAAAATTAAACTGTCGCTAGAGCGATGAACGTCGGGGACAAAATCAAATTTTCCCAAATTTTTTAACTCTTTTGCGAAAAAAAATTCGATTTTAACTTATTTGTGGAAAAGTGTCGTGGAACTTTTGAGCCATATGTAGTACTGGGTGGTATTAATCACCAACAACATTATTGCTAGTAATCCTATACGACTTTTAGAAGTAAATCCCATGATCTCCTTGAGCATTTCCCTTAATAGAAAGGTCAAATCAACATAGCTCTCTCTCTCTCTCTCTCTCTCTCTCTCCATATATATATATATATATATAGTTTGGTGGGATGATTAAAGTGTTTGAGTGCATTGAGATTCATTTAGGAGGTATCGAGGTCAATCCCCTGAGTTGGATACCTTGATTGCATGCCTCACTCAATGTCCCTACCAAGACAAAGTTGTTTAATCTTGAAGCAAACTTCCCTCTAGTTGTTGGAATTCATAAATACAAAAATTTAGAGTTCCCATTGATTCAGAGCTCAGATTGAGTGTTTGATGATCTAAGTCGATTTAGAACTAACCAAAACCTCTAAGGGCATTGTACCACCATGTGTGAATCTTTGATCATGGTAGAACTTTGTTCATCCTTAATATTTCAGTCAAAATCTAATCAAATTTGTGGTTGGAAAGAGGGCTTGTTGCTATAAGATTAGCTTAATCCTACTGGGACATGCATCCTAATCAGGGACAATAGGTTTACACAAGGTACCATCCCACAAAATATAGGGAAATGCTCAGGGATTTACTTGCGATGTTTTCCTAGGAAAAATATTTATTTATTTATTTGTTGGAAAAATTTTTTTTAGTAATTTAGAGTTGTTTTTCATCTAATGGTCATGTTATGTGAGGCATTTTTGTATTATTTTGATTTGACGTCAATTACATTTGATATTTGGCTAGGTCGTGACCTTAAAATATATTATTATTATTATTTAGAGAATTTTAGCCTTGAAACTTAATATCAAGACAATTCAATTACCTCACAATTTAATAACAAAGATTGATGATGATTAACATTCCTTGAGATCAACAATGGATATTAGACAAACAAAGGAAATTAGTCAAAGTATTGTTCAAACTATCAAATTCTATATTTGAACATAATGGAAATGAAAGTACAAAGTTCATTTTGGTTTTTGCACAATAAAATTGTAAAAATTAATAGAGTTATGAAACTTGATAAAATTGTGTCTCGTAAGCCACTCACTATTACATTTCACCTTAACAATAGCATTGTCTTAGAGTTTAATCACAACAATATGGACCTTAGGAGCAACACTTATTTTTTCAAGTTTACTCCGTAAATTTTCTCTAAACACAATGTGGAATGTCTTTCGAAAAATCAATAAAACAACAAATCATATATTCTTTCTTGTCTTTACAATCTCCGACAATAACTCTCAAGGTGAAAAGGTGATTAATTGTGACATGTTATTTGTAAAATGGCTTTTCCCTTAAATCCTTTTATTATTATGTTTTAATCATTATTTATTTTTTTCTTTTCAAAATAAAATCAAATAGCTTATTACATCGATAGGTGTTTATATTTTACAATTTGGGGGGGCGAGGAAGGATACTCTTCCTAGATTGTAGGAAGATGAGACAAGTGATTGTCAAGATTTATTTTATGGTCATTGTTTCAAATACAAAATAAACAATTATAAAAAATATATATTCGTGGCACTTAACTTGTGCCCTATAAGTGTTCACCAACCACAAGTTAAGTAATTGTGTTAGTTTATTAAAACAAAAATACCATAATGATCCAACAATTATTCGGGTAATTTTACTTTCCAAATTTAAAAATAAGATTAATTAAACTTCCAATCCATTTGAAAGTAAAATCACCGATTGAAAATATATATGAAATATAATTAAAAAAATTAACTCAAACTTTAAAATTTTAACAATACGTCATTCAATGTCTTTAATTTGAAAAATCTTTATATAGGTGATGAAAAACCTAAGATCTCCCTATATTTTCAAACTTTAAATGAACTTTTTAAAAATAAAAATTCCACTCACTTATTTACAACCTCTAGCAACTATAAAATTTATATATTTACAACCTCTAGCAACTATATGGGGCGGCAAGTGTCGGGGGATTTTATGGGATCATGGAGGAATTTCAGTAGCAACTTTTGAATGGGGACTAGGAACAACCACTAACAATCAAACTGAGTGATATGATCTATATCTAAGCCTTAAGAGGTCTATTATTGGCATCCCTATATTAGATCCTTGGGTTATGAACCCTCTCCTTTATGTAATTCTCATTCACATTTGCAACATTGCTCGACACTTGGGATAGAGGCTCACCCCGGTGGGCTTCGGGACGTCTCGAGCCCTGTTGAGTCACAAGTTACTGGTATATATGGCTTGCGGGTTGTTAGATATACCCTTGGGAGGTTGTTGTTCCCATAGTTTAAAAAAAAAACATTGTTGGACATTGGAAGTTTCATCTGTCGAGCATGCAGGTGATGGTTTTGTGGTTTTATGGTTTTGATACAGCCTTCCCCTATGCCCAAGGGGATTGGCTCTGGATTGTTTTGAATTCTAGGTGTAAGAGCTTTTCACATGAGGAAGCCTTTCATATCGGTCTAACACCCTCTATGTATTTTACCTAGCGAGTTTGGGATATGGGATCCTCATTTTGTTCGTAATTTCTGAGGTTGAAGTCCAATGATTAATTGTAGGCAAGGGTTCAAGAGTTGTCCAAGGAAATTAGAGTCCTTAGGGACGTTTTTAGGGATATCCATACTCAATTGAGTCATATGAAATCTTAGATGGAGAGATTCATGGATGTAGTTTGTCAAATCATGGCTCAAATTCCTGGCATAAATAATAGACTTGATGATTATGTTCAAGCCATGCATCAAGCCTCATCAAATTTCACCAATCTTGACATATGTCTTGATGATGTTGAGGGCAATATATCTTTCATCTATGATGACATTGATACCATGAAGGTGACTTTGGCGCATCACAGAGAGCTTCTTATAAATAAGCGCTCTCAAACTACAAACTATATTGGTGGCAAGGGGTTGGACGGTTCTGTTCGTCAGCCTTCTCACTCTGCAATGCAAATCTCAAGTTCGAGGTCGGAGGAGCAGGATGTTGAAATATTAGAAGAAAATTATGCAAACAATGCTGAAGTATAGGTTATCCATGGTGATCATAATTCCAGTTAAACTGTTAGTTTGTGTTTAGTTTGTTTGCTTATGCTTGGTTAGTTTATCAATGTTTATAGTAGCATAGAAACTTGTAGTTATATGGCTCTATCACTGGATCTGAAGAAGTCTATGTAGGGCACTTTTGTCTCTTTTAGAAGCTCTTTGAAGCTTGAGTTGCGCTTCAACTTTTTTTTTGTAAATTTTGCTACTAATTTTTTTCAGCCTTTATAAATACAAATTACTAGCTTTTGTTAAAAATAAACCTCTAACAACTATAAACTTTAAATTAAATAAGTTTATTAAATTTATATAATACAACCTATACACCTATAAACTTTAAATTAAATTTATTATAATCAATTATATAATATAATATTTATATATGATATTGTATTTATAAATATAAATAATGTATACACCTACAAACTTTAAATTAAATTTATTATAATCAATTATATAATATAATATTTATATATCATATTATATTTATAAATATAAATAACTTGTACACCTACCAACCTTAAATTAAATTTATAATAATAATAATAATAATAATATATTCTATAGAGTTAGGATGTAGAGGGGAAAGGAAGTTTTCGAGCGAAGGGATGGCGCGAAGGTATAGGGATGGATCTTTTCTGCAGTAATATATTCTATAGAGTTAGGATGTAGAGGGGAAAGGAAGTTTTCGAGCGAAGGGATGGCGCGAAGGTATAGGGATGGATCTTTTCTGCAGCCCCTCCAGCCCTAAGGGGCTCCACCTACAGCCCCCGAACTTTCCCATCACCCTGTTTAACTCTCCCTCCCGTCACCCCCTCTCTCCAGCACTAGTCATATGGATCTTGAGGGAGAGCTCTTGGACTATTCGGAGGACCCGTGGTAGCACGTCACTATTTTCACCTCCACGGTAGCTGCAACCCTCATTGATCCTACCGTTGTTTTTCCTCGCTGACAGCTGGAGCCTGTCAACCCTCCCCTGGAAAAATGGAAACTAGGGTTTCTGAAGTTCCCACTCCCGCTATTCCAACCTCCAAAGCACACCTACCACAGTTACCGCTAGCAGTTAACCCCTTGAAATCAATTCCATTTTTCTCTCCCCCTCACTTTTCGATTTGGACCCAATATTCTCATCCTTAGACACCAACACTTTCTTCCCAGAGTCTATTTTTGCTCACCTACAAACATCTCTTCTGCCACTTGAACAAGCTTGGCTTTCTGATCTGGAACTACAGGAAGCAGGCTGGCTTGGAACCCTACCCGACCAAACGGTTCAACAAACAAAGGTTTCTCCGGAATGTGCGGAAACACACACCTATGAAGGTTTTGTTGCATCAGTCTTACACTTGGAGGATTTTCATGGCTCCCCTCCTGCGAATGGCTCAGACAATAGCAGTGAAGATGACCGAGCAGGTACTTTGGCGGGCAACACCGAGGAAAGAAAATCCCTTCTCAGCAAACGGAAAAACAAATGTCTTATTCCGAGTGGAAGCCCTTTAAACCTAGTCTGCGGAGTCAACATATCTCTCGAGGAAGCTGGTCCCACGACAGAGTGAACACTCGTTGCGAAAATTCAGGGTCGCACTCCCACTTCAGATGTAATGGACTCAAAGGTTCAAAAAATCTGGATGTGCCATATCCATTATGAGCCTAAAATGCGGATTCAATTCGGAAGCAACATTGGAGCTATGGATCAATTCCCATCATGCTCAAAAACTGGACGCCACTTTTTGACGTTGACTGTGAGAAACTTGATACCCTTCTGGTTTGGGTGCGCCTTCCTGGCCTTCCCTGGGAATTTGGGAACCGGACTTTCCTGTGCGACCTTGGAAATGCTTTGGGGGTTTTTCTAGAGGCTGATCTCTCCTTTCAGCAAACCCGAATTCGAAAGGTTGCTCGAATTTTGGTATCCCTAAACACAACGACAGAGATCTAAGATCATATAAACCTTATTCAGGACTCCACCATTAGAAATCAGCTTTTAGATTATGAAGGGATACCCTTTCGGTGCCATCGTTTCCACGAAACGGGACACATTGCTCGTAACTCTCAATTAGGGATTTCGCAAGAACGCCCCCGCAAACGATGGATGGCTCAGGATAAACTGGAACAGGAAAACAAAAGGGAGTCCACAGAACCATCATAAAACAAGCATGCTACTGCTCTAGAAGGTCCTTCTCAGCCACCATCAGCTACAGTTCCTCAGCTCACTCCTTCAGCGCATGATCTGGACCACACACTTCTTTGAGCCCCGACCTCTCCCAGAGGTACTGCTCCAAACTCTTTATTGAATGATCAATTGTCTTCTTTGCATATTGTTGATTCAAACTCCCACCCCGCCTCTTCCCCCCTTCCCTCTACACCCCGCTCTCCTGAAAAGGCTTCCCCCCCTTCTCCCCCAAAGCCTCAAAGCTTCCGTCTCCTCCAAAAATCTCCTCCCCAACTCAGCCCTCTTCCCTGGATATCTCCTCTACATCCTCCACAATTCGTTTTCGCCTCAGGTCAAGAGACATCCCGGTCCTATCTGACCCTCCCTCCACCCTCCTTGGTTTAGGACCAAACCCAACCCTTCCTTCAAAAAGCAAGGGAAGAGGTCGACCCTCACACCTCTCGTTTGCTCAGCAAAAGGCACTTCGAGACCAAGCAAATGGAAAACATAAATCTATCATTGGGGCACTTAGAGCAGGAAAATCCCCTGCAGGGGTTCCCCAATGAAACTCCTCTCCTACAATTGCAGGGGTCTAGCAAGTACCCAGAAAAAACTTACCCTCAAGAGGATGCTCCTGTCCCTTAAGCCAGATGTTATCCTCCTTCAAGAAACCTTGGGCTAAGAACTTGAAGTTTCTTCTCTCCTTTCTTCTATATCATCATCTTTTTCCTTCCTCGCTCAGAGTGCCAGAGGTCATTCTGGCGGTTTGGCAATCGGGTGGAACCAGTCCACTATCAAGCTCATAAACTCGTGGGGTGCCCTTTTTGGCATGGGCGTTCAGGTTCTTTGGGTGGAAGCTTCCCTCTCACTAAATATCATCAATATCTATGGTCCCTACTCAAATCGATTTGATTTCTGGGAAACCATACAAACCTCTCCTATCATAAGGCTTGAAAATACAGTAATCGGTGGTGACCTCAACTTCACTTTGGGCTCTCATGAAGTTTGGGTTACGAAAGCTATAATTGACTCTATGGAAAATTATTTCATCAATATCCTCCAGAACATTCAGATGGTGGACCTCGACCCCATAAAATTTCTGCCCACATGGACAAATTGGAGGCTAGGGGAGGAAGAAATTGCTAAGAGACTTGAGAGATTCCTTCTGGCTGAAGGCCTTCTAGAACAAGACCTCATGTACAAACAATGGGTGGATACTATTGGAGATTACGATTATCTCCCTATCTGCTTGGAAATCTTCAGAAACCCTAGCAAGCCACCAAGTCCTTTCAAATTCTGTGAAGCCTAGCTTAAAGAAGCAGAAGTACTCAAACTCATCTACAACAACTGGATCCCTTTTAGGGAAGAATCTGGCGACCACGCTGCCACTCATTTTTCCCAAAACCTTTCTCGAATTAAGGGACTCCTGAAGGTCTAGGACAAAGAAAAAAAGATTGCAGATGATCAATCCATACTCTAGAATGAAGCTGAGTTGGATGAATTACAAAGTAGTGAAGGGGGAGGCTTCCTCAACCAGGCTGAGAATGAAAAGTTGCTTTCCCTAGAATCTAACAGAACCAAAATCCTGAAAGGTTGAGAGGAAGTCTGGAGGCTCAAGAGCAGAGCAATTTGGATGGCTAGTGGGGATGACAACACTAAATTCTTCCAAGCCTATGCTAAGGGAAGGAAATGACACAATATGATCTAGGAATTGCAAAACAACAAAAATGAAAAGGCCTCCTCTTTTGAAGACCTGGCTAAGACTAGCACCGCCTTCTTTGCAGGCCTCTTCAAAGATGAACAAAAGGCCTCCATTGCAGAAGTTATTCAGGTCTCCCATCTCTTCCCTTCACGAATCACTGATGAAGACAATTCAGAGCTTTTTGATGAGGTCATCGAAGAGGAACTTAAAACAACTCTTCATAGTTTTCAAAGGGACAAAAGCCCGGAGCAGGAAGGTTGGACCATCGAATTCTTTCTGGCTAATTTTGACATCATTGGGCCTGAACTTCTTCACCTGTTGGAAGAATATCACGCAAATGGCCATATACACCATCCCCTTAATTCAACTTTCATAGCCCTCATCCCCCCAAAAGAAAACTCTCTTAGTCTAGAGAATTACAGACCCATCTCTCTCTGCAATATTACCTACAAAGTGATTGCAAATGTGATTGCTCAAAGATTAAAAAAGGTTCTCTCAAAAATCATCTCATCCGAGCAGTTTGGCTTTCTAGAGAATAGACAAATTCATGAAGCAATTGGAGTTTCCCAGGAAGGCATGTACAACCTCAAAGTTAAAAAATTTAAAGGGTCCATTCTCAAAATTGATCTCTCGAAAGCCTTCGACAAGGTAAGTTGGATCTATCTAAGGCTTCTTCTCACTCACTTAGGTTTCAACTATCCCTTCATCAAATGGATTTTCTCCTGCATCTCCAATGCCTCCTTTTCAGTTCTAATCAATGGATTCCCCACTCCTTTCTTCCATTCTGAAAGAGGCCTTCGTCAAGGGTTCCCACTCTCACCTCTCCTCTTCCTACTAGTGGCTGAGGGCCTAAGCAAAGCCATACTAGATGCCAAAATCAGAGGCGCCTTCACCGAGATCAAGATCGTTGAGAACCTAAAAATTACTCATCTGTTGTTTATAGATGACATCCTTCTCTTTTGCAATGGATCCTTTAGGTAAGCAAAGACGCTCTCAGAAATTTTGAAACTCTTCTACAAAGCTACTGGTATGAAACTCAATGAACAAAAATCTACCATCACCACCTTCAATTTGGAAGAAGTTTCCATCAGAAGACTCCTGGTTTTTCTCCCTTTTGTTGTCTCCCCCCTGGATGCTGGCCTCAAATATCTGGGCTTTAACTTGAAGCCAAACAACTACAAAAAGGAAGATTGGTTCTGGCTAATTGCGAAATTGGAAAGCAGGATCAATGTCTGGAGTAACAGATGGCTCTCAAGAGTAGGGAACTTAATTCTAGTAAAATCTATCCTGGAAGCCATTCCTGTCTATTGGATAGCCCTTGCTTGGATCCCTAAAGTCATTCTAGAAAGGACAAAAAAAATCTACTCTCACTTCCCTTGGATTGGGAAAAAGGAACAAAAAGTCACCCCATGGGTTAAATGGGACTAGATCGCTCGCCCAAAATCTCTCAGAGGTTGGGGGCTCAAAAACATAACACTTTTTGCACAAGCCCTTGTAGAAAAAGCTGGGTGGAAACTCATCACGATAAAAAGTATTTGGATGGAGGTCATCTCCCACAAATAAATCGCCCCTCTCTCCATCTGGGACTGGATCAGAAACTCAGCACATAATGCACTCCCCTCGGGATCCATCATCTGGAAAGAAATCTGCAATGCATTTCCACTCATCCTCAGAGGTCTCTCATGGAAAGTGGGGGATGGTTCTAAAGTTCGAATTGGATCAGACCCATGGCTAGGTAGCCAACTTCAACACCTTCTCCCGCCTCATCTAATCCAGCTCCTAAACGAAAATGGGTTCTTCCACTTAAATCAGATTGCTGATCCAACCTCCACAACGTTTTGGAATCAGGGATGGAAAGGTTTTAGAGACCTAGATCTTCCAATTGAGTGGACTGCAGTTTGGAACAATTACACTAATGCCCTTTGAGCCTCACATATTCGACTCTCTTATTCTCCGAATGAGCTCATTTGGGATCTTAATGCGCATGGATGGTACACACCCAAAACTAGCTATCAAAGTCTCTACTCTATAGCTTTCCCTCTAATCCCTAAGTGGTGGCAAACTAGGCTTTGGAAACTAAAATGCCCCATGAAGGAAAAAATATTCATGTGGTGTGTGTTGGAAAACAGAATCCCCACATGGGATAGAATGAAGAATCATCAGATGGAAGGCCCTGGATGGTGCCCTTTATGCAAAAACAATGAGGAAAACCCTACTCATCTCTTCCTTTTCTTCCCATTCTCCCTCTAAGTCTGGTCCCATACACAATCCTTACTAAGCCTCAGTTTTATTTGGAATGGTCAGTCCATTGAGAATGCATGGAACTCCTAGTCCTCCTTGAATCAAATCATTCACATAAAATCTCTCCCTCTCATTCATATCTGGGGCATCTGGCTTGCTCGAAACAATGCCATTTTTTAGGAAAAGGCCTCTTCTCCATAAGTAATTGCAAAACATGGCCTTGACATTCTATCCTTTTCCCCTCAGTTAAAAGATGCCCTAGCTATCCGTGTCATCACTAAAGAACAATTTGATTCCTCTATCCCATGGGCATACTTTGATGGTGCATCACAAAATCACCACTGTTGCAGTGGCGCCACTCTATTCCTCTCCCAAAACCATCACTTCCAAATCCAAATGGGCCTAGGAGCCGACACAAACAACTACGCAGAGCTACTTGCCTTGAAACTTTTGTTGTGTTTTGGGTGAACAAGATCCAAAGATGCAGAACGATCTCCCTTATTACTTTGTTTGAAGAAGTCCGCAGACTCATGGCTTGTTTTGACTCCATCACATGTCGACATGTATACAGGGAAAGGAACACTGCTGCTGACCGACTATCCAAACAGGGGATGACTATGGAGTTTGGGACATGGAAAATTGTGGAAACTAGGGAGGCTGAAGTCTAAGAGTTTTTTCATAGACCCTCTATAGAAAATCAACTCCTCTAGTAAGCGCATCAGATCTTTCTCATTAGCACTGTTTCTCTTTTCCAAAATGACAATTTTGGGCACTTCATAGAATTTCCTTTTGAATAATTTTGTAATTAAGCTATTCTTGCTAGACACTTGATTCTTTCATGAATCAGAACTTTAAGCTCACTCACTATTACAGTGAAGGTTTTGACATTTCAAACAGACTGCTCACACAACATTGTTACGAAAGCAGTATGCTTGCATACATATGTAATCATGACACTCTTTGATGATAATACAAAAGCTTTGTCCTTGGGAAAAATAATAATATATTCTATAGATAATTATATACAATATAATATTTATACATCATGTTATATTTATATCCATAAATAGAGTATGGATGTGAATATATTTATGGTTACTTCTATGTATGGGTATTTCTTAATGGTCAAGTGCATGGAAAAAATTATCATTAATTTTTTAGAAATTACTAATGGAAATCATGGGTACTCTTCAATAATAAAAACAATCAAAAGATAATTGTAAATGATGTTTATATCATCAAGGGTTTGTTCAAGTTGTTATAAGTTAGATATGAGATCTCTCCACCCAAAAGTTGGGGAGGTCACATGTTCTTTTCTCTTGATCCCCTTGAGGTTAAGCTTTGTAATAAAGGCCGACGGTTTACCCCATTCACCATCCATAAATCATGGGGAAGTACTAGGAAGGTTTTCAGCTAAATTATTCCTCAGGGGAAAAAATTGTAAATGGCGTTCACATCCACTAATTACCAAATAATGTTTTGGAGATTCTCCAATTTAAAAATTGCAATGGTTCTATTTATAATAGAAGTCTTCACGCTTGGCCTTCCAATATTCCATCTCTTCATCTACCCCAATTATTCCCTTAAGCTTCCCAAAGCACCAACTCATTTACAATTGTCATTTACTATGAGCCATATTTTGTCCATAGTGAAGAGGTTCTTTCTCCTAAGCCTAGAATTCTATGCTACTAACCATTATACTCGATTTTTCGTCTAGTTTACAAGTGTCCTCCACTTCTTCCTCTTTTATACCTCATTCTTTCTCTTGAATACTGGACTCTAAAATATAAATGAAGCACTCTTAGTTGTAATTCATGTGGATTCTTCTCTCAATCCCTAGAGTCTACAATTGGAGAAGAGATTTATGAAAGTGTTTCTTATTCCAAGTCACTAATATCTCTTTGTAATAAAGATAATAGTTAATGGAATCACTTCTTATAATGGGATGGAATATTCCATTTTGGATGATGAATCTCTAAATTGTTTATTTTCTTGATTTTCTTTGTTATTTTTAAATGTTAATGGATGTGGTTTAATTGTAATAACCCCATCATTATTGTCTTCATTAGAAGCAATAGACTGATATAGAGGATATGTTCACTCTTCAAGCTCCTTGTTCAACTTCTTTATCTCATGATTTGAACCTTAGAATACAATACATTTACTCCATATCCCAATTGTTGTGGCACACATCCTAGTGACTTAATTCCTCCAAAGTCTTACCTTTGATGTCCATTTTATCCATTCCTCACAACATTAAGTTTTGTGCTCCAATCCCAAATCTAAGTTTGATTGCTTTAAATTTAAATCCAACATATTCAAGGGATATCACCCTTGGGTTGTTGTCACGTCCCCGATCCCCTCAGTGCCCTTTAGAAGTGATGGAGGAGCTCCTTAGAAGAATCTGCTAATTTTTTTTCTCAAAGAATCCAAACTTTGCACTTTTACATAGCTCCAACGATCTCAGTCTACAATCTGCAATTCCGCAAGCGGCAAGTCGGAAGTCAAAAGTCGGAACACCACTCCTCTCTGAATTCTGCAGTTCCAAAATCTGCGATGTGGGACTCAGAAAGTCAGAGCACCAATTTCACGGCGTCGAATAAACTCCTCTCCGACTTCTGCAGTTTTGCAATCCGCGATGCGGGACACAGTAAATCATAGTACCAATTTCATGACGTCGAAGAAACTCCTCTTCGACTTCCGCAGTTCCGCAGTCTGCGATGCGGGACTCATAAAGTCGGAGCACCAATTCCATGGTGTCGAAGAAACTCCTCTCTGACCTCTGCAGTTCTGCAATCCGTGATATGAGACTCAGAAATTCGGAGCACTAATTTCAAGGCATTGAAGAAACATGCTTCCGACTTCTGCACTCCGTAATCTGGCTTGCAGGAGTTAGAAAGTCGGAACACCAAATATCCAACTATGAAGAATCACGCCTCTGAATTCTGCAATCTATGATGCGGAAGTCGGGACTCTGAAATCACAACCCCAAGAAATTTACTCCTTCGACTTCCGCACTCCGCAATCTGGCTTGCAGGAGTCGGAAGTCGGAACTCCGAAATCACAACCTCAAGCAATTTCCTCCTCCGACTTCCGCTCTCCGCAATCTCGCTTGCGGGATTCGAAAGTCGGAACTCCAAAACACTACAACGATAATGCCTGCCTCTGGCTTCTGTGATCCGCAATCCGCACTGTGGGTTCAGAAAGTCGGAAGTCGGCCACATACCCCTATTAATGCCAACTTCCCAAGTCGATATCTTCTTCACCCTAAGTCCATTTTGGGAAAATTTGGTACCGTTGGAAATCTATCAGTGATCCCTATGCAACTACATAATCCTTGGCCACACATGAGGACTCTAATCCTGTCCTTCTTCCAACCTTAAATGTGGCCCCAAAATTCAACCATGCCTCTTTACCACTCTATAAGGGCTCTTATACTCCTCTATAATGTCTCCTCCCATCACTTCAGACCCTCAGAGGGAACATGAACATAGAAGGGGTATCTATCCCTTCCCCAAAGCCCTGATTGAACCCCATGAACATTCAGGACCTCAACACAACTTATCCCTATTCATCAATGAACAAATCTACATATAAATAAAACACATGGATGTATTTGCATACTCAAATAAACACAGTTGAATTAAACCATATTAACACACACTCAACATGCATTTACCGGCATTTCATCATAGGCATAATAACAGCATAAAGTACAAGTATCCAATTCCATCAATCAGCTAGATCAATCCATGCATTCATACATAAACAAACAATCATTCATGTATATATAAATGGCATACTTAGAGGCAACAAGAAACACTTAAATTTTAATTGAAACCACCAAGCAACTAGCTATGGACTTCAATGTTCCAACCCAACCATAGGTCTCTTCCCAACCTATATTATTTTAGCACTCAAAGACCACCCCCTAATTGGGGCTATGTATCCACTAAGGAGGAACTACCCAATTTTACTCACAGCCTTGGTTTCACACCAACGGTCATGCTAAGACAACACCCAGTTAGGTTTATCAAGCATGCCAAGAGACAAGGGAGGAGGAAGCTAATCCAGTGAGCTCAACCACAGTGATACAGACATCTCCAACTCAATCAAATAGTATTCACCGGGTTTTTCAAGCAGTTCCAACCTTTGCTCTCTCTTCTGCTCTGTCATCCATTCTTGGATCTCCTCAGGGTTATGGTCAAAAGGCTCTGTCCCGCCACTGCCCTTTCGGGCTTCCAAAACCGGTTTCCCTCTAAATTTATGGGCGTCTCACACTCACAAATATCCCCAAGTTTGGATCTATGCATCCCCCAAATATTTTCCCTTCTCACGCAAATTTTTGAGCGATCTAGGCACTACAAATCGTGGCTTTCTCCCAAATCGTGATTTTTCAGTTCTCTTCCCTACTCCCCTGCATCTCCTCCCCATACCAAAACTTGAATACTTCACCATGGCCTGGGGATGAGCAAAAACATCCTCCCATGAGGTGGAGTGACTTATGGGTCAAGCAACCCAAGCCCATACCCTTCCTTACGGATTCCAGGGCTTCCCACACTCCATCAACCTTATGGACAGTTTTATGCAGTCATCCTTACACATAATTAAATGACAACTAGGACAATCAAAGGGGTTCTCAAGATGAAATATGGCAGCCTAGGGTTCAATCCCACAACCCCCTCACCTCTCCCTAGTGGATACACATATCCCCCTCATTTAGTTTCATCCATAACCAGCTCCTTGGTATTTTTATTACATGATATTTACATCATTTTTACAATTTCCATGGCTTAATAGCACATGGATAACACAATGTCAAATACTTGCCTCTTAAATTTCATCTTTCACTAGCAGGGTCTTGGCCTTGAGATCCATGCTAGGAATTATACATCACATATATACAATGTTTACATAAAATCAAATGTATCCTATGGGTTAAAATGGGGACATTACATTTCCCTCCCGCTTAGAATAACACTATCCTCGGTGTTCCAATACTTAGGAATACATACACATTGTTTACACATCAAAATTCACAAAATGTGGCAGGTCTGACTTTCCTTTCATCTTTTACTTTGACTTCTCAGGACCAAGTCCTTTGGTTTCTACAGGCTGCTCCCGCTAGCTTTGAACTTCTAGCTCTATAACAATCCCTTCATTTTCTTTAGCTTCCAGCTGATCCACAAGTCTGGAAACTTTATGGCTACAATTCTTCTTGATGTCCTTTGTTGGGCAGTTACGAAGGCAATGATTTCCTCCACATTCCCAACATTTTAGTGGCTTCTTTTTCTTTACCTGCTCCATTTACCTTGAGTCTTCCAACCTTGAGTGTTTCTTAATGGGATGATTGGGTGACTGCCTCTTCATTGACATGTTGTCCCTTCCTCTGCTGATAGATTCCATAATGTCTTTTACCTCATTTTGCATACAAATAGAGTCCTGCAAAACCTTGTGGTTCATCTCATTATGTTGCTTTTGTAGCATGAGCATTTCCCCAAGATTTTCTTGGGTCTTGGAAATTGTTTGAATAATATTTCCAAACAAATCCTATAGCTTTTGGTATGTTGCCATGATCAATGTGCACAACTGTCCACACCTTGATTACTAGCAACACTTGTCTTGTAATAGCTGCAACTAATTGATTTAATTTTCACCTGTGAAATTCATCATTGCAAATCTTGGTAGGCCAAGCATAACATAAGAATTAAGATCAGTCAATTACTTTCCTAATTGACATGGAAATTTCATGCTTTATCCATGAGAATTCCACACATTTCATGCTTATCCAATCATACAAATGAACTCATTCATGTTCATCCTTTCACAGGAAATTAACTAATTCAGCATTCACACTTTATTTCAAGTAAAATAAACACAGTCAACTTTTAGCCATGACATGCATTCAAAATTTTTATGTCTCTAAAATGCATCAATCAAAAAGGAAAGAGAAGAGCAAAAGTCCCCCCGTCTTAATCTTGTTCCAATCTGGAGTCCCACCAGAATTGTGGTTCCATGCTCCTTGGTCTCTTTCACTTCAAATGTGAATGCTTAACTCACATTTTCCTTGTTTTGGCGATGGCACTTAGTGTCTAAGGTCTATCGAAGGTTTCTCAACCAGGGAACCCCTCCCAATGGTTTCCTATAGAACCTTTGGCTGCTAGGACCCACACCATTCCACTAGAACCATTTCCATTGATGCTCATACTGAGCTTTCTAGGATAGTCATTTTACCACATGCACCCTTGGGGTGCCCTCAAGGTCCTTGCATCCATCAATACCTTCACTCAAACATTGAGTCAATTCACATGTCAAGTTCACTTTCATAGGATTTATCTCTAAACAAAATTTTTAAACCATAGCTGAATCATATACATATGTATATTCACATTAAATAAGCAAGAAGCTGCAAGATAACCAAATACTTATCTGTATTGGGCGTCTTCACATTATTCCATAGGCTCCTTCTTTTCTTTACTAGCCTTGGATCACCTGTGGATACAATAACAAATGTTTGGCCAACACGCAGGCTTCTCCACAACATTCAATGCCCAACCAGTGCACCGACTAGGTTTACCAAGCGTTCAAGGAATGTTTGGCCAACATGCAGGCTGCTCCACAACATTCAATGCTCAACCAGTGCACAGACTGTATGTACCAAGCATTTATGGTGCCAAACCAATCCCATAACTAGTTTTCCCTCTCCATTGCCAAGCCAACACTTCCGTCTGGGTCAATAGGCCATTGCAAGGAAACTGCACCATAACCATGTCCAATTCAAGGACTCTACTACGGAGATATAGGCATCTCAATGCGTTCCAACCAATCTCAGCACCCACCTCACTTTGCTTCTTAGCATGCATCACCAATTTCATTTGTAATACTTGACAACACAAGATGGGTAAGTAAGCTCGTCAATATCGCTGATATAAAATTGTAACATACTCATACAAATTCACTCTCTAATATTGAAACACCAGGAATGTGTCCATTCCCTTAGGATGTAGTCAATGTTTACAACCATAGCACAACACAGCACCTGAAAGGTGTGCACCCCTTTCTGATGTGATTCATGTAGGCCCTAATTACACTCAAACAATCTAAAATAAAAACATGTTGTGTATATTAATTCTAATAATTAGACATGCATATTCTTAGCTAGGGTTACAAAATACTTATTGGTTTGTAGATGTATTTTATCTTCCTTTCATGAGGAATGGGGATCCCTTCTCTAAGTTAACACTCCTATGGGATTGTTACCCCAATACATTTCTTGTTTCATAAACAACATATGCCCTATTGGCATAACTTTACCATCTCACCCGCGTTGTTTACCAACCTGCAGTTCAGATGAGGCATTATCAAAATTTGCAATGGCGTTTCGCCTAAAACCCATTTACATAGCATGGGATCCTTCTCATGGATTTTGGATTCTACAAGCCGTAGCACATGGTCTTCCTTCATTGTGTCCTCCTCACACAATTCAAAAACAGTCAACTCATCAACGACATCAATAATCAAACTCAAATCTGAATTTACAATTTCGTTCACTACCGAATTTTGGTTTAATTAACCATGAGGCCATCCTCATATTGTTTGGATCTTGTAAGTGATATCACTCTTCCCATTATGGTATTACAGTTGCTGCCATAACCTGGACATCCACCTACAACATGTTCTCTTGACACCATTCTAAATTATCCAAACAACCATTAGCAATTATTATCAAAATATCCAATCTAAAATTCAATCAGCCAAGCACTTGGTGAGTATCCATGCACGTAACCATTTCATTGTTACAACAATCACTAAAGTGATCTCAGAATTATAGTACTCAATAATTCAAACACTGTCAGTTGCTATTTTCTCAAAGACAATGAGATACATCTACTTTATGTGCATCCTTATCACAATAAATTGCAAGATACATTCACATCATATATACATGAAGTCAAATAAAACTTCCATCATTCATGATTACACAACCATATCATTGCATGCGACTATGTCCTCCCAACAGAGCATCCTGGTAGCCCATCAAACATGACTACCCTCTTCATGCAATTCATTTCTTGCATCCTTGGAAGCTCATGAAATGATCTCAGAATTGACAATGATTCATCATTTAATCTATTATCTACTTGTAATGAGATGTATACCATAACCATGCATTCACACAATGCATAACCACAAGATTTACACAATATTTTAATGTACATTTACTTAATGCACCCAATGTGCTACAGCATTGATCTAAAACATTTTTGTGCCTACACAGGTTTCTTAACATGGTAAGTTAGACATCCTAGCCAATGCTTCAACACCACACCCATCCATCTCCCCGATCACTTGGTTAACTAATTGGGTGCCTTCCTCCTTCACCTGAAAAACACATCAAAAATTTTCTCACTCCTGGTTGTTGGAAAAGATATTTCATCCCAAATTAACACCAATAGGGAGTTCATGGGATACTTGTTGAGCACTGCATGCTTCACAACCCAACATTTGCAACAAACCTAAAATATATAGATATTAAATAATAATATTAATAATAGTCGTTAACAATAATTATCCAAGGGACATAACCCTTGTGAACAACCATTAGAGGTGCCCTTTGGAATTGTATTTATACGGGGCCTCTTATTACATTGTAATAATCTTATCATCTTATCAATTTATAATTATCTTATTTACCATCGAAATGTGGGCTTCGGATTATTTGTGGGCATTCTAGAAGTATTTACTGCGGTTAAGAAGAGAACCTTTTACGCTTCAGTGGTATCAAAGCCTCATTGGCTGATCCGGCCTTTGGCCATATTTCTCAGACTTTGTTTGATTTTTTTTGGCTTGTAGCCATCATTTGGGTTTCCCTAAAATCTAGGACATTGTCCAAAAATCAAGTAAAAAACAAAAAAGAAAGGAAGAAGTAAAAAAATAAAATAAAAAGGAAGTTGAAAAAAGAGAAGAAGAAAGAAGACCCCATAAAAGGGGGAAACACAACATAG
The DNA here is from genome assembly GCA_027924585.1 of Larix kaempferi. Taxonomy (NCBI): domain Eukaryota; kingdom Viridiplantae; phylum Streptophyta; class Pinopsida; order Pinales; family Pinaceae; genus Larix; species Larix kaempferi. Next base: position 7,169,895 of record BSBM01000450.1, on the reverse strand, counting down.
GTTTTATTTAACCAACCCTTGGTTTTATAAAACCACTCATGCCTGTGGTTTTATAAAACTAGCCCAACCCTTGGTTTTATAAAGAAACCAACTCACACATTAATTAAGTTATTTATTTATTTATTGAAAGGTTATTGGATATTAAATAATAACTCATACCTTTATTAGGTTGAGTTTAGTCTTTAATTCTCCTTACTAAATAACATAAAAGCTAAAATTGAACTTGGGTGGGGAGGGTAACAATCATTCTTCCCAACCACCTAATCTACACACAATCCACAAAGAAATTAATCTAAAGCAAAAGGTTAAATAACGTGGAGATCCAAGTGCCTTTTGAGCACAACTTTCTCTATGTGAGCCTGCATTGTATGCATAGAAAGGAAAAGACTATTGTGTCTAGTTAGAGACGAAGGTGGTAGTGTGTATAGTAATAATATTAATATAGTATTATAATTAATATTATTCCATAATTGTAAAATATTACAATTATTTGAGAAATATACAATATTAATAATAATATTATTATTACATTTCAATAATAATAATTATTATTAGGGAAGAGCAAAATTACTGTAGAAGAAGTTAAAGATCGGTTATAATCAAAGAAAAATATCAAGTTATAAGAAGACCATCATGTAAAAAAAAAAATCAAAGTCAAAAGAAGACCAAGTCAAAAAAAGAAATCAAGTCAAGAAGACCAATCTGAGATTCAATCAGCCAAACACTTGGTGAATATCCATGCACATAACCATTTTTGTTACAACAGTCACTGAAGTGATCTCAGAATTATAGTACTCAATCATTCAAACACTATCAGTTGCTATTTTCTCAAAGACAATGAGATACATCTACTTTATGTGCATCCTTATCACAATAAATTGCAAGATACATTCACATCATATATACATGAAGTCAAATAAAACTTTCATCATTCATGATTACACAACCATATCATTTCATGCGACTATGTCCTCCCAACAGAGCATCCTGGTAGCCCATCAAACATGACTACCCTCTTCATGTAATTCCTTTCCTGCATCCTTGGAAGCTCATGAAATGATCTCAGAATTGACAATGATTCATCATTTAATCTATTATCTACTTGTAATGAGATGTATACCATAACCATGCATTCACCCAATGCATAACCACAAGATTTACACAATATTTTAATGTACATTTACTTAATGCACCCAATGCACTACAACATTGATCTAAAACATTTTTGTGTCTACACAGGTTTCTTAACATGGTAAGTTGGACATCCTAGCCAATGCTTCAACACCATACCCATCCATCTCCCCGATCACTTGTTTAACTAATTGGGTGCCTTCCTCATTCACCTGTTACACCTAAAATCCTACCATCATGAGATTCAATGTATACACCCCTGAAGTTTCATTGGCTAAATCATTCATCTGGAAGGGATACCATTGCACTTATGCCAGGTATTGAGAGGTCGTCGTAGGCTGCACTCATGCAACCTGCGACATCGTATCTTTCTCTATTTCAAGGTGCGATGAAGTCAATTAATGGAAAAAAAATAGGCCTTTCGAGCTCATTCTCGAAGCCTCCTGACTTGTATCCTTATCCCTGACCTCTTGGGGGAGCTGGAACTCGGTTCCTAACCTCTTGGGAGGATCCCCTATCTCTCTCCTACCATATCTCAACCTACCCTATCCATACCCTATCCACTTAGTCCTATATAGGTGAAGCTCTACCCCTCTACAAAAGGAGGAAGTCTATAGTGTCTACATGCTGGTGAAATCATATTGGAGAGACCTCTAACTCATCCATTAAGAGACTCATACTTCATTGGAAGGATATGGCAATTGGTTTGGATGGAGAAGGGCTACCATGTTAAGCCTTGGTTGTAGTCTATTCTTATCTATGTACTTTCCCTACATTTACAGTAATATAAACGCTTTCCACCAATGTTGTTCATGTGTGATGATATTGTGTAGCTTACCTGCTTAACTGTTTACTTAGATCTCTTATTGTATAGATGCTTTTTACTCGTTTGTATTGTTCTATGTGTCTTAACAGGTCTTGCAGCTGGGATCTGATGACCGCGAGACGTGGAGCAACATCCAGGAGAAAGGATTGCGAAGTTAAGGTAAGGCATCTAGTACTCTATCCTTAAGTAGATCTAGGAAAGTTGTTTGTAGTCTGTATTATTTGTTCTAGACTCACATTGAGCTAGGGAGATCTGGCTCGCGTCCGCTCGAGTGGATTGGCCGTCAAACAAATTTGGCGACCATACTGGGGAAAAAGGAAAGCTTTTATGTTACACCCCTTATCAGTGGCAGTATCTAGTCATTTCTTGAACATGGCACTCATCTGCATTCACATACTACACTTGGATCATTCGTTTGTCCTTGAGTCTCATCTATTTCCTGAGTCTTGTTACTCCTTTGAGTCATTCAAAGAACGCTTCCACCATCAATTGCATTCGGAATTGGTATCATAACTCGTCAGATCAATACTGCCAAGGCATGCCATGCCCATGTTCAAGAATTCTCTCACTACTCATTATCTATAGTCAGTACACCTTCCATCCTGTCGGTATACTCTAAGTCAGTCTTGCATGTCACTATACCATCCGATCTGCTCTACACATCCTTTGTCGTGTTTCATGTTGATGATGGTGGATTCATCATGGCCCTCCTTGGATGGATTCATCCTTGTCGACTTCAAATCATCATCCGAGGATTGAATCTAGAAACCAACCAAGTACCTTGGCCTTGCATGCCTCAATGGAAGGATACCTCGCTTTCAACATGAGTTTACATCATTGACTCTCGATTGAATGATTTCATCTCGCGTTCGACTTCAACTCATTTATTCACGCTTGATGATATGTATTGTGATACCTTGGGGATCATTGACATTAATGGTGATTTCCCTTGCACTTGTTAATGGTATACATCAATGATCGGTAATCAAGTGGTTTCTACCATGTTCGACGTCAAGACATTTGTAATCACATGGATAGATTTGTATCATTGCGGGTTCAGCTTGAAGACCCTGGGGAGTCATGTTTTACCCAGTTTGCAATGGAATTTGTATTGAGTCATGTCACATGGATCCACATTTGTATTGGTCATGGTTGTGTTATCATATAATCATGGATCTACGCTTGTGTCTAGTATCCATGATTGTGTTCAGTCAGCCATTACTACCATGGATCTGCAATGTATTGGTCGGCAGCCATGTTGTATGTCATATGAGACAGTGTACTCAGAGTCAATTGTACTGCAGCAGTGTCATTTTTCCGACAAGCCATTGCCATTCTTTCTGTCAAAGCATTTCACATGTACAATATTTCAACAGCTTCATGCTTTGGGGGGCATTCCGTTACACCTAAAATCCTACCATCATGAGATTCAGTGTATACACCCCTGAAGTTTCATTGGCTAAGTCATTCATCTGGAAGGGATACCATTGCACTTATGCTAGGTATTGAGAGGTCATCACAGGATGCACTCATGCAACCCGCGACGTCGCATCTTGCTCTATTTCAGGGTGCGACGAAGTCAGTTAATGGACAAAAATAGGCCTTTCGAGCTCATTCTCGAAGCGTGCTGACTTGTATCCTTATCCCTGACCTCTTGGGGGAGATGGTACTCGGTTCCTAACCTCTTTGGAGAATCCTCTATCTCTCTCCTACCATATCTCAACCTACCCTATCCATACCCTATCTACTTAGTCCTATATAAGTGAAACTCTAGCCCTCTCCAAAAGGAGGAAGTCTATAGTGTCTACATGCTAGTGAAATCATATCGGAGAGACCTCTAACTCATCCATTGAGAGACCCACATTTCCTTGGAAGGATCTGGCAATTGGCTTGGATGGAGAAGGGCTACCGCGTTAAGCCTTGGTTGTAGTCTATTCTTATCTATGTACTTTCCCTACATTTACAGTAATATAAACACTTTCCACCAATGTTGTTCATGTGTGATGATATTATGTAGTTTACCTGCTTAACTGTTTGCTTAGATCTCTTATTGTATAGATGATTTTTACTCGTTTGTATTGTTCTATGTGTCTTAACAGGTCTTGCAGCTGGGATCTAACGACCGCGAGACGTGGAGCAGCATCCAGGAGAAAGGATTGTGAAGTTAAGGTAAGGCATCTAGTACTCGATCCTTGAGTAGATCTAGGAAAGTTGTTTGTAGTCTGTATTATTTGTTCTAGACTCACATTGAGCTAGGGAGATCCGGATCACGTCCGCTCAAGTGGATTGTCCATCAAACAAATCTGGAGACCATACTGGGGAAAAAGGAAAGCTTTTATGTTACACCCCTTATCAGTGGTAGTATCTATTCATTTCTTGAACATGGCACTCATTTGCATTCGCATACTACACTTGGATCATCCATTTGTCCTCGAGTCTCACCCATTTCATGATTCTTGTTACTCCTTTGAGTCATTCAAAGAATGCTTCCACCATCAGTTGCGTTAGGAATTGGTATCATAACTTGTCAGGTCAATACTGCCAAGGCATGCCATGCCCATGTTCAAGAATTCTCTCACTACTCATTATCTATAGTCAGTACACCTTCCATCAAGTTGCTCTACTCTGAGTCAGTATTGCATGTCACTATACCATCCGATCTGCTCTACACATCCTCTGTTGTGTTTCATGTTGATGATGGGGGATTCATCATGGCCCTCCTTGGACGGATTCATCCTTGTCGACTTCAAATCATCATCCAAGGATTGAATCTAGAAACCAACCAAGTACCTTGGCCCTGCATGCCTCAATGGCAGGATACCTCGCTTTCAACATGATTTTACATCCTTGACTCTCAATTGAAAGATTTCATCTCACGTTCGACTTCAACTCATTTATTCACACTTGATGATATGTATTGTGATACCTTGGGGATCATTGACATTAATGGTGATTTCCCTCGCATTTGTTAATGGTATATATCAATGACTGGTAATCAAGTGGTTTCTACCATGTTCGACGTCAAGACATTTGTAATCACATGGATAGATTCGTATCATTGTGGGTTCAGCTTGAAGACCCTGGGGAGTCATGTTTTACCCAGGTTGCGATGGAATTTGTATTGAGTCATGTCACACGGATCCACATTTGTATTGGTCGTGGCTGTGTTATCATCTCATCATGGATCTACGCTTGTGTCTAGTAGCCATGATTGTGTTCAGTCAGTCATTACTACCATGGATCTGCAATGTATTGGTTGGTAGTCATGTTGTATGTCATATGAGACAGTGTACTCAAAGTCAGTTGTACTGCAGCAGTGTCCTTCGTCCGACAAGACATTTCCATTCTTTCTGTCAAAGCATTTCAAGACAAACCCTCAGAGGGAACATGGACATATCGGGGGTATCTATCCCTTACCGAAATCCCTAACTGAACCCCCTGCACATTCAGGACCTCAACACAACTTATCCCTATTCATCAATGAACAAATCTACATATAAATAAAACACATGGATGTATTTGCATACTCAAATAAACACAACTGAATTAAACCATATTAACACACACTCAACATGCATTTACCAGCATTTCATCGTAGGCATAATAACAGCATAAAGTACAAGTATACAGTTCCATCAATCAGCTAGATCAATCCATGAATTCAGACATAAAAAAACAATCAATCATGTATATAGAAATGGCATACTCAGAGGCAATAGGAAACACTTATCCTTTAATTGAAACCACCAAGCAACTGGTTATGGACTGCAACGTTCCAACCCAACCATAGGTCTCTTCCCAACCTGTATTATTTCAGCACTCAGAGTGCACCCCCGAGCTGGGACTATGTATCCACTAAGGAGGAACTACCCAAGTTTCCTCACAACCTTGGTTTCACACCAACGATCATGCTAAGCCAATACCTAGTTGGGTTTATCAAGCATGCCAAGAGACAAGGGAGGAGGAAGCTAAGCCAGTGAGCTCAACCACAGAGCTACAGACATCTCCAACTCAATCAAACAGACTTCACCGGGTTTTTCAAGCGGTTACAACCTCTTCTCTCTCTTCCGCTCCGTCATCCACGCTTGGATCTTCTTGGGGTTACGGTCGAAAGGCTTTGTCCCGCCGCTTCCCTTTTGGGACTTCCAAAACTAGTTTCCCTATGAATTTTTGGGCATCTCACACTCACAAATCACCCCCAGGTTCGGTTCTATGGATCCCCCAATGGTTTTCCCTTCTCACACAAATTTATGAGTGATCTAGGCACTACAAATCGTGGCTTCCTCCCAAATCATGATTTTTCGGTTCTCTTCCCTGCTCCCCTGCATCTTCTCCCCCTACCAAAACTTGAATCCTTCACCATGGCCTGGGGATGAGATAAAACGTCCTCCCATAAGGTGGAGTGAATTATGGGTCAAGCAAACCGAGCCCATACCTTGCCTTACGGATTTCAAGGTTGCCTATACTCCATCAACCTCATGGAAAATTTTCTGCAATTATCCTTACACAGAATTAAATGACAACTAGGACAGTCAAAGGGGTTCTCAAGATGACATATGGCAGCCTAGGGTTCAATCCCACAACCCCTCACCTCTCCCTAGTGGATACACATAACCTCTTCATTTAGTTGCATCCATTGCCATCCCCTTGGTATTTTTATTACATGATATGTACATCATTTTTACAATTTCCATGGCTTAATAGCACATGGATAGCACAATGTCAAATACTTGCCTCTTAAAGTTGAGCATTCACTAGCAGGGCCTTGGCCTTGAGATCCACGCTAGGAATTATACATCACATATATACAATGTTTACATAAAATCCCATATATCCTAAGGGTCAAAATGGGGACATTATAGTTGTACGACACCAACGCTAAAATAAGAGGGGTGGATACCAAGATGATAGTGGGTAATTCCTTTGGACTACCTTTTTGGAAATCTCCTTAAAATGTGGTTCTTCATGATCTTCATATCTCTAGGGGAGCGCTTAGGAGACAATTGGGTCTATATACCCCTCTAAATAAAAATATCTTATGGAGGGAAAATGTTTTGATCTCAAGCCTCCTACATGGTCCATGATCAATAGAAGGATTCTTTAGGGCATAATTTTCTAGTTTTGTTCTATAACAATGTATTTATCTAGGAGACATGTCCTCTATGTTCCAATCCTTGGAATCAAGTTAGTATCCCACTTTTAGGCCAAAGATTCATGCTAAAGTGCACCTATTGTGGTCTGGTGCCTTGTCCATGGATCAAAATCCATAGAAACAACATGTAGGGTCTAAACCCTTGTTTTTCAGGCCACACCATTTCCTGGAAGTAATGAATAGTGCCTATGCCACTATATTGCATCCTCAAAGCATGTATTGGGACAATAGACCTATCCTTGGTGTGTCAAACCTTTTAATTATACTCATGTCCTATCACTAGGCCAAATATTTCATACAATGGTTTTATCTTGTGGTTTAAGACCCATGCATGGTTCATATTCCTTGTGAGTAGTTCATTTAAATTTCATCTATGTAGGATATGATGGATAAGAAGACCCTTCCTTGGTTTTCCAAGCCTTGCAATAACACTTGTATGGAATTATTGTGGCAAAGATATTATCCAAAGGGAATGTATCAAGGTTCATATCCCCATTAATGGCCTATATGCCTTATAAATAGCTCCTTTAAGACCCGATCCCATGGATTTCCCTCACAAAGCATGTCTTGTGCAAGGAGAGTCACCCCTAATGCACCAAAATCATATCTTTTGATTACTCATGGGCATGTAGGGCCTTGACCACTTATTTTTTGCTTCAAAGCATGTCTTGGACCAAGAGACTTGTCCTTGGTGTGCCAAACCTTGTAATTAGGTTAGTAGGATGCTCATGAACCAAACATTTATTTTGAAGGTCTTATGTCATGGTTTGAGGCCTAGTTCATCACCCACAAACCCTAAAGGTAATGTTTACGGCACAACCCCTAGGTTTTAGCCTTTATTGATGTTCTAAGATGGAATACTCATCCTCGATATACCAAACATTATAAATAGGCTCATATTTCATTCAAGAGAAAATATTCCTTATTGAAATATGGTGTTATGGTTTAGGCCCCATGATTCTCCCATGCCCCTTAAAAGCAATATAGATTACCTAAGTTCCTATTTTTTATCCCTTAACCATGTATGGAACAATGAGGCCTATTCTAGCCAATTCGTCCTACGGATAGTTAAACTTACTCATAGATTAAACTAGATTCAAGCAAGTCTAATCTAAGACAACAAAGTAACAAGTGGGACCTTAAACTCCTAGATCTAACTTTATGTATGAAGATCAAAGTACTGAGAGAGAATATAAGGTGTGACTTACCTTAGATAAGCCAGTTGTCCTAGCTCCAGTTCCAAGCTTGATGCCCAAGATGTGAACCTGTGTAAGCAAGACAAAAACAAAATATCTCCAAGTACCAAATAAAATGATTAAGATCTAAATTCTAACGAAACATATCATGAATCTAAACAATAAGAAACATAATATGGGAGAATGAGCCAAGTTATATTAAGGTAGCTTAAGAATATGAATACAATGTTACCCTTGATGTCCAAGCAATAGTGTCTCCTTCCAAGCCTTCCTCCTTGCTATCTCTGCAAAACCTCCAAGACCATAGGTTTGATGCCTCCAAAGTTATCCCCTTAGCTCACGGATGCCCTCCTTCTTAAAGGATTTGGGAGGCCAAATACTAAGAGACGAAGGTGGAGCTAGGTGAGTAAATGGTGGATCAAGGGGTTGAACCAGGCCAAAGAGGAGGATGAGTTAGGATTCGAGGGGAATCCCAATCCCAAGAAAATATCTTCGAAGGTAAGATCCACTTTCCAAGCCAAGGATTAGTTAAGGTAATTTTTTCGCGCCCCAGGTATTGAGCAAGGCACGAAAATGTTCTAATTTTCGTGCACCTGCAGGCATGCAGGGCACGAAAAATGGGGAATTTTCGCGCCTTGCACCACTAGCAAGACGCAAAAATATCAGTAAAATGTGCTCAAGGAGGTGTCATTTTGACTCTATGAGTTGGCATCCGGCTGAGGTGAGTTGGATTTGTATCCAAGGACTCCAAGGAAGGCCAAGGAGGGGACCAACAAGGTAGGAGTAAGGTCCAACACTCTTTAGGAGGTAGTTCCATTAGGTTCTACATGGTGATATGACATGAAGACATGAAACGACACTCAAACTGAGACTTTGAGGTATAATAGATGCCCCCTAAAGTGTGAGGTCAGAAGAAACTGATGGTCGAAACACTTTACAAATAAATGAGTCTATAGAGATAGAAGGAAGGAGGTTGGAGAGGAGTTGTAAGGAAATATAAACAATATGTCAAATAATGCCCAAGCGGGCATACCCATGCTCGGAACAACTGACTCAAAGCATGGTTGCGGACCAATACATTGCAGATCCATGACAGAATTGACATGATATAGACTGGAGACAAATCATGACTACTAAGAACAAGCGTAGATCCATGACAAGATAAAAACACAACCACGACCAATACAATAGTGGATCTGTGTGCCAGTACATCAATGAGGTCACCAACATGATGTCTATGTGGGGACCCACTCAATAATTGCCATCGCATCCTGGACGTGAAAGAAACATCAAGACCATCTAGGGTCTTCTACCCAATCCCGGAGCGATATGAATCTGACCATGTGATTAAAAGGTGTTGAGGTCGAACATGGAAGAGACTACTTGATTACCAGCTAATGATGTGAGCTGTGAGAAAGTACGATGGTAATCACCAATGATGACAATGATTCCCAAGGTATCTCTAGTACATCCCAACGAATGTGGATACAGAGTTTTGAAGTTGAACATTCGAGGGATTATTCGATTAGAGGTCAATGATGAGAACCTACTGTTGAATACGAGGAAACCTGCCATTGAGGCATGCAGGTACCAAGGTAATACGTTTGGTTCCTCAGTCTAACTCCTGGATAGTGAGTTGACGTCGACAGGAATAGACTCATCGAAGGAGGGCCATAATGAATCCCCCATCATCAACACAAAACCGATATAGTAAAGTGGTGTAGAGTAATGGATCGAATGAGTATGGACTGATACAAAAGCGAAGGCTGACAATATTGCAGAAGGATGACTCACGTTATCACTGATACTTTGAACATATAACGACATGAGATATGACTTGGAAGCAAGGATTAATAGCGGAAACAACCACAAGGTGAGCTGACTCTAAATGGAGAGGTTAAGAAAAAGACGACTCACGACTGTAAGTATGACTCAAATATAGACTGAATACCAAATGAAGGAAAGGTGTGGATAAATGCCATGTTCAAAGGTAACAACTCATAAGCTTCCAAAATATAAACTCGGCTTATTCCCCCATTTTCCCCCATCATGGTTGACGAGTACCCCTTTTTTTTTTAAGGAGCTTGAGGAGGATAACAGATGCTCGATATAGTTCACTTTTAAGTGAGTCCAACCTTGTACATTTCATGAACCCAAGGAAGGTTCGACTCCATAAGGATCCTTCGATGTTTAATTTTATGAGTCCAAAGAAGGAAAACTCGACGATTTTTCATGTTTAGAGAGTCTGAAATAATCTAAAGAATACTCCAAAATTTGAATTTTTCGTAAAAGTTAGTCCTTGGACCCAAAAAAGTATAAAATGATATCCATAAGAATTCTCTTAGTCATAAACTGACTAAGGTATACATTTCTCGTGAATATTCTAAACGGTCTGAAAAATGGATAACCTACCACCGAATAGACGATCTTTCAAATACTTTTACAAGTGTGAAAGAGACAAGTGCATTTGGCAATCTTTTCATGTTTTGGGAGTCTTGAAAGAACTTAAAGGAAACTCCATGTTGTTGTGGGGAAAATGCACCTATAGTTCAGGGGAGAAACTACCAACTTACGGTGATAAAGATAGACTTACAAGCATTCTGCAAGTACAACAAATAAATGAAGAGATTAGGGTTTAGATATGTAGGCACCTCATTCAGAAGGTTGATCCTAGCTTTGCCTCCCTCGCTCTTCAATGCTTATCTAGTGTCGCAATGCCCAGACCTACAAAACAACTTGATACCTTTCTCAAATACATTTGAATACATATATAAGACTGATATCCATAATATAAAGAGACATCAAACTATAATCAAACAGTAATCAAATCTAAGACACATTAATAAGTCATATTTGGAAAGAGAAGAACGTCTGATCTTTATTAATGAATGAAAGCAAGTACATAAAGTTATACCTTCCTTCAAGCTTGGCACTTCACGAAACCTAGATTCAAGATCTCCTGCTTCCGTTCTCCAAGGATTCTAGCCTCTAATCAACTATGCTAGGGTTTACCAAAACTGAAGCACAAGAGAGGGGGATGAGGGTCTCCATTCCTCCAGCATAACTTTGTAATTGGGCTTGGTCCCTTTCTATGGCCCTTCGACCCTCCTTATATAGTCAGTGAGGAAGAGGAAAAGAAGTTATAACTGCTCAAGAGGTTTCCCAACCAACTTAACTTACTCGAATTTCGAGATTTTGACCAAAACAGGGGTGTACGCTACTCTATAGTAGACAAAGTCGCGTACACACGCTACTATTTCAACAGTAGAGTCGCGCTCAGTAGGGTATACACGCTACTATCATGCCTGTGTACCAACGCTCATATTGAAAAATGGCCAAAAACAGTCTTTTCTGCTCATTTTCAAGAGATGGTTTGGTCTGGAAAAATGTTCCTAAGGGTCATATACATCAAATGGGTCAAGAATGAGGTAATTTCAACCATTTTTAGTGTCCCAAATGACTCCTCCATCCACAAATGTCATGTTGTGTGACTGAACTTGATCTCAAGAAATGTCGTCATGCGACCAAGGGAAGCAAGTGTCGTCACAGACGGAGAGGTGTCATTTCAAGCTATAACACATGTACAACTTTGTCATGGTTGGTGACTGAGTACATCAAAGGAAAAGGTAAACTCGGCATAGTTCCTTTTCCGTAAATAGTCTAGCGAGGCCGGATAAAGAGATAAACCTATACTCGTTAGACACACCTTTTTACTCAATTTTTAATGAGCACGAAAATGGTGTCAAAAGCACTCAGAATATTTTTCATGTTTGGATACAGAGCACAAAAAAAAGAAAAAGTAAGCTCAAACCACTTTTCATATTTTTAACCAGAGCACGAAAAATTTAAAAGTAAGCTCGACACCTCTTACTGTTTTTAACAAGCTCGAAGAAAGGTTAAAATAATCCTCATGGTATCTGCTTCATTTTTTAACGAGCTTGCAACATAAAATGAAATATGCTCGGAATGAGGGCCATTGATGGGTTCCCTCCTAATGTGATGTCCATAGGTCAATACTCAGGGTGATATCCATTAGAAATTTTTTCCCAACATGATGTCCAGAGGTTGGAAACTTGCCCCCAACACTATCAACAAAAGCTAGCAGCTTAAATCCAGTATGATGTCCAGAGACTTGAGACATGCCCCCCAAGCGTCGTTTCGTCTGCCTACACTTCTTATTCACCCAATTAAATTCTAGAGGGGTAGGAATAATGAGAATCAAGTGACATAGTCAGATGAAATGAAGGTTCAAGTCCTAAATTTGGCAAGAGACTCGACTCAATGGGAGAGGAATCTACTTCATTTTTTAACGAGATTGACATAGAAAGGGAACTATGCTCATGATAGGTTTCATTTTTACACAATATTGAAACTGAAAGTAAACTATGCTTGTAGGGGCCTGTTTCATTTTTTAATGAGCTTAAAACAAAATAAAACTATGCTTGAAATGACCCATTTCATTTTTTAAGGAGCTTAAAACAAAATGAAACTTTTCTCAAAATGATGGTTGGTTTCATTTTTACACAAAATTAAAACCAAAAGTAAACTATGATTGAGATTGGTTCCTACCAACATGATGTCCATAGGTTGGTAGTTTTCCCCCATCATAAGAAACTAGTGTTCTTAGCTTCAGCATGATGTCCAGAGGCCAGAAACATTCCCCTCTAAGCTTCTTCCATGATGGGAAGAATTTATTGGTTCTTTAACAACTCAACTCTGGTGTGATTGCCAGAGCTGAGAGACACAGTTGACAATGGGGGAGGAGCCACTAAGACATGCAAAACATTCAAGGAAGTCTGGTGGCTGGAAGTCATACAATGATTAGGTGTAACAAAGGAAATATGATCAATGGTCACTATGTTTCCATGAAGAGGAAAATACATCACTCGAAAGAGTGTGGACACTACAGCTTTCATGGCATAGACATAATATCGCCCAAGAAGAAGGTTAAAATCTAAGGTACCTTGGACTACCATACCATCAACACAGACATTTTTCCCTCCTAATGTAATAGGTAACTGAGGAAGGATACCTAAAGGTCCAGTAAGCCTTCTATTAAAATCCAATATCTGATCAGTGGTAGGCACAAGATGAGGAGATCTTATAGCTTGTCAAGCAGATGAGGATAAAATACTAACAGAAGCTCCTTCATAAATAATAGTGCGAAGAGCGTTCCTACTGGGAACTTCTATAGATATTTCAAAAGAAACACCCGAAGGAAGACAAGATTCTATTAGACTATTCCAATCAAAGTAAATAAATTCAATACTTGGGGGGGACCCCATGGAAATGGACAAGATTTCCCTTTGTCCAGAACAATCTGAACTGACTAAGAAAACATCATTGGTTTTCAGTTCACTCTCAACTGGAAGAGCAGGATGAGACGAAGATTGTGTCATAATGACTACTTTAGTCTTGGAATTCTCCAATGAAAGAGTGGGATCGAGTGGAGATGACGTCGACTTGAATACTTCAAATTCACTCTTCAAAGGAAAATCAGGATGAACTACTTGTTCTCTACTCTTTGAGGAAAGAGTGGGATCGATCGAGGATGGAACAGGATCGACTACTTTGTCGACCAATGAGGGGTCAAGGGACAAATTGCGATATCTGATTGGAAGGTGATTCTGGGACACAGTAATATCTTCCAACAATTGTGAATCTTCATATGTTATGTCCCTTTTTAATAATTTTATTAACATGGAAATTTTTTCACTTTTTTCCCTAATTCGACCTTTGACTAATTTTGATGTCTAGGTCTCCAATTTGCTCCAAATGCTCCCAAATATTCTGAGAAGGTATATGACTGATATTAGGGATTTATTATGATGTTAAGGGATTATATAGGACCACCAAAATACTTCCGCAAACCCCTTTAAGATTCTGGACAAGGTATGGAATTTAACTATCAATTTGAGGTTCAAATCCCCCCCCAGATAAGTGCTGAAAATGGCTCTCCAAATGCCTCCAAACCCACTCGAAATTCTAAACAGAGGTAGGGGATATCTAAGGGACATTATTAAGGTCTCATATGCACCATTAATTAGTTATTAAGTCTGTTCTAACCTTCTCCCAAACAACAACAAAATCATTAGTTCGACCTTGGGGGAAATGACATCAAATATTCACCAAATCCAATGAAACTTCACAAAATGACTTCAAATGCTTAGATACTAAAAATAAAACTCTTAGAATACATCACTAAGATTCCATACATCAATAAACCATCAATATTTTACTTATCCATTCGAATGCATCAACATTACATTGGTTCACAACAAGGTAGTGGGGAAATGGCACTGTTTGTTCATTGAACATTAGATTTACATCATTCCAATTGCATTTTCAACCTGATACATTTATGAATATGAATAATAGAGTATATGAATCTTATTTCAACATAAATGGGGCATGATAATCTCCCCCAAAGAGTACAATAGCTCACCAAAAGTGCCCTCCCTCAAGGAGCAAGAATATGCAATGAAAACTAGAAATGGTTGACTAAGTGAGTTGCACTAGAAGAAAAAAAGAGCTTCCCTGTAGCTTATACCTAAAAATAAAGACTCCATTAAAGCTCCATGAAAGACCTGAATGTCCTCTCCACACACCAACTTGGATGGGAATCTTTCACCCTCAAAATTGGCTAAGGAAAGAAACTAGTCATCCACTAGCTCCTTTCTCACAAATGCAATTGCAAATTCTAAAAATGATCAAAAATCCCTTCTCTTACTTCATTTCTGTATTTTATAAACATCATTAGTCTTCTAAGGTCCTCCATGGATCGAATTCTTCCCAAGAGATTCATGCCAACTCAAGTTGGTATGAGATTCCCAAGTATGCGACGTGTCCTTCCAATTCTAGCCCTCTCCTTCTCCAAATTCGAATTGGTGTCTCTTAGGCTTCCCTAACTCACTTGAGCGCCCTCTTGGTGGCTATTTTTATCCCTAACATTTCATATATGTCATATGTCAGCCTTCAAGTCTGATTTGTGTCATAGGTGTCATAGATTCTTCATCATTGTTGTCATAGGAGTTAGGGAATCTAGCCCAAGTGTCCACAAACCTCTAATTTGACTCTTCCTCTTCCATGGAGGTTACCATTCCATCCAAATTCGACCTATGATTCTAAATTCCATGTGTATGGTGCTACCAACTCATCCAAGAATGTTTTCATTGTCATGGATTCGAAATGGCAAGAGACAGATGCCATGTGGCATTGAAAAATCAAGCTAGTGTGGGTCCCACATCCTCCATATGTCTTCAAAACCAATTACCACCTAGAATTTCTGTTGTATTTATTTATTTATCTCCTTTATTAAATATTTATGCCATTCTAATATTCAAACATCATTTATTATCCCCCTTATCTCAAATCCCAAAGCTTCCACCCCCAACCTAGGAAACTAGTAATTTTCCTCCTTGGCAATTATTTGACCCTTAACATCAATTTGACAAACTCTCATGAATATGGCCAATGGGATTAGGCCATTGTGACCCAATGAAAAATTTGGGACATGACAAATCCTCCCTTCCCAATATTGCTTGTCCTCAAGCAATTTCAAACATGGGTGTTGAAGAACCTGCTTTCTGTATGATTCTTTGGAGTTGCCACTGAGTTGCCCAACTTTGAGTCTTGGAGATTCCATGAAGATTTTAGAGAGGAACCACCATGATTGTTGTTGCGCTACTCTGATTAAAATCACTTTATTAAGTGGGGAATCCATCCCCCATACTACTTGTTTCCCCAAGAAATTGAAACCAATGAGACTAAGAATTATCCCAGGGTCCCATTGCTTGTATTGCACTCCAACAATTAGGAGTGCTCTCCAACTCATACCATCAGGTAAGAGAGTTTCTGGAACCCATTTTCTTGTATGCATTCTTCCAAACATCGTGAGTACAAAATATATATCATCAAAGTACATAACAACATAATGAAAATGTACATCAAGAAGATGCTCCATCAAAGAATCATGAAAGTGCTTATACCTCCAAGCAAGTAGACCACCATTTTCCAAGTGCATACAAGCATCAAGTAACCAATCAAATATTCTCCAATGACATAGGTGAGGATCCCATATCCTATAATGCTGCTCCAAAAGGATGTGATATGCATCAAAATATTCAGCCATGTATTCTTTCATCCAAGAAGTGAATGAAGAATCTCCACTAAAATCTGAACCAAATAATGAGCAAAAAAAACAAGGAGACTTCAAATTACTCAAAGAAGTCTCACCCATACATCCATGAATGTGAGAATCATAAAGATATAACAAAGTATGTGGCTTCCAACAAAATTTTTCTCCAATCACAAATCTATTCACCCAAGTGTTGGATGAAGTTCCTCTAACATCCAATGAACCAAGTGTTGAGCAAGAAAAACCATGAGTCTTCAAGTGACTCAAATGCATATCATAGGTGCATCCAGGTAGATGTGCATCATCATAAAGTAACAAAGGATGCTGCTACAAATGTGAATAAGAATGTGCTCCAACCATGTCATCATAAAAAGTAAATCTAGGAGTTCCATGCTCCTCATGTGGCACCATAAAAAAGAACCATTTCACCCATACTTCATTGAGACTAATGCTGCAAAACATGTAATTGTAGGATGTAGGAGAATGAACTAACTCACCCAAATGATCAAAAGGTGCAGAATTTTCATCATGGGAAGGATCCATATGGGTAGTATCATGCAACTCCTTCAAAAGTGTGAAACCTTTGTTGTAGATTAGTTCCAATGTAGAGGAATCATGCTCTTCTTTAAAAATTGCATAACCTTCATCAAGAGACAATTCAAGTTCCTCTTCCACCACATTAAGTGTTTGGATCTCTTCAAGTTCCTCTTCAAACACATCAAGCACATTCAAATTTCTACATTTCTCATGATCCACCATGTCATGAGAATCCTCCAAACAATCTACCATTTGACAATCTGAAACATAGGAGGAAAAACAAGTATCTTGCAACTTTTCAAAAAGTTGCTCATTTTGAATTGTGAGCATATGATTATCCTCATTATTATTCAAGTATGCATCATGTAACAATTCATTAAGCTCAAACAAATGGTCTCTATCAAAAATCAAAGACATGAAATTACATTTGATGTGGCACATTGCTCTTTGAATCTTCTCCATGTCTTCAGGGAAGGATGTTTCCTCCAATGAAGTAGCTCTCCAACAAGAATTTGACACCAATGCTTGAGGGTCATGGAGAATGCTCAGAGAATATTGGATCTTCTTTTCATTCATATTTAAGGACCCTTCAAGAAAATGAGGCTCTTGCAAATTAACCTCCTCATCTTCTTCTTCTTTCTTGGACCAACTTCATGAATCTCAATTGGTGATGGGGAAGTTGATCTTGTTTCTTCTTCAACTACTACAAGGTCTTCATTTTCATGCTTAATGGAACTTTGTGTTGCAGCAACACTTTCAAAAGTTATCTCTATGTCACCAACATAGAGGTGTGAGCACACATCAGTAGGCACTCCTTCATAGTTCAAGAATCCATCAATAGATGTTCCCCGATTCATGTCCAAGGTAGAATGTGTCTCGAAATGATCTTCAATATTTTCAATAGGATCTTCTTCAAGTTCATGGGATGTATATTCATCTTTCTCCTTCAAGCAATCTGATGTACTTTTCCCCTTGGTTTCCTTAATATCACTACATTTGGAATCTCTTTTTGAAGAGTACCCAAGAAGTCTCTTCAAGAGGGACATACCCGCATTCCCTAAAACTTCAGATTTTTCATTGCTCTTTTCACTCACACACATATGATTTTCTCTCCAAGGCCTTTTACAAGAAGGGCATAAACCTTTCTTTACTAACTCCACATATTCATTTTTGGGTCTATTTGCAAACACACAATCAACATAGTATTCAAAAGACAAGGCATTTTGTGTATCTTCCCTTAAAGAAAGATATTCTTGATATTTTTTATATTGTTGGGGCAAGGTTTTATATGTTGCTCTCAATCTGCATTCATAGGATTATCCTTTGGGGGTGTGTCATACTCATATTTATCATACATATGGTCATAATAATAATCTTCATTCCTCTTGAAATTTTAAGAAGTGTTGCATGATGGCACCTCTTCCTCACACCATTCGCATTCTCCTTCATATTGTTCACAATCATCTGCATATTCCTCATAAGAATTATACTCATAGGATTCATCATAATAGTAAGACATGGCTGCAAATTATTCTTCAATGTATGTATTAATCCACAGGTTCAAGGAACATGCTTTGATACCACTTGCAATGTCCCTTTTTAAGAATTTTATTAAAATGGTGAATTTTTCACCTTTTTCCCTAATTCGACATTTGATTAGTTTTGATGTCTAGGTCTCCAATTTGCTCCAAATGCTCCCAAATCTCTTGATAATGTATATAAATGATATTAGGGGTGCTTGATTATGATTTTCAGGGATGATATAGGGCCACCAAAATACTTCTTCAAACCACTTTAAGATTCTAGACAAGGTATGGAATTTAACTAGCAATTTGAGGTTCAAATCCCCCCCCAAGTGCTGAAAATGGCTCTCCAAATGCCTCCAAACCCACTCTAAATTTTGAACAGAGGTAGGGGATGTCCAAGGGAAATTATTAAGGTCTCATGTGCACCATTAATCAATTATTAAGTATGTTCTAACCTTCTCCCAAACAACAGCAAAATCACTAGTTCAACCTTGGGGGAAATGACATCAAATCTTCACCAAATGCAATGAAACTTCATAAAATGAATTCAAATGCTTAGATACTGAACATGAAACTCTTATAATACTTCATTAATAGTCCATACATCAATAAACCATTAGTATTTTACTTATCCATTCGAATCCATCAACATTACATTGGTTCACAACAAGGTAGTGGGGAAATGGCACTGTTTGTTCATTAAAAATTAGATTTACATCATTCCAACTCCATTTTCGACCCGATACATTTATGAATATGAAGAAAATAGTATATGAATCTTATTACAACAGAAATGGGGCATTGGAAGCTCCCCAAAAGAGTACAATAGCTCACCAAAAGCGCCCTCCCTTAAGGAGCAAGAATATGCAATGAAAACTGGAAAAGGTTGAGTGAGTGAGATGCACTAGAAGAAACCACGAGCTTCCCTGTAGCTTACATATGAAAATAAAGACTCCATTAAATCTCCATGAAAGACCTGAATGGCCTCTCCACACACCAACTTGGATGGGAATCTTTCACCCTCGAAATTGGCTAAGGCAAGAAACTAGTCATCCACTAGCTCCTCTCTCACAAATGCAATTGCAAATTCTAAAAATGATCAAAAACCCTTTTTCTTACTTCATTTCTATACTTTATAAAAATCCTTAGTCTTCTAAGGTCCTCCATGGGTCGAATCCCTCCCAAGAGATTCATGCCAACTCAAGTTGGGAAGAGATTCCCAAGTTTGCCACTTGTCCTTCCAATTCTATCCCTCTCCTTCTCCAAATTCGAATTGGTGTCTCTTTGGCTGCCTAAATCACTTGAGCGCCCTCTTGGAGGATATTTTTAGCCCTGACATGTCACATATGTCATATGTCAGCATTCAAGTCTGATTTGTGTCATAAGTGTCATAGATTCTTCATCATTGTTGTCATAGGAGTTAGGGAATCTATCCCAAGTGTCCACAAACCTCTAGTTTGACTCTTCCTCTTCCATGTAGGTTACCATTCCATCCAAATTCAACCTATGATTCTAAATTCCATGTGTATGAGCCTACCAACTCATCCAATAATGTTTTCCTTCTCATGGATTCGAAATGGAAAGAGAGAGATGCCATGTGGCATTGAGAAATCAAGCTAGTGTGGGTCCCACATCCTCCATTTGTCTTCAAAACCAATTGCCACCTATAATTTATCTTGTATTTATTTATTTATCTCCTTTATTAAATATTTATTCCATTCTAATGTTCAAACATCATTTATTATCCCCCTTATCTCAAATCCCAAAGCTTCCACCTCCAACCTAGGAAACTAGTAATTTTCCTCCTTGGCAATTATTTGACCCTTAACATCAATTTGACAAACTCTCATGAATGTGGCCAATGGAATTAGGCCATTGTGACCCAATGAAAAATTTGGGACATGACATCATCCATGTGAGGACAAAGGTGAGTAAGGTTCATGTCATTGCATAACAAACAAGGATTCCTGACTTTACCTTTCCAACCCTTAACCATAGATTCACTAGTCGATAGGGCACCATCAGTATGATGTCCAAATACTGAAGATATAGTTTGTTTGGAGGCTTTATAACACTCTTCTAATACTCTGGAAAGACCAGGACAATCCTTAAGAAGGTGATCCCCCCTGCAAAGCCGGAAAGGGAACTTGGGTTTACAAGGTGCTTGACTAGAAAGAGCATCGTTAGGAGTAACAGGTTGATGTTGGGTCTCTTTCTTAGTATTATTCTTCTTAACCTTCATTTTCTCACCTTTTTATCCTCCTGATTACTAGCACCACTGATTTTATCAAGCGAGGAAGAAGAAATGGAAGAATATACATCCGACGAAGAAGACGAAGGATGAATTTGGTATTGATGCTCTCGTGATGGAGAATTAACTTTTGAAGCATTAGGTACATTCAAGATCACTGGATTGGAGAATAACCATACTGGTAACCCTATAGACAATCCAGGAAGATTCAAAGTAGCGATAAAGGGAGGACCAATATCTCCAAGTGGAGGAAAAGTAAAAGGTACCCATTGAAAAGGGATCTCTTGATTGGTAGTCCCAAAAGGAGCTTGGGTGCGAGGATATGGATCTGCCATGGAACAACACTAAGTGACGTGGGAGAAGTCTCGCGAAAAGAGCTCAAAAACCCTCAGGAAATCGAGCGTGCAAAAGGGGAGCTAGAAGAGAAAAGAGGCACACGGGAAAAAAGAAATCTCAAAAAACTTTACTAGGACTGATGCCACAACAAGCGATCTATAACAAAGAGGCCAAAAATCCAACAAGCAACACTAAAAATAAAAATACCCTCTATAAGGTATAAGAGCAAGAAATCCTCCTATCTAAGATCCAAAGACCTCAGTAGATCGTATCCTCCACAAGGTGATGAAATCCAAGTCAGACAATACGAAGTGAGAGACCAATATAGATGAAGGGATATCCCTCTACCGAAAGGGATCTCATGTAAAAGATCCCTAGACGGATGGTCACTAGGATACCTCGTTCATGACACGTTTGGGAAGGTTTACTAGATCTTCTTCCTTTTGGCCCTTGTACAACCATTATGGATGCCGAAAAATACAAGGAATACAATGGATTGATGTCGTTGGGCGCTAAGTGGAGTGCGGTATTCCACAAAGTCCATCCGAAACCAGTACTTGTTGCTTACCCCCGTGGAATGGGAGGCCCTCCCAACAAATTGGTGTATAAGCGTGTCAAAAAATACAAGAGGATTTGAGCACCCTAAAGGAAAACAACTATGTCTCAAATGTAAAGTGACAGGGGGGAATTATTTGGATTCCTATCCCTGAGGTCCTACCTAACTACACAATTATTTTATGTCCTCAAATGAGGTTAATATGTGTTTAGTTACGGAATTAATTTTAAGGGCTTTTTTTTTTAATCAAAAGGTGGCAGAAATGCAACTTGATGGTGTTAAGACTTGACTCAAATCATGCATACACGAATGAATCAATGCAACTCTTTATTTTTCGATGAATATCTAGCTATGGGAAGAAGAGTTCCTTTCATTCCCAAATGTACAACCCAATGCAAATGCAATTTTATCTTTGTAATGAATGATAACCAATCATGTAAAACCATACCCAAACTATCCTAAAGTGACAAAAAGAGATCTTTCTATCAATAAAAAATGCAAAAATTATAATCTGTTTCCTATCTTTTTACACTTAAAAAAGACACATCTAAGCTATGGGAAATAAAGATTCTGTACACGTTTCCAATCAAATGCAATGCAAATAAAAACATCCAATATCTTTTTGTAACTCAAATGCACAAGAACTTGAAACAATATTTTCTTCCTCTTATGAATGTAAGACCAAGAATGTCAAATGATCAAACTAATGCAAGAAGGAAATTTATGTTCTTCAAGCTTGTAAATCTAGCAAAAGAGAGACAAAAATGAAGCTTCTCTTTGAACAAAAATGGAAACAAAGAATCGATCTACTCCAATAACCAATAAATAGTCAAAGATGCAAAGGAAACGAAGTGCAAAACCCAAGAAAGATAACTTAGAAATACAAGGATGTCCCAAGTTTTTCAAAGCCAATCAAAGCAATCCAAACAACACAAAAATATCCCAAAAGGTTGAAAAAACCTTAATATGGGTCAAAGGGACTATAGGATGAAATCTAGTGCAAAAAAATTCCTAAAAATGCAAACAAACATGCACTCAAACTGTGGATGAAAGAGCACTTATAGCTCATAACAGACAGCAAGAGGTCAGGAAAATAACCTTGAACCAACAGACCAAGGCAAACCCTAGCAAAATTTTTCCAAAAACCCAAAACAGGCGATTTTCGCCCTTGTACAGACCAACGCAGAGCGAAAATATGAGATTTTCGCACCTTGGAACACTGTGGGGCAGCTAAAATTTGGAAATTTCTGCACTTTAGGATATTGTGGGGGCACGAAAATGTAAGAATTTTCCCTCTGTGATGTACAGGAGGGGCATGAAAATATACTGTAGGTAGGCAAGGGCGAATGTCTGAGAAGAAAATTATGAATTTCTAAGGGTTGCAGACCTAGAGAACTCAACCATGAGGATCAAAATGATGAATAAAGGTCAAGGACTGATAAAAAGCAAAGATAATATATCAAATGGGTAAAAAAATGAAGATTTGATAACCAAATGAGAACTAGGATCTCCCCAATCGAGTCGCCAATTTATGTTCTAGCAAATTCATCCTATGGATAGTTAAACTTACTTAGAGATTAAACTAGATTCAAGCAAGTCTAATCTAAGACATCAAAGTAACAAGTGGGACCTTAAACTCCTAAATCTAGTTCTATGTATGAAGATCAAAGTACTGAGAGAGAAGAGAAGGTGTACTCCCCTTAGATCAGTTGGTTGTCCTAGATCCAGTTCCAAGCTTGATGTCCAAGATGTGAACTTGTGTAAGCAAGACAAAAACACAATATCTCCAAGTACCAAATACAATGATTAAGATCTAAATTCTAACAAAACATATCATGAATCTAAACAATAATAAACATAATATGGGAGAATAAGCCAAGTTTATATTAAGGTAGCTTAAGAAGATGAATACACTGTTACCCTTGATGTCCAAGCAGTAGTGTCTCCTTCCAATCCTTCCTCATTGCTATCTCTGCAAAACCTCCAAGACCATAATTTTGATGCCTCCAAATTTCTCCCCTTAGCTCATGGATGGCCTCCTTCTTATAGGATTTGGGAGGCCAACTACTAAGAGAGGAAGGTGGATCTAGGTGAGTAAATGGTGGATCAAGGGGTTGAACCTGGCCAAAGAGGGAGGATGAGTTAGGATTCGAGGGGAATCCCCTTCCCAAGAAAATATCTTCGAGGTAGGATCCACTTTCCAAGTCAAGGATTATTTAAGGTAATTTTCCCACCCCAGGTATTGAGCAAGCTGCAAAAATGTTGTAATTTTCGTGCCCCTGCAGGCATGCAGGGTGCGAAAATGGGGAATTTTATTGCCTTGCACCACTAGCAAGGCACGAAAATCTCAGTAAAATGTGCACAAGGAGATGGCATTTTTACTCTATGAATTGGCATTCGGATGAGGTGATTTGGATTTGTCTCCAAGGACTCCAAGGAAGGCCAAGGAGGGTACCAACAAGGTAGGAGTAAGGTCCAACACTCGTTAGGAGGTAGCACCATTAGGTTCTGCACGGTGATATGACATGAAGATGTGAAATGGCACTCAAAGTGAGACTTTGAGGTATAATAGATGCCCCCTAAAGTGTGAGGTCAGAAGAAACTAATGGCTGAAACACTTTACAAATAAATGAATCCGCAAAGATAACAGGAAGGAGGTTGGAGAGGAGTTGCAAGGAAATATAAAAAATATGTCAAATAACGCCGAGGTGGGCATACCCATGCTCAGAAAAACTGACGCAAAGCATGGCTTCCAACCAATACATTGCAGATCCATGACAGAATTGACATGATATAGACTAGAGACAAATCATGGCTACTAAGAACAAGCGTAAATCCATGACAAGATAATGAAACAACCACGACCAATACAATAGTGGATCAGTGTGCCAGTACATCAATGAGGTCACCAACATGATGTCTATGTGGAGACCCACTCAATAATCTCCATCACATCCTGGACGTGAAATAAACACCAGGACAATCCAAGGTCTTCTACTCAATCCCGAAGCGATACGAATCTGACCATGTGATTACAAGGTGTTGAGGTCGAACATGGAAGAGGCTACTTGATTACCATGTGAGCCATGAAAAAGTACGAGGGTAATCACCAATGATGTCAATGATTCCCAAGGTATCTCTAGTACAACCCAACGAATGTGAATAAAGAGTTTTGAAGTTGAACATTTGAGGGATTATTCGATTAGAGGTAAATGATGAGAACCTACTGTCGAATTTGATGGAACCTGCCATTGAGACATGTAGGTACTAAGGTACTATGTTTGGTTCCTAAGCCTAACTCCTGGATAGTGAGTTGACGTCGACAAGAGTAGATTCGTCGAAGGAGGGTCATAATGAATCCCCCATCATTGACACGAAACCGATATAGGAAAGTGGTGTAGAGTAATGGATTGAATGAGTATGGACTGACACAAAAGCGGAGGCTGAAAATATTGCAGAAGGTTGAATCAAGTTATCACTTATCCTTTGAACATATAACGACATGAGATATGACTTGGCAGCAGGGATTAACAACGGAAACAACCACAAGGCGAGCTGACTCTAAATGGACAGGTTAATCAAAAGATGACTCACGACTGTAGTTATGACTCAAATATAGACTGAATACCAAATGAATACAAGGTGTGGATAAATGCCATGTTCAAAGTTAACGACTCATAAGCTACCAAAAGATGACTCAGCTTATTCCCCCATTTTCCCCAATCATGGTTGATGAGTACCCCTTTGTTTTTTAATGAGCTTGAGGAGGATAACATATGCTCGATATAGCTCACTTTTAAGTGAGTCCAACCTTGTGCATTTCATGAACCCAAGGAAGGAGAGGTTCGACTCCATAAGGATCCTTCGATGTTTAATTTTACGAGTCCAAAGAAGGAAAACTCGACAGCCATGAGATACTAACATTGGAGTTGGGATAGTATCACACTCATGAGCCATATATTCCTTTTCGAGGAATCATGTCATCATTTGACACCCAGTGCATGGATTTTAGCTCTAAAAGTAAACTTTAGGGCCAAACCCCAATTTTTTAGCTATGAATGATTTCTGGGGCCAATCCATCCTTAGTGCACCAAAACTAAAAAATCGACATGTGTGTCACTCATGGGATACATATTCCATATGGAAGTTTTTTGTTATGGTGGAGTCTCCATGATTTTACCATGATTCCTAATCTCATTGTATAGGTCCTGATCTCCTAATTTTTGTGCCTTAACCATGTATTGAACAAGGAGACTAAATGATAATGTGTCAATCCTCCAAATCATGCACATATGCCACTTCTGGGATAAATATTATTTCCAAAGACCTTTTTGTGGTCAATGATCTTGTGCATGAGCTACAAGCCCTAGAAGTAGTGCATAGTTCCTACGGTAATGGTTATTTCACCTAACCATGTCTTTGGTTAGGTGACTTGTCCCTAGTTTGTTAAACCTTAGGATCAACTCAACTCATACTCATGAGCCAAATACTTCTTCCATATTGCTTGTGCCATTATTCACTACAAAAAAACATGCAATTAGTGCCTAATTTAGCATCCTTTATTAGTGTAATTTTTGTTCTAATAGAGTTGGAAAATATGGCGCTAAACCTGGTGCAAACTTGCAATTTTTTAAAGCACCTAAATTAGTGCCAGTTTTGTTCTAGGTTTAGCACCAAAATTTGTGCCAGGTTTAGTGCTAGGATTAGCACCAAAATTAGCGCCATAAATATTTCCATATTTAGAACCATATTTAGTGTCTGATTTAGCACCAACTATCTGTAAATTATATTTACGGAAATAGAAATGGAAAATGGTAAAAATTGAAAAATTGGTAAGGAAATGTTGGGATTTGAATTTATATCACTTTCCAAGAGGCAAGAGCTCTACTTGAGCTACATTCCCACAAAAAATTAAAATTAAAAGTGCAAATATGAACTGAAACTAAACTAACATGTGCAAATTATAACTTACAAAACATAAATGGAAAATGGTAAAAAATGAAAATAAAAATAGAAAGTGTTAAGGGAATATTGTGATTTGAACCCAAATCACTTGCCAAGATAAAAGAACTCTACTTGAGCTACATTCCCACAAAAATATACCTTTAAAAGTGCAGTTCTAAATTGAAATGAACTTAACCTATGCATGCAAACAAGTGAATACAAATTGAAAAGTAATAAGAAATATATGGGTGTCAAGATTTGAACCTAGATCTCCTTGCAATAATGCAAGGGTATTCATTAATCCATACACATGAACTAGATTCGTATATTAAATAAAACCCCCCAAATGTCGTGTTTTTCTTCTTTCTCAGTTAAACCTACATCAACGAAACAACACTTAAATTAGAAAAACAATAAAGAAAAAATAAATCAAAAGAGGAAGGAAATGAGAAGGGAAGGGAGAAGCCATTACCTTCTTTATGGATGTTCCACCATGAAACCCTAAACCCACAACAACAAAATAACAATAAACATGAGAAAATAAATAAAAGTAAAGTAAAGTAAACTGGGGAGGAGAAGAGAAGGGGAAAGTCATTACCTTCATTATGAAGGTTCTTTGATAAAACCTTCTCCTCCATACACGAAACCCTAAACTTGCAACAAAAACACAACAATAAACATTATTAAATCAATAAAGGAAAAGAAAAGTAAAAGAGGAAGTAAGGAGAAAAAGAGAAGGATAATCCATTATTTTCGTCATGGAGGTTTCTCCATGAAACTAAATCCATATTCTCCATGAGGATGAAATCCTAGGAGATGAAACCTTAATTGAGAAAGGAGAAGGGTTGAGAAAAGAGGAGAGAAAGATAGGAAATATGAAAATAATGAAAGAGTAGGTCTTGAGAGGCTTTAATGAGGGAAAATTAGGGATTTTAATTAAAATAATTGAAATTCCCTCCAACTCATGATGATTGAGACAAGTGGCTTATTTTTTACCTTTGATATTACTTAACTTTATTTTTGAAAAGTTTCCCTTGTTTTTATTTAGTCACTAAAAAAACTTGGTACTAAATATGGACAATATCAACCAAGAAACCAATATCCTTACAACTTTCCAATATGATTAAGACTTGCATCTCCATACAACTTGACTTATTACTCCTATGATAATCACAACCTACGTACATATCAATTTAATTTATAAATCACTTAACAATTTGCTATTCAATTCCTTTTTTATTCCTCTATATCATCAATAAATCTTTAACACATTATGCAAAACTACTACACCTTAACCTAACAAACTTAGTTCTAACACATTATGCAAACTTATTACACAATCTTACAAACCTTTTGCAACAAAATTTAAAATTAAATATTAAATATAATTTTCCATTATAACATTTAAATATTTTTATTTTAAATATTATTGTACGGAGAGGAGGGAGGTGCTATACAGCCAGTAGTATGGGAGTTGTAAAGCTTCTACCTAACAAAATAATAATAAAATAATTAATTTTTTTTATGTCGGATCATAAAATAAAAAATTATAGAAAGTCTTTACAAAAATTCATGTTAACTTATAAAATAAAATATTATGAAAATTAATTAAATAAAATACAAACTTAAAACTTAAATCGAGATCTATCAACAAAGAGAGATCAAATTTCTTGAGTTTAATTTTTTTTTTAAATTAGATCTAAAGAAACTGAATCCTACTCAATGCTCGATAAATATAGGTTAAAGATAGTTCTTACATCAATCATACTTTTTTAAACACTTTAACAATTTATTGATCAATTTCTTTTTAATTTCCATAAATACTTAATATGACAAAACATTATGTAAAAACCTAACTCGACAAACCTAACAAATTTGTGGAACACATCTTACCTCCACAAACCTAACAAATATGTGGAACAAAATTTAAAATGAGATATTAAATTTAATAATATTTATCTATTATTTTTTAAAATAAATATTATTCAATGGCCATAATTGCACCGAGAGATCCTCTAACGTGATATAACGTTCGTAACAAAATAATTTAAAAAATTTATGTCGGCTCATAAAATAAAAAATTGTGAAAAATATTTATAAAAAAAAAATCCATGTTGGTTCATAAAATAAAATATTATGAAAAATAATTAAAAAATAGATGTTCGTTTATAAAATAAAAACTTAAAACTTAAACCCAGATCTATCAATCAAGAAAGATCAAATTTCTTGAGTTTAAATTTTAAAAAAAATACATCTCAAAAAATTGGATCCCTCTCGGTGCTTCATAAATACGAGTTTAAGATGAATCTATGTTGGTTTTAAAATAGTTATAATTTTAGAATATTTATTAATATTGAATATGATCAAATTTTAATATATATAATATTAATTATTCTATCATATTAATAATTAAATATAAACTTTTGGGAATAGTTTAAAAATTCTAGGTTTTGGAGTTTTTTTAAGTATATTTTTTGGGTTGTTTTGGTCAAATACTTATTGAAAATCTTCAGAGTAGTTTAAAAGTTTTATGATTTCGAACTAAATTTTGGATACTCAAGAGGTTTTTGATGGTGTTGAATATGTTTCTACCATAAAACACACTTAAATTCAGATTTTTCAAAATAAAAAAATGTCGGATTTGGTCATTAAAGGGGTTTTTGATGGTGTTGAATCTATGGCCAAATCATCTAAATTTTAGACAACTCTATCTTCAAAACATCTTAGTCATACATATTAGTTGTGGAAATTACATAATTTGGATTTTACCCTAAAACTAATTATGGGATTTCCACAAAAAAAACCACCATAAAATTGAAAACTTAAAATAAATAGACTACTCTTTTAATTTGTAATTTGTGGTAGACAACTTATGATTAGAGAATATAACTTCAGATATTCTTTATTAAAGATTGACATACACTTTTTTTTAGTATGTGGTTCACAAACCCCAACAAAGCTGCTATGGGTGGAGGAAGTGCTTGAGATTGTCCAAGAACTTGGAGCACAAATAATAAGGAAAGACATGAAAGGCATGAACGCCATCTTCGTAGAACAGAATCTCTACCTGCTTGCCCATATTTTTCAGATGCTCAACGTAGCGGAGATGCCAATCTTTCAGGGGATCCAGCCCTCCCACCACAACCAACGACGGAGGCAACGATAGCCCCGATATATCGACGCCCGTCACGTTGGCCGCCGGGTGGTTTCTCGTGGCCCCCTCCGGCAGAAACGCCTTCCAAGACCAATCGCCCGCCTCCACCGTAATGAACGGGGCTCTGTTGTTCAACCTCAACTCCGCCGGCGTCCTCTCCTCCCCGCCAAAGAAGGGCTGAATGAGAACGTGCCCCACAATCTTGACTGGACTCATGTCCCCTTCTCTCGCCACACGGCATCCCACATGGTGGACGATGTTTCCGCCCGCACTGTCGCCCATGAGGAAGCACCGGGACAGATCGGCGCTCGGCGGCAGGTAGTCCCGCCCCCGCGTGCGGAGCCACGCTAGGGCCGCGAAACAGTCGTCATAAGCAGCGGGGTACTTGTGCTCCGGAGCCAAGCGGTAGTTCACCGAGACGATCACCACTCTTCTTCGCCCGGCCAGACGACGGCAGAATATGTCGTAGACCTCGTCGCCCGCCGAGAGCAAGCAGAAGCCTCCGCCATGGAAGTAGACGACCACGGGCAACGCCCCCTCCTCGTCGTCGGCGTTGATGCAGGGAATAAAGAGACGGATCCATGAGCCGGTGGCCTCGTCGATGACGATATCTTTCGTATAGACTCCCCGCGTGGGCGTCTCGTTGGGCGGAGACTTGCGGATGACCCACGCTGCGAGTGTACGGTTAAGGGTGCCGTCGCTTCTCATGCCGACGTAGCTCATTGTTTTCAAAAACCAGCAGAACCAACTGACGCGACGGGGGAGCGAGCTTATCAGGCTGGACTCCATGCGTCCCTGCTCACAATTGGCCGCCATAGTAATTGGAAAACAGAGAAAGAATTGAAACGGATCTGGCTGCCTGGCTGCCTGAAATTGAAACGTGAGAAGGGTCGCTGTGGCGTTTTGTGGGAGTCTGGAGAGAGATGAATGCAGGAATCAATGCAAACCGGCCGCTTCGTTATCAAAACTCAGTGTCTTAAATTGCTGGGCAAAATGAACCACAAACCGGAGAAATTTTCTGCAGCTTTTTGAAATGTCAGTGTACGCTAGTTGTCACCAGTATGTTTTTTTTCCCGGTGGTCCACCACCACCTAACTCACGGAACGGAACTAAATTTATATATATTATTATTATATTAATTTATTAACTATCATACCTTTACACGTGGAATTGGAATGACTAATTTGAGGATGTTCTCCGCTTATTTCGCCGAATAATTTTGTAAATCTTAAATGAGGAATTTACTTTGAAAAGCATATATATATATATATATAAAAGAAGTCTAAGGTCACGACCATTTTGATTTTCTGGTTTTTTAACAGATTTCGTCACCTCTTGTTGGAAAAAATCTTGGAAAATAATTTAAAATGGAGGTTGGAAAAAATCTTGGAAAATAACTTAAAACGAAGAGTGGGCATGGGATTCAAGGATCCAATCCCACAACCACTATATCTCTAGGTGCCCCACAACCGACCGCAAGTATAGGACACGGGTAAGCTTGGGTGTGATTTGAACTCGTGACTTCTGTTGACAACATGTAATTTCATATCAAGTGAATCGACAATGAACCACACCCGTGTGGGCTTATAATGTTAGGAGGATATGCCATGCCCTCATTGGAATTGAACCTTGCCATTGGTGGAAAACTCCTCGCTCTTGACTAATGGATCCAACCCCTTTGGGCGATAGGTTACAAGTTAAATGTCACAAATAAGTAATAAGTTATTTGTTACATGTTGTTTTCCATAAAGCCCATTTTCTATGCATAAGCTAAGAGTTATCGAGGAGATGGGGTGGGATTTAATCCACTTATGTGTCCACGGGTCACAAGATCATTTAATACAATATTTCTGGGTATAACCACACATTCGACCACTACCTCAAGGTGCCCCCATGGCTCTAGGCTCGGCCCTTATTGGAATTGAACCTTGCCCACTGGTGGAAAACTCCTCACTCTTCACCAATGGATCCAACACCTTTGGGCAATATGTTACAAGTTAAGTGTCACAAATAAGTAATAAGTTATATGTTACTTGTTGTTTGCCATAGAGCCCATTTTCTATGCATAAGCTAAGAATTATCCAAGCATTAGCTATCGGTTATTGAATTTTGAATGACTGCCATAAAATCAATCTGGATAGTACACTTGTGTCATCCTTGTGCAATCTGGGATAAGCATAGATTCTACTCTACCCCAACTTCTAAGATAAAAACACCTATGAGTGTAAAGATTGTTACACAAAAATGTCGTCACCCTTGTGCAAGTGTCGCAAGTGTCGTCATCATGACCTAGTGTCGTCATCATGACCGTTGCAAATACCGTTATTATGACCAAGTGTTGTCATCATGACCGTTGTGATAATGTCGTCATCTTGACCATTGTGTAAACTCTTTGCTATTTTACCTAAACCCATTTTAGAGTAAAAACACATCCCTGAAGTTTCCCATCACTGGAGGGCTTAACTGACCTATTTTTCAAGGTCGTCGCAGTCTGCCCTTGTGCAACATGCGACGTCGCAAGTTGTCCTAATGCAACATGCGACGATGTCAGTTATTTGGATAAAAGAGTATCTTCGAGCCCATTCTCAAAGATGAGTGATGTGGAGGCCTATCCATAGGCTCTAGGTGAGGTGGCATTTCAGTTCCTAACCTTATGGAAAGATCCCTTAACCATCTCCCCTTAATCCTCAATCTACGCTATCTCTTTAGCCCTATATAAACACCCACTCTCTCCATGGGAGAGGGGGGAAGGTCTATGGTACCCTTATGCTAGTAGAACCCATACTAGTGATTGGGAAGCTTGTACCATCTTGGAGACTTGGTTTGGACATGTTGGATGGAGGATGTGACGTTGAGGCTTTGGTTGTAGCTTCATCTTTCTTATGTATTCCCACTTTTTAATACAGTTAATATAATCTCTTTCCATAAATGTTCTCATTGATAATGTTTAGAACTTTCTTCCTCAACTGTTAGTTTAGATCAATTATTGTTTAGATATCTCGTACTGCTTGTATTGTTTCCATATTGTCTTGACAGGTCTTACAGTTGGAGATCTGACGACTGCAAGACTTGGAGCAACAACAAGGAGAAGGATCCGCGATCTGAAAGGTATGATATGTAAGTACTCGATCTGTAACTAGATCTAGGAAATGAGTTTTGTATTATGTACTATTTGTTCTAGATTCACTTGAACTAGGGAGATCCGGCTCGCGTCTGCTCAAGTGGATTGTCCGATAACAAATTTGGCAAGTCCGCTGGGGATGAACATTGTTGTTTTCAATCTAAATGTCAGTTTCAGTTGATTGCTTTTCCAAGCCATCTCTTTGGCCATTTGCTTCTTAAGCCCTTTCACCATCAGATCTTCACTTTGAAGAATCTAATTACCTTCCTTTGAGTTTGTACTCCTCATTTTCAGACCATTTCATTGCTCATTGACTGGAGAACTGGTTCATTTTTGGACTTAGATCTCACCTATCGCACCTAGTTAGTGTACCCAGAGCGACACTGTGTTGTTTTTTATCTCTGTTCTTTGCCTGTTAGTTTGTCGTCGCAGCCCTTCCATTGGTATACGCCGACGTCGTCGCACTTCCCGCACTAGTGAACTACGACGTTGCACTGTGCATAAGCACAGAGTGCGCCGATCTGCCATTTTTGCCATACAAGCACCTTTTCTCCATTTCTGATTTGAGTTTTGGTTTGTGTGCAGACTCCTTTGCACTGTACCTTCCAGGAAGAGACCCTTTTGTCCAGCAGTGTTTTGTTTGGCTTGTTTGTATTGGTTTTTGGGTCTTTTGAGTTTTGGATTCATGTTTGGCCCCTTGAGTAAAAAGTAGTGTTTTGCTTGCATTTTTAAGCGAAATGGGTTCTATTTTTGAAAAAAAATTCCCCCTCATGGCCGGGGGGGCCATGAATCGTGCATTCTTCAGTTGTTTTGACCCGTCTCAAGGTTTTGAGATCATTTTTTGGTTTGGTGTGATTGACTTGTTTTAAAGACTTGAAGAGTGTGGGATATCCATGTCTTTTTTAGCCTCTCTTTCTTGGGTTATGCATCTTGTTTCCCTTACATGCTGAGCTATTAAATCATTTTTGGGAAAGATTGATTCTTTGTCTCCACTTTAGTTCAAAGAAAAACTTGATTTTGTCACTCTTTTACTATATTCATGAATTTGGAAAACGTAAA
This sequence comes from Larix kaempferi, assembly GCA_027924585.1. Classification (NCBI taxonomy): domain Eukaryota; kingdom Viridiplantae; phylum Streptophyta; class Pinopsida; order Pinales; family Pinaceae; genus Larix; species Larix kaempferi. Next base: position 7,135,969 of record BSBM01000450.1, on the reverse strand, counting down.
TATTCTTCTTACTTCATTTTGATCATTTGATATTCTTGGTCTTATCATCATAAGAAGAAGAAAGGCTTGTTTCAAATTTGTGTGCATTTGAATTAGATAAGATTGTTAAGTGCTTATCTTTATCTTGCATTTGTTTGGAAATATTTATGGAATCCTTCTTTCCGTCGCTTAGATGTGTCTTTTTCAAGTGTAAAAAGATAGGAAATGAGTTATAATTATTGCATTTGGTAGATTTTGAGCCTTTCTTGAGTGCCTTTGAGTTGTTTGGGTGCTTGCCATTTTTCTTTGGGAATTTCTGAAAGATTAGAGTATTGTAGATATCTTCTCACTTTCTGTATATAGATATGAAAAGCATTTAGTTATCAAATTTCATTTTTGGTACACGCATCTGAAAATTGAAAAAAGCTTCATTATTTTGTCTTACACATTGTTAAGATTAGTTGCATCTTTCATTTTCTTTGCGCTTTTTAGTTGATCTTTGTAGAAAGTTAGAATTATTGCACTCCAGGAAGGAATTCTTCTTTTCGCTACTACTTAAGTACTTTTGGTTTGAAAGAAAAAAGATCTCTCCTTACCTTAAGTAGTTTTCATTGAAAAGGAAAGGAAAATGTGCATTATCATGTAGTTGAGGATTGCATTATGTTTACATTTATATACTCACCTCATGCATCCACCTAACCATACAAGATAAAATTAACGCTAGCTTAAGTTAAAATCATTTAGTAACTATGTGTAAGTTAGAGATGTGTTCCGACGTCTTTAAGCGTGGTAGCTGTCATTATTTGCCAGCACTGTATCCCAGGGGTATTGTAGTCTTCCACGTACATTGGTATATCGAGCTCCTTCACGTACCCACCAAGTACCATAATCCGTACTTGGCGTATATCGAAGGGTGTATCACGTATATCGGAAGGTCTCTTGCCGAACGGTTGTGCATTAGACAGCACCACTACGGATTTGAACTCCCACGTACCTTGCGTATATCGGGGGACACCATTAGGATTCCTGAAACCAACTGAGTTAACCATTTGGTCATCTTGGCAAAGCAATACACTGAGAACAACACTCGGGGAGATTAGCACGCACGTACTGTCCAGGTAATCAGGTATGCAAGCAAGGGTACGGTTCTAATCCTCCTTGTCGCGTCATATTGTTGGACCCTGCAGTATATAGCGGTTTGCGATGCCTTGATAATCCTGTGAGGTTCCAGACTTTGAATCCACTCCTATTCACACAGTTTGCTTGTTGTTTTTAGACTTGAGTAGTGTTTGATTTGTGTGGTACTTTAGAGACTCTTAGGAAGTCTAGATATGGGAGACTCTTCCGGGACTACCAACCAGGAGGCACCTTTGGTCCTCCCTTTATGGCTATGTTGAGTCTTCCTGGATTGACGATAGGATTACCGGTATGGTTATTCTCCAATCCAGTTACGCCAAGTGAACCAATTGTGTCGGACCTAGGGCCTTCACCACATGAGCATCAATCTCATGATGACCCTTCTCCTTCTCCGTCGAGAGTTGAATTGGCTTCCATCTCTTCCTCTTTTCCTACTGAAAACTCTAATGTTAGTAAGAAGGCAGGTGTGAAGAAGAAGAAAGGGAAGATTAAGAAGAAGAAAGATAAGAAAGAGACCAAGCGTCAACCATCTTCCTCTGATGGCACTCATTCTATGAGAACACGTCGTAAGCCAAAGTTCCCTTGCAAACTTTGCAAGGGTGATCACCTTCTCAAGAATTGTCCCGGTCTTTCCCGTGTGTCAGAAGTGTGGTCTAAAAATCCCAAACCGCTTGTATCATCAACCTCTGACCATCATGTTGATGACACTCCCTCGACTAGTGACCCATTGGTGACGGGTCGGAAGTGTAGAGCTGTAGACCCTTGTTGGATATGCAAGGGCTTGCATCGTACTTACCTTTGTCCAAGCATGTATGAAGCTTCACGGTGGTTGGAAGATATTACTAGTTCTCAATAGGCCCTTCCAACAAGCGATAGTAAGTTGTCCCTCGATCCCCCACTGGTTGACCAAGTGATCAATTCAGTTTCATTTGTAATTGGTCCCACTCTTCCTTCCGAGAGTGAAGTGATTGAGTCGCTGTCATCTCCACTCGATCCCACTCTTTCATTGGAGAAAGTCTAGACTAAAGCAGTCACCATGACACAATCTTCGTCTCATTCTTATCTTCCAAGTGAGAGTGAATTGGAAACCACTGATGTTTTCCTAGTCAGTTCAGAATGTCCTAGGCAAGGGGAAACCGTATCCATTTCTACAGGACCCCCTCCAAGTACTGAGGTCATTTCCTTTGATTAGAATGGTCTAACAGAATCTCGTCTTCCTTTTCAAATATCTGTAGGAGTTTCCAATAAATACATCTTTCGTACGATAGTTGATGAAGGAGCTTCTGTTAGTATTTTATCCTCAACTGCATGGCAAGCTATAGGTTCTCCTCAGCTTGTGCCAGTAACTGACTAGATTTTGGATTTTAATAGAAGGCCTACCAGACCTTTAGGGATTCTCCCACAGTTACCTATCACGTTAAGAGGTAAAACTGTTTATGTTGATGTCATGGTTGTCCAAGGTCCTTTAGATTTCAATATGCTCCTTGGACGTGATTTTGTCTATGCTATGAAAGCTGTAGTGTCCACGCTCTTTCGAGTGATGTATTTTCCTCATCATGGGAATATTGTGACCATTGATCAACTTTCCTTCGTGACACCCACTCATCATATGACTCCTAGTCATCAGACTTCCCTGAATGTTCCACATGTTTTAGTGGTTTTTTCCTCCTGAGGATGGGGGGTACGAGAATAGTTTATTTTCTTGTTTCAAGCTCGTTAAAAAATGAAATTGACCCTTAAGCATGGTTTACCTTTGGTTTCAAGCTTACATAAAAATGAAACCAACCCTACAAGCACGGTTTATGTTATGTTTCAAGCTCGTTAAAAAATGTAACCAACCACCCTAGTATAGTTTCCCTTTGGTTTCAAGCTTGCATAAAAATGAAACCAATCCATTGGAGCATAGTTTTATTCTATTTCAAGCTCATTAAAAAATGAGATAGACCCCTCTAAGCATAGTTTACATTTGGTTTTAAGCTTGCATAAAAATGAAATAATCCCCTCGAGCATAGTTTTATTCCATTTCAAGCTCATTAAAAAATAAGATGGCCCCCCTCAAGCATAGTTATTGTCTATTTCAAGCTTGTGTAAAAATGAAATAGATCTCCCTCCCTTCAGTTCGAGTCTCTCGCTAGAGTTAGAACTTGAACCTTATTTTCCTCTGATTCTCGTTTTCCCCCCCTTGGTGAACATTTTCATATTAGTAGCTAGGTTGGTAGTTGGGTTAGCAAGCAACATTTTTAGACGAAATGAAGCTTGGGGGTCATGCCACATGTCGTACCGTCAGCAATCATGTTGAGGGAACACTACCATGTTAAGCCTCTAGCAATCATGCTAGGGACATTTACCAACCTCTGGTCATCATGTTGGGAAGGAACCCGTCAATAGGCTTTAACCTATGAGCATAGTTCCCTTTCTATGTCAAGCTCGTTAAAAAATGAAATAGGTTCCTGCGAGCAAAGTTCTAATCTTGTGTCAAGCTCATTAAAAAATGAAACAACTTTGTTCCCTTTGAGTCGAGTCTTCTCGTAGAATTAGTACCTGAACCTTCTTGTCACCCGCCTATGCCTTAGGCGGATGAAATGAAGCTTGGGGGCATGTCTTCAACCTCTGGAAGTCATGCTGAGATCAACTCGATTGCCTCTCCACACCACGTTGGAGCTAAGTCACTTACTTCTAGCAATCATGCTGGGGGCACACACCAACCTCTGGATGCCATGTTGGGAAAAAGTCCACCATTGGGAACATTTTCGTGCATACTTTCATTTCTTAGGTTTCGAGCTCATTAAACCATGAAAATTATCCCGAGCATAGTTCAGTTTCTGTTACAAGCTCATTAAAAAATGAAGCAGACATCTGGTCCACCATTGGGAACATTTTCGAGCATACTTTCCTTTCTTAGGTTTCAAGCTCATTAAACCATGAAAATTATCCCAAGCATAGTTCAGTTTCTGTTACAAGCTCGTTAAAAAATGAAGCAGACATCATGAGCATTCTTCCAACCTAACATCATGAGCATTCTTCCAACCTATCTTCAAGCTCATTAAAAACAGTAAGATAGCATTTGAGCTTACTTTTCACATTTTTTGTGCTCTGGTTGAAACATGAAAAGTGGTTTGAGCTTAGTTTTTACTTTTTCATGCTCTGGTTCAAACATGAAAAAGATTTTGAGTGCTTTTGATACCATTCTCGTGCTCGTTAAAAATTTGAGTTAAAAAGGTGTGTCTAACAAGTATAGGTTTATCACTTTATCTGACCTCGCTAGACTATTTACGGAAAAGGAACTGTGCCGAGTTTACTTTTTCCTTTGTCGTACTCGGTCATCAACCATGACAAAGTTGTTCATGGAGTCCTTTTTAAGCTCTTTTCAGACTCCCTAAATAGGAAAAGATTTCTAAGCAAACTTGATGCTTTCACGCTTGTAAAAGCATTTGAATGATCGTCTTTCTGGTGATAGTTTACCCCTTTTTCGGACCAGGAAGCACTATTTACGAAAAAGGAATACTCCAACCAACCATGGCTGGAAGAGTCCTCTCCCACATTTTTTTACCCTTTTTCGGGCAATGAGGCTAACTTTACGAAAAAGGACCGTTGGAGTTTCCTTTAGTTCTTTTCAGACTCTCTAAACATGAAATGATGCTGAGTTTCCCTTCTCTGAACTCGTTAAATTTTAAACATTGAAGGGCCCATTATGGGACGAACCCCTCCTTTCCTAGGTTCGTGAAACATTTGGGATTGGACTCATCTATGAGATGAGCTATACCGAGCATCTGGTTACTCTCATCAAGCTCGTTAAAAACACATGAGGCACTCATCAATCATGATGGGGAAAAATGAAATATTTTGTGTTACATCTTAATTACGGTAGTACGTAGTCACTCTTGAACATGGCACTCGTTTGAATTTGCATTTAGTACTTGGGTAATCCGTTTGTCCTCGATTCTTGTCAATTCCATGAGTCGTATCGCTCCTTTGGATCAGCCAAAGAATGCTTCCACCATCAGTTGCATTATGGGTTGGTATCATTCTCGTCATGTCAATACTGCCAAGTCATGCCATGCCCATGTTCAAGAGATGTTTGTTAATCATCACTTGCAGTCAGTATACCTTTGATCATGTTGGTCTACCTTGAGTCAGTCTTGCACATTACTCTGTCGTCCGATCTACTCCAAACATCTGTTATTGAGTTTCATGTCGATGATGGGGGATTCATCATGGCCCTCCTTCGACGGGTTCATCCTCGTCGACTTCAAATCATCATCCGAGGATTGAACTCAGAAACCAACCAAGTACCTTGGGCCTGCATGCCTCAATTGCAGGTTACCTCGCTTTCAACATGAGTTTACATCATTGACTCTTGATTGAAATATTTCATCTCACGTTCGACTTCAGCTCATTTATTCATGCTTGATGATATGTACTATGATACCTTGGGAATCATTGACATTAATGGTGAGCTCCCTCGCGCTTGTTAACAGTATACATTAATGACCAGTAATCAAGTGGTTTCTACCATGTTCGACTCCAAAACATTGTAATCACATGGATAGATTCGTATCATTGCGGGTTCAGCTTGAAGACCTTGGGAAGTTCTTTGTTACCTTGTTTGCGATGGGGATTGTTTGGGACACACAGATCCACTTTTGTATTGGTCGTGGCTATGTTGTTAGTTCAGAGTTACACAGATCCACTTTTGTATTGGTCGTGGTTGTGTTATCATCTCATCATGGATCTACGATTGTGTCTAGTATCCATGATTGTGTTCAGTCGGTCTGATAACAGTAATTTGTGCAGGGATGTGTCTACACAAACTTAACTATCTTACTAAAGATTGGTGAGATCTTACGTCAGAAATGAAGTAATTAACACAAGTTATTTCAAAATCTAAATTCATTCATCATTTAAGATAAGCAATCTTTAGATTTACAACCATTTAATAGTTTAAATCACACAACATAAGCAATGTCTAAACATCATAATGGCAGAAACTTGAATTACTTCATATTGAAACAAGGAAGAAGTACAACTTTACCAATAAGCTTGATGTGAACCCTTCCTCCATTGTCATGAGCTTCCCTTCCTTCACCCTTGCTCTTGAAGACTTGAAGCTCTTCTTCCTCCTCCAGAATCTCCTCAGCATGCCTTTGATTTTTTGATCACCCTTTACCATGCCTCCCATACCATTCTTATATAGCATTGGGAAAGGAGCCTTAGGTCTTTCTAGTGAATGTGGGATTAGTCACTCTTCTCAATTTTAATTATTTTCCAGTGAAAACCCACTTCTGAATAGTTTTTAGGCCCTTTTGCACCATTTATAATTATTTAATCACAATTAATGCATCTTAATGCATTTCTTAGAGAGGATTTGTCTCTGGACGAAACTGTGTTATGACTTCCTGCTGCAAGGGCATGGAAAAAATATGCCTCTTCCATTACATGATGAGGGTGCTATTTTGATTGTTAACACGGTCTTTACTATCATGGATCTGCAATGTAATTGGTCGGCAGCCATGTTTTGTTTTGTATGAGACTTGTGGATCTCAGGTCATTTCTGCAGCAACTCCTTCCAACCAACAAGTCCTTGCCATTTTTCTTACTACAAAGCATTTCACCTATCTCATTCCGTCAGCTTCATGCTTTGGCGGGCATTCTGTTACACCAAAATGTCATCACCCTTGTGCAAGTGTCACAAGTGTCGTAAGTGTTGCAAGGGTCATCATCATGATCGTTGCAAGTACCGTTATTATGACCAAGTGTTGTCATCATGACCATTGTGATAATGTTGTCATCTTGACCATTGTGTAAACTCTTTACTATTTTACCTAAACCCATTTTAGAGTAAAAACACATCCCTGAAGCTTCCCATGACTGGAGGGCTTAACTGACCTATTTTTCAAGGTCGTCGCAGTCTACCCTTGTGCAACATGCGACGTCGTAGGTTGTCCTAATGCAACATGCGACAATGTCAGTTATTTGGATAAAAGAGTATCTTCGAGCCCATTCTCGAAGATGAGTGATGTGGAGGCCTATCCCTAGGATCTAGGTGAGGTGGCATTTCAGTTCCTAACCTTATGGAAAGATCCCTTAGCCATCTCCCCTTAATCCTCAACCTACCCTATCTCTTTAGCCCTATATAAACACCCACTCTCTCCATGGGAGAGGGGGGAAGGTCTATGGTACCCTTATGTTGGTAGAACCTATATTGGTGATTGGGAAGCTTGTACCATCTTGGAGACTTGGCTTGGACATGTTGGATGGAGGATGCGACGTTGAGGCTTTGGTTGTAGCTTCATCTTTCTTATGTATTCCCACTTTTTAATACAGTTAATATAATCTCTTTCCATAAATGTTGTCTCATTGATAATGTTTAGAACTTTCTTCCTTAACTGTTAGTTTAGATCAGTTATTGTTTAGATATTTTGTACTACTTGTATTGTTTCCATATTGTCTTGACAGGTCTTACAGCTGGAGATCTGACGACTGCAAGACTTGGAGCAACAACAAGGAGAAGGATCCGCGATCTGAAAGGTATGATATGTAAGTACTCGATCTGTAACTAGATCTAGGAAATGAGTTTTGTATTTTGTACTATTTGTTCTAGATTCACTTGAACTAGGGAGATCCGGCTCGCGTCTGCTCGAGTGGATTGTCCGATAACAAATTTGGCGACTTCGCTAGGGACGAACATTGTTGTTTTCAATCTGAATGTCAGTTTCATTTTAGGCAAAAGCATCTCACATTTAGGCAAAAGCAATCTTAGTGGACTCGTGTTTTTACAAGGAATGTGAATATATAAACATATGGGTCACATAGGCCTTGAATCTCAGGCTCCTTGAAAAAAAAAAACTACTACAAATAATAGTTTTGCTGGAGAGGCGCCAATGTTGAATCAGATCTTTGGCAAGCTTGATGGGACTCTGATTGTCACACAAGAGGGTAGTCAGATGTTGCTAGAATCCAAACTCTAAAAGGATCTCTCAAATCCATAGGGCTTCTTGACTTGCACTAATTACAGCTCGATACTTTGATTTTACTAAAAAAAGAGCAAGTCTAGGTTGTTGTTCCTTACAATCCCAAGTGGTAGGTCCATAATGAAGACTGAAAACATAACCTTGATTCATATACCAACTAGACTCGCAAAATAGAAGCATGAAACACATTATTTTATTAATAATGTAGTACTCAAATACATTAACATCAATCTTCATCACTAGATAGAGTGTTTGCTGACAACCGGGGCTATGTGTTCATAATGGAGGTGATGGCATGGGGCCTGATGCAATAGGTGGAAGGGTCTCACACTCCAGGGATTAATGGCTCGGTACTTCATCCAAGCCAAATGATCATGCAGGTTAATGGAACCAATTTGGAGGTCTACAGGTTTGATAGATTACACGATTTGGGAGCCCATCACATAACCCAACATCATGTTGCTCTTCATGGCTAGGAATTGCAATGACGAGATGGTACGTATGTATTTAATAGGTATTATGGCTCAAGTGCAAATAAATTACAAGGGAATGCCATGGTTATCCTCCTGCATTGGCCCTACTCTCTTAGTCAGGTTGATTTCATTCCCATTAAGGCAATATCTGGAACTTTGACTCCTTTAGTTTACTATCTCATGGATCCCTGTGGACGGAAACCCTATCCCTCCCTCTCCAATTCGTCGTGCGCCACTAAGGTTGTTGTAGATGCCGTTGAATTTTATCATGACTTGGTCCCTAAGAAAGATCAAGTGACCATGCTTGTGTTGGAAGCTGAAGTCAAGTTGGCCAGGGAATTCAAGGATATTATGCAAGTTGAACAACATGTGAGGGGAATAATCCCATATTTTAGCTGCACCAAAACCCACAACTCCTAATTTCACAAGACCTTGAAACTCTATTGGCACACTAAGACAATGGTGGCTCTGTGCATGCTACCTAAGGATGAATATTTTTTTCAGTTGAAGCAGGGCATGGAGACTCTCAAGGAGAAACATGGCTATCTTCTGTCTATGGTGACCTGGATTGCTTAACGAAACAAAGGCACCTTTCAACCTCCTTCTGCGAGCCAACCATGGGTAGAATCCTCTTCTGTTGTTGTTCACTATAATGTCGCAGGTCCACCTTTCCCTTAGGTTCCTCATGCAGTGGAATAGCATGCTTTACAATTTTTGCATTATAGTTATGTTCCAGGTTTTTTGTGTCCAAGTAATAAGCTATAAGACAATATATAAGACATATTATGTTCCTTTTATGGCTTAGTTTCCCACCTAAGGCAGGCTTGCTTTCATGCTTGTTCTTGGTTCTAGAGGATTGTTTTGGTTTTCCTAACATCTAAACCAGTATAAACATCTATGTATAATTTGTTCTTATTAATGTAGTTTCTTCTTACTTACAAAAAAACATTGACATCAACCTTCTTTTATTTGACTAATAAACGGTTGCATAATCTAATTGTATATTAAACTAATACCTATTAAGGACAATATGACTTAATTACATTTTTGTTGCATAACTAAGTGTTATACTCCAACATGACTAGGGTATGTGAGCTTGCTACCCTAATCCTTTGAATCATTTCTTTGCATTAGAGCAAGTTTGGAATTTAAAATGTGCCTCCTAAGTAAAATAATAAAACAATACTTAAAATAATAAAATAATATTTATGAATTTTGGAGGAAGAGAGAAAAAAAAAAAAAATCTTCATATTTTCAACATATTTCCTTATGGGTTTACTAAAATTTCAAGTAGGAGCACTTGTTGGATGCAAAATTTAATTCTACATCCAATGAGTACCTACACTGCATACTTTTGAGAGACCCCACCCCATGAAAAGTGAGAACGTAACACATTTTTTAATGTATTTCCCATTTTTCGTGGGGTGGGGTCCCTCAAAAGTATGCACTGTGCATACTCATTGGATGCAGAATTAAATTACACATCCAACGAGTGCTCGCACTCAAAATTTGAGTAAACCCATAGGGAGATATGTTGAAAATACGAAGTAAAAAAAGTAGTTTTTTTAATGACAAATATGCCAAGTCAACCATTATGATTGACTCTTTTTCTTGAAATTCTATTGGTTCTTGAGTTCCAACTCATCAATGGCTCTTTTTCTTATGAGGCCCATTTTAGACCCCAAATTTGCTCTAATGAAAATTCTTCATTGAGCCTTTGCTTGACTCCGTCAATGGATAAGAAATTAGTCCCTTATCCTTCCATCCACTTATCTCCTATTTACTAGCATAAACCATTTTGTTAAAGCTATCTCTTCATTTCACCTTTAACCTAATTGAAAGCTTTACTGATCCTATCATAGGGAAGCCTCCCTTGAGTTGGAGAAAATTCAACTTGAAAAACAATTTTTTTTTGGTGTGTGACATATTTAACCTCCCTTTTAGTTTCACTAAGCCCATACCTTGAACTTTAACACTTTGAAGGTGTAGACCAATTATCACTATCGTGTTGTGTAATTTAAGACAACATAATTGAATATCCAAAATATGACTATATATCCCTCAACACACTCAACCATAAATGGAATAAAAAATACTTCACTCATACAAGAATTCCTTACATCAATAATAAAACTCGATGATAAGGATACCCTCTTATACTCGTACCCAATTAATATTTCATTATGTAATTTAAAACAACATAATTGAATATCCAAAATATGACCATATATCCCTCAACACACTCAACCATAAATAGAATAAAAAATACTTCACTCATATAAGAATTCCTTACATCAATAATAAAACTCGATGATAAGAATACTCTCTTATACTCCTACCCAATTAATATTTCATTATGTAATTTAAAACAACATAATTGAATATCCAAAATATGACTATATATCCCTCAACACACTCAACCATAAAGGGAATAAAATGTACTTCGCTCATACAAGAATTCCTTACATCAATAATAAAACTCGATGATAAGGATACTCTCTTATACTCCTACCCAATTAATATTTCATTAATTTCATAATGACCTTCAACTATTCATGTCAGATTCATAAATTTTCCGATTAATATTTCATTAATTTCATAATCTAAATGGGTATACCTTCAACTATTCATGTCAATTCATAAATTTTCCAAGGAATTCGTTGCCTTATATTAGGCAACCTAAATGGCCTACAAGTGCAGATGATGTTGTTTTCTTCATAAACTTTTGATCTTTATTCTTTTTTTCATAAATAATATGGTTTCTTACCTTTCAAAGGAAACTAGCATTCGCCACGGGAGGGGCAAAATGAATGCTGAGGGGCTAAGCACTATAGTCCGAAAGAAATTTTTGGGAAGATTAAATTCCGGCCAAGTTCCAACGGTGGAGATGGCTCAAGAAAAGATTGATGGTTGTCGTGGACTCCCGCATCGCCAAAAAGCTCGTGTGAAAGCCATGGTGAGCAGTTGCGGATACAATACCACTGGAATACGTGGCGCAATGCTATTGTCCCGCATGGACACGATAGTGGTATCACAAACCACTGAAGCGCCATGCGGAACCGCCAAAGAGTAAAATGTGGAAGCGTGGGTCGTGGCACGTGGCGGATGCACGAGAGATGCACGTGGAGATGGCTGTGGCACGGGAGATGCGCCATAATGGATGATGATCGGACGGAAGACATGCATTAAGAAAAGATCAAGGGATGAGACCCATCCGCATCAGGGGAAATGCACACTCGATAATGGAAAGGGTGGTTGCGGTAAACAAACCACCTTCACAGGTGTCACGCGATGGTTGATCCGAATGCATTCGAAAGCAGGAAGGAAAACCACTACGTAGGATCGCGGATACCGCCATGGAGAATAAAGGGCGCAAGATCTGATGGCTTAAATCATTAATATGTGCGATCAACGGTTGGAAAGAAAATAACTCCGGAAAGCTGCAAGAAAGATAAGAAAAAGTGCTTATATAAAACAAAAGGGTTTTCAAAAATGGAATTTTGTCTCTGTGTCGCTGTTCTCGGGAGTTTTGAAGACCAGTGGAGATTGCCAGTTACGTCAGAAGGATAAAGGACGTGTCTGCATAGGTAGGGTCTGTGACCTGTCTCGCATATTTTAAAGGAAAAGATTAAATTCCGGTGAAATTCTGAATGAAACTCTGTCAATTTGAAATTCTAATTTGTTTTACATATTATATTCTATATGAGGAGAAGAAACGACCTACGCAAAAGAGGAAAACTCCTCATTCTTGCTATCAGTACGTTTTTTTTGTGGGTGAAAGCTATGGGAAGGGCGTAGGACCATCTTCATTCTTGCTTCAATGCTCGTTTTAATCCATCCTGGGTGATTATCATCGTCGTTTTGCTCTGCGTTTTTTTTATGGGCTTTTTCTTTTTGTTTATAAAGTTCTTATTATTCCTGTACAGGGCCGGAGGCACCACGAGGCCACCCTCTCTCTGGACAGAGCCTTCATTGCTCGTGAAGGACCTCAAGGCGCAGACGAAAGAAACGCTCTTACTTCGGAGCTCAGAGGTTAGTCAATATTTTGATATATCCATGGATAAAAGAGAAAGGAAAAGCTACACGTGGCAGTATTCCATCGTGGATTCCCGCATTGTCAAAAAGCTCGTGTGAAAACCATGGTGAGCGATTGCGGATACAATACCACTGGAATATGTGGCGCAATGCTATTGTCCCGCATGGACATGATAGTGGTATCCCAAACCACTGAAGCGCCATGCGGAACCGCCAAAGAGTAAAATGTGGAAGCGTGGGCCATGGCACGTGGCGGATGCACGGGAGATGCACGTGGAGATGGCCGTGGCACGGGAGATGCGCCATACATTGATGATGATCGGACGGACAACATGCATTAAGAAAAGATCAAGGGATGAGACCCAACCGCATCAGAGCAAATGCACACTCGATAACGGAAAGGGTGGTTGTGGTAAAGAAACCACCTTCACAGGTGTCACACGATGGTTGGTCCGCATGCAGTGGAAACCAGGAAAGGAAAACCACTATGTAGGATCGCGGATACCGCCGTGGAGAATAAAGGGCGCAAGATCTGATGGCTCAAATCATTAATATGTGCGATCAACGGCTGGAAAGAAAATACGTTCGTAAAGCTGCAAGAAAGATAAGAAAAAGTGCTTATATAAAACAAAAGGGTTTTAAAAAACGGCATTTTGTCTATGTGTCGCTAATCTTGGGAGTTTTGAAGACCAGTGGAGATTGCCAGTTACATATGAAGGATAAAGGACATGTCTGCATATGTAGGGTCTGGTGACGTGTCTCGCATATTTTAAAGGAAAATATTAAATTCCGACGAAGTTCCAACAGCGGAGATGGCTCAAGAAAAGATCGATGGTTGTCGTGGATTCCCGCATCGCCAAAAATCTCATGTGAAAACGATGGTGAGTGGTTGCAGATACAATACCACTGGAATACGTGGCGCAATGCTATTGTCCCGCATGGACGCGATAGTGGTATCACAAACCACTGAAGCGCTATGCGGAACTGCCAAAGAGTAAAATGTGGAAGCGTGGGCCATGGCACGTGGCGGATGTAGAAAATACACGGGGTATGCACCATACATTTATGATGATAGGACGGACGACATGCATTAAGAAAAGATCAAGGGATGAGATGCATCCGCATGAGGGGAAATGCACACTTGATAAGGGAAAGGGTGGTTGCGGTAAACAAACCACCTTGACAGGTGTCACGCGATGGTTGATCCGCATGCAGTCGAAAACAAGAAGGAAAACTACTATGTAGGATCGCGGATACTGCCGTGGAGAATAAATGGCGCAAGATCTGATGGCTCAAATCATTAATACGTGCAATCAATGGCTGGAAAGAAAATACGTCTGGAAAGGTGCAAGAAACATAAGAAAAAGAGATTATATAAAACAAAAAGGTTTTCAAAAACGACATTTTGTCTATGTGTCGTTGTTCTCGGGAGATTTGAAGACCAGTGGAGATTGCCACTTACGTCAGAAGGATAAAGGATGTGCCTACACAGGTAGGGTCTGGTGACCTGTCTCGCATATTTTAAAGCAATTTCTTTATAAAAAAAAAACAATTTAAATGGAGGCTGTGCATGATATAGATGTTTTTAAAGCCAAAGAATCCCTAGAAGACAGAGATGGGGATGTTTACGATACCCTAATTAGGTTACCGGTCGCTGAAATCAAGCTTAAATTGTCTAGATTGTTAGAAGAAGGTATAGACGTACACAGAGTCCACCAGTCATCCTTGCTAACCTTCTGCCCTAACCAAATCCTGTCTTTTCCAGAATTAGTGTCGTGGTGTGTTGATAATTATTCCAGAGAAGAAAGGACTGTGTTAGATGGTCGGAAAAGAAGAACCGTCTGTAAAATAGAGCCCGCTGTCATAATTGAAGCCCTAGACATAAATTTTTCCCAAACCCTCGAATCTGAAAGTTTTTCGGAAACCTCTGCTATTGAGTTTTATCACCAAGCCCTTCAAGATAGTAGAGAAAAGTTCCTATCCACATGTCTTAAACCAGAAGCAAGGACTTCAGATATCACTTACCCTATAGAGGCCACTCTATTTGATGAAAATACCCAATTGGTTTTAACCTTGTTAGCTTTGGTCCTAGGTTTTGACACAGGCATGTACGTAACTGAGTTTCAATTAAGCCTTTCGTATAGAATGAGTATAGTTCCGCCGGGGATTGACGAAAGTCAAATTCCTCGACTTAACTTTGAAGAATTGTTGGCTGAAAAGATCCATCACCAGATGGTTAATTTCCCTACTCTCAAACACTTCAGATTTCAGTCATTCTTGATGAGAATGATCACGATGGAAAATCACAAAGACCTACAATTCCTTGAGATAGTTTCGACAAATTTATTGGAGAATAATATGTTTAATTACATAAATTATATGCTCTCAGAAATTTACAGAATGATTTATGGAGAAAGGTTTCCTAGAGTACTACTGGAGATGCAGACATGGATGCAATTAAGTACTGTATATGCTATAGGGGATTGGTTCCTGTCAAAAGACAATACAATGATTAGGTTATATGGCTTTAAACATAAACCCTACATTTTACCGACGTTTCTTACCTTAAGGGTTTTCACCTTGGAGTTTCTCAGGCATAAACTAATTGTTGAAGATAATAATTTCTTGTTTTTCAAACAAGCAACAGATATTAAGTATCCGTTTACACTTGGCCCATTCACAGTGAAGAACAAAAATGCTGCTATCTATATAGAAAAATTATTGAAAGATATGGAATTTGAGATAGACGTGGCCATCGAATATGATCCGTTAAACATAATTTCAAAAAGGAGAATGGGTCATCGCATCAAAGCGCTGAATCATCAGGTGAATGAGGGAATGTCTGATAGAGCAAATTGGTTGGACTATAAGGAGACCAAAGAAATTGTTCCTGATTCTCAAGAAAAAGAAATGATATTGACAGGTACGATGGTAGAGGCAATAAGCACAGTGAACACTGCAATGGTGGGGTCTAAAAGGTCTGCACAAGACATAGGTAACATTGAGACTGAAGATGCAGAAAAAGGGAAAAAAGTTAAAAATGGATGAGCAAGAAGATCTAATGGCATTTTCAGAAAAAAGGAAGAAAAAACCGAAATCAAAATACCAGAGGTCACAGTAAATGAATATAGTATTCAGGAAGCCCTGGTGGAAAAAGATGTAAATAAACCATATAATATAATGGATGTTTTTAATGAGCACTGTCAAAACAAGCAAGAATCTTCCCGGCAAACCAGTAAATTATTTCCAAAGGTTAGGAGTATATCCAGCACATAAGTCAGTTTATTTACTAGCAGAAATGTTAAAGACAACTCTCTTAAATTTTCAGTTGTTACCAAAGACAAGATCTCAGAAATGAAAGTTGACTTGAATAAAATCAATGCTCTAGACATAATTTTATTGCATAGACAAACCAGAGAAGTTATATACTCAGATTATTTGGAAGGGATCATAAAAGTTAACAATATGAAGATTTTAGTAGACAAATTAAATAACCAGTTGAGACAAGAAAAGACAGAAAATAAGTCTCGACAACAACAAATAAAAAGATTACAATCAGAGTTGGTAAACAAAGACGGAGATGGGGCAGCAAATTTACTCAAAGAAAAGGACAGCACAATTCGAATGTTAAAGCAGAGGCTGAAAATCCCAGATGCTCAACTTATCCAGGGAGCCGAACTGACTGTACTAGAGAAGGAAAAAGAAGAGCTGTCAGATGAAGTGAAAGATATTACTGCAAAAATGGTGAAGCTCGCTGAAGAAAAAGTTCATTGGGAAAAAGAGAAGATTTGTTTGGAAGAGCAATTGCAAGAGGTAAAGAAAAAGTTAACAAAATTAGGTCAGCAACAGGCATATGCAGGTACAGGTGAAGAGAAAGCTGGAGCAAACAGTCTCTTACAAGCCATGTCCCAGATAAGTCTGAAGGATGTTGAGATTAAAGAATTGAAAAATGGAACACAGAGGCTAAAAGAAGACAATGAAACAAAGGATAAGGCAATTGAAGCCTTGCAAGCAAAGAATCAAGAATTGTCTGATAACAATAGAAGATTGTTAGCCCATGTAACAGGACAAGTTGCAATGCAGGGTTGTTAGCATATGGTGTGGGATGAGATTATAAAAGAAGTTGAAAAATTGAGACCCTATCTTGATTATATGAAGGTTAAAGAAAAAGTGGCCAAGGATGCTTTTGAAAGCTGTAGAGTAGCCAGAGAGAATCTGAACAAAAAGCCAAAGGAAATAGCACAAAGAGCAATAACTTTCCTAAATAGTTTGACTGAAGCGGATTTGACAACAATGGATATAAGGAATAGAATTTTAGTCATTACATGGGCTAGAAGATTTTTAAGGAAGTATTCACATATTGAAAATATAAAGTTGGACATGTATGAGAGGAAGTAAACAGGTTTAAGAAACAATTTGAAAAATTGATAATCAAAGGATTCCCTGCTTTTTGGGATGCAAATCATGAATTGATTTCTGCAAATGAATATAAGAGGTTATTGTTTGTTATAAGAATGAATCACAAAAAGTTTCAGCATTTGGATCATATGTTTACTGGAAAGATTCTAATGGAGAAAATTGCTGAGGACTTTGAAATTTTAAATATGTTGATCTCAATCTGTGAGAATATTCCTCTTGTTTCTTATGCAGGTCACATTGAAATGCGAGTCTTAATAAAGGAAATGACCAGTTATGATATGCCCACTGCTGACCAATGGAACTATGTGGATAAATATGGAAGACAAAGATATTCTGCTCATATATGAAGATGCATTCAGAAACTCTTGTCAAGTGGCAAAAATGATGTTTTTATTTTAAAAGAAAATTTTGTAATATTGTTTAAAGATTGTTATCTTTGGAGTTAAGACATTTTCAGTAATTAGTTAAAAGAAGCGGTTATGTCAAACTTCTTTTGAATTTTGTATAAAAGACAATGAGAATCATTTTTGAAGGGGTTGGAAACTCCTTGAGAGACAATAAGTTTTGAAGTCAAATTTTGAATAAAAAAGCCGTATGGTGGAAAATACCTATTTTGTTGAACACCAGAGATTCATGTGTTCATCGTTTTTATAGTTTGTCTTTTCGCTTATCTCTTCATGTGCATGTCTATTTTCTTTGTTATATCTTCCATTATGTTCTTCTTCTATGCTTAAATGAACATTTGAAATAGATTGGGATTCATACTGGTTATGGCTTGATCTATCGCATTTAAGTATCCATTTATTTCTCTAAGGTTGACAATGGATTCATCCTAGTTTGATGCCTGTTGTTGATGGACTGTTATTATTTCTTTCTATGCTACCTGCAAAATCTTATTGACTGTGATATGGTTGCTATCTTGACTCTATGCCCAATGTTTCTTGTTTCCTTTTCAACCAAGTAAATCATTTTTGAGAAATTTGAGTGTATTCTATATATTTTTAGCCTTTATATATATCTTGTGATAGAGCCCTCTCTGGTGGAAGAAATGGATAATTTTTCTACCTAAAGATTGGTTTGAAATAGGTTACCTTAGGTGTTATTCTTTTACAACCGGGGATAAAATATAAGTGCTAACTATGATTATAATCTAGTTTGGTATTCTCATAAACCTCTAAATTCATGGTTATAACCTTATTATCCTGGGTATTCACCACGAATGAATATAATTTTCGTGGATATGCAGGGTTTGCATTTGGTTGAGTCAAAGACCTAGATAGCAATAGGCTAATCTGCATAATGATTCTCTCAGGTGTTCTGCATCTCTGTTAAAAGTATTTGGAGCTTTGATCCTTATATGAAACCCCACTTTCACAGCATTTCCCTGAAAAACAAAGAATTTGGGTTTAAAGAAAGAGGATTCAAACTTGGGGGTCATGGCAGCATTGTTTGAGATTAAATGCGAGAAGTTGGGATTGCGGCAAGTTTGGGGTTTTAAACAATTAAGTTAAACAAAAGCCGATTTGGTGAACGTTGCAACTTTGTGGATTTTGTTGTACACTCACCAAACTAAATTTTTCCGCGTAGGATATCGAGTTGTAGCATGAAAGTTTTCATTGTAGGAGGACTTACATTTTTTCTATGTTATTGAGGCTCATATGGCGACCATCCTGGGGGTATAAATTGCAGATTTGTGAAGGAATTTACAAGTGATATTTGCGTAGATGTGATTTTAAGATATGGTTATAGTGAATTTTGACTAATTTCTGTTGTTCCAATGGAGTTAAATATTATAATTTATTAAAATTTGAGTGAAAGTCAATAAATTTGTGTTGTGGGAGTATGGTTTATTTGGCTGAATTTCTAATTTGAAAATACAATAAGCTATAGAACATATAAATTACAGTATTTTGTTTTCCATGTTATTTGCGAAACCCATGAACAATCCATAGAGTGAACATATAGTCTTCGCAGATTAACATACTTGGACAAATGCATTTTGTCTGACTAAAGGTAAAAAATGCTGTATAAGTTGACACCCAAATTAATGATAATGTTTTCTGTTTTTGCAAGATTGTAGATTATGGTTGTTGGACCATAAGCATTGACTACAAATAAAATTTCAATGCTATTTTTTGATTTGGTGCTTTTACGTTTGGACAGGTTGGATATGTACATGTCATTCGAAAGAAGCAAAGGCAGTGTAGTAGAGTTTGACCTTGACATATAAGTTTTGTTGCTCTGTACTTTTTACATGATGTTTGGAGACACAAAGCCTGTGACAGGAGCATCTCCGCAGTTTTCATGGACTGAGTTATATAGAGCTATTAGGGACACAAATTTCCCAGATGCAAGTATTGAGGAATTATTGGTTTATAAAAATATCAGGAAGTCACACCTCCACAGCGCAACAACACGGCCTGAGCTATTTCCATGCTTAGAAGTGATAGGATGGATTATACAGAGGACTGATGCAATGTCTAGAATGATTTCAGACACTACTGGTGAAGGTCTTGGATCCTTCCAGGCAGGTCACTTAGATGCAGCGTACAACCTTCCTCATGCTGATGTTATGTTGACTACTCAATGGGTAAAAGATGCAAATTTTAATTATTTGGAATTTGCTAGGAAGATGACAATCCCTGGAAAACAGTTAAGGACAAAAAAGAGCGGGGAGTATGACACTGAACACCTGAGAACCACGTTTCTCCTAATAGCTTTGATGTTGAGCCGAATTTATGGATTGCCAGATGGGAATATTTACAAACTCAGTTGGGCACCTGTGATGTGCCATGTTGCGACACATGGTACAGTATTCAATTGGTCTGCAATCATCTCAGACAGCTTATCTACAAACATTGCTGCAGCTCAACGAGGAGTAGCTGAGGATAATGTTAATTTTCATATGTCTGGGTATTTGTTGGATTGCATCTTAATTAGATATCCTTTTCCAATTTTAGGATGTGTTTGGAATACAAATGGGCCTCCTGTGCATGTAGCATATCAAATGCTTTGGGGCGACAGGTATAAAAGTCACTATAAGAGAATATGTGAATCATTCATCATACCACTGTATCGCTTGATGTTTAAGGAAGAACCATGTTGCATGTCTGAGAATGCTATCAAAGTCATTGAACAGTATGGAGATTATTACTTATGCATGGAAGGATTGTATATCCGGATGTTTGGTGGAAGCAAAGCTCCTTCTATGATGCCCCAGTACGCTACTAATTTTGTGGTACACAAAGAAGCTGTTAGGCAAGTTTCTGTAAATGGAGTTGGCCATTTTCTAGCTGAAAAGAAGAAGTTGATTTACCCACCAATCCCATTTGTAATAGGAGCATATAAAGTTGCAAAAGCAAAGGAAGTTGAAGCCTTTGTTGAATATTTGGAAGGCTTTCATTTTGGGGCGAAGAGTTTTAGAAGGCATGATCCCGATGGAAAGATGCAAGCACACTGTGGCTTTTGTAGGATTGGCTATGAGTATGGCCACTTATTTTGAAAGGATGAGGAGTTTTATCGAAGCGCAAAGAACATGATTGATCTAAACAACCGATATCGTCTTAAAAAATGAACAAATTCTATCCCTATCATTGACAAGGATAAGCAGATTGAGGTAGATACACATCATGAACAAGTATTAGATAGGTCAGTAGCAGAGGTTGAGAAGAAGAAGAAGGAAGCTGAAGTTCAGAAAGTGCAGTAGGAGGAGAATGAGAAGGTGGTAAAAGAAGCATTAGACAGACTGCTTAGAGAAGAAACTGAAGAAGAGGGAACATCCAAGCAACAAGAAGAGGAAAACAGTGATGATGTACAAAATATGGAAGTAGGTTCCCTAGAATCAGCGGAACAGGATAGGATAAGAGACGCAGAGATAAAATCTAAGCAAGAAGAAGAGGCAAAAACTGCTGATGTACAAAATATGGAAGTAGGGCTATTAGGATCAGCGGAAGAAGGTAGGATAAGAGAAGAAGAGGTAAAAGATAATCAAGAAGAAGAGTCAAAGTGTCCTCATGTACAAAATATGGAAGTAGGGCCCTTAGAAAGTATAAGTGGAGGCTATTGTCCACTACCAGGGATTCAACTCATCCCTTATAGTCCTTGTAAAGAGAATGAGGTGGCAAATCTTGATTCAATTTTTTTTTATCCTAATAGAAAAGTGATCATTAGGAAATTAGAGAAAAGAATGAAGTGTGCCAATTATGAAGATGTTGTCACAGTAATAGAAACTCCAATCTTGGAGGGAATTAAAAATGATCCAAAGTTTGCAGCTGCAACAAATGTAGCGATGGCCCAGGCAAGTGCGCATAATGTGGATGAGTTGGTAGGACATATTGAAATTGCAAAGGAAACACTATCCAAGGTACGAGAAAATCTACATAGAGAAGAGAATCGAGGGAAAGAGCTGAAAAGGAAATATAGTGACTTGTTATCTGAAAAGGAGAAAATGGTTGAAGATCTATGGAGGTTGGATGATGAAAAAGATAAATTGGCAGTTCAGGTGATGATTTTGGAAGGAGAAAATAACGATTTTGAAGCTGCGACCTCTCAGTTAAAATCAAAACAATTAACTACTGACCAGCAACTCCAAAAGTTGAAGTTGAAGGTTGAAGAGTTAGAGAAAGAAAACAAAGGCTTGACAAAACGGCTTGAAACAGGAAACAACAGATGTAATGTCCCCAGTTTGGCCCCATGGCATTTACATTATAAATGATGTAATATTTGTTATGAAATCATGGTGAGGAGCTCAAGGCCAAGGCCCCGCCATCGATTTATTGATGCATATGCTTTGCATGCTAGCTAGGCACATTGGAATTTCAACATCATGTAATATGAATTTTATAAAAATACCCACAACTAGCTATGCAATGCAACAAAGAGATGGGGGCATGATTTCACAAGGAATTGGGAGGGAAAAACATTCAAACCCTTGAGCCACTAGAGTCAAGCCAAGTGTCAATGAGAGAACCCATCAAACCCTCAACTACCCATGTTGACTTTTGTACCCAACCATTGATTTCTCCCAAGAGTTGGTTGGGGAAGTTAATGCCTTGGGAATGGGGAGGTATGGCTGTCCAAAAATCGGGTATGGGCAAGCCACCCTTCATGAAAAATCGTGTGGGTCTCCTTGGGCAAGAGGAGAGCCACGAAATTGCTCTCCCAGCCATTATCCATGACCATTCTTCCTCCCTCACGAGTTTAGAACTACCTGGGCGTTTTCCAGGTAGGTGGAAAAAACGTTTTCTTCTTTTCCCCAGCAGAGAAGGGCGTTTTTCTGTGTTGGATACCAGTGGGGAAGAGGGGAAAACGAATGGGGGTTCAATAGAGGCCGTTTTGGGCTGTTGAAGGCTGAGATATTGGGGAAGAAATCATTTTCCTCCCTGTGGTTGTTTTCCCCATCCTATAATCCGTTTTGGGTTGGGAACGTTTTTGGGAGAACCCATGGCCATCTCATTTGTAAATCCTACAGTTATCCCTGCCCCTGTTTGTGCATGCTGTGTGAGAGAAGAGTATGATGGGTATGGGTGATGGGTAATCCCTTGTGTTGGCTTGAGCTTGGGAATAAGCATCCATTGTGCAAGTGTAGCCTGATAAACCCAGTTAGACTGGCTTGGCTAAAACAAAATGGTTAATGGACTGTGTGTGAGCGTGAATGTCCCCTTGTCCTTGTGATAATCATGCCCAGCTCGGGGGTGGCCTTCGGATGGACTCAGTACAAGCTGTCGAAGAGCCTATGGTTGGGTGGAACGTTGCAGCGACATAGCTAGTTGCTTGGGACAATCGAAATGAAGATAAGTGTTTTGATGTCTATGCATTTACTTCTGCATTGTTTTAATCAATTGATGACTGATATTGATATGTTGAATGCATGTGAAGAGTGTGTGGATGTTGTTTCCGCTGTGCATAATTGATTGATTTACATCTGCACACCCATTTATTATTTATATGAATCTAACAATGGGCTGAGATCATGTGAAAGCCCTGACTTTGGCATCATGTTTCCTGCCTTGCATTGGGTCAGCAGTTGGGTACATGACATTTGGTATCAGAGCTACTAGTTGCAGCATTGGGCCTCTATGGGCCAAATCCAATTGCAATGTTTACGTGTTTTGAAAATTGTTTAAGTGTTTTCAAAAATTTTGTTAAGTCTGTCTCGGAAAGAATTCCCGAATGTCTTCCGCAACTGCGGAAGCATTCGGCGAATTGCTCCGAAACTGCGGAAGCGTTCCGCGAGTTTTTTCGCAACGCGGAGAATTTCGGTAAGTCGCCCCGAAATTTGCGGAAGGATTCCGTGAGTTGTTCCGAAACACGGAAAAATTCGGCGAAATGCTCCGAAAAAGCAGAAAATTTTCTAAGTATCGGCATGAAAAGGAAGTTTCGAAAGCATTCCGCGAATCTTCCCGAAATTTGCAGAAGACTTCGGCGAGTCGTTCCAAAATTTTGCGGAAGACTTCGGCGAGTCGTTCCGAAATTTTGCGGAAGACTTCGGCGAGTCGTTCCGAAAATTTTGCGGAAGACTTCGGCGAGTCGTTCCGAAATCTGCGGAAGACTTCGCCGAATCGTTCCGCAACTGCGGAAGATTTCGGCGAATCGTTCCGCAATTGCGGAAGACTTCGCCGAGTCGTTCCGCAATCGCGGAAGCATTCCGCCAATCGGCCCGCGACTGCGGAAAGATACAGCCAATCAGTCCGCAACTGCGGAAAGATACAGCCAACCGGCCCGAAATTGCGGAAGGCTATAGCCAACCGGGAGCATTCAGTGAACCCGCCCCGCAGTGGCGGCAGGCAGCAAAAAAAAAAAAAAACTACTCAATTTTTGGATAGGGGGAACACCGGGGCTCAGAATGGGATGATTCCTGTGGGACTCGGAGGCCATGAAAGAACCAGTGAAGACCCCGAGCCCATTACTCTCCGATTTGACAGAAAATGAGGAATAGTGACTTTTGAAGGGCAGAGTCCCGAGGCTTGACAGAAGGCCGGTTGGAGCTGAAATTGATCAGGCGCGGTCATGAAGCAGGCACGATGTTAAGTTCAGAATCCTAGAACCAAACTGCAAGGGATGTGAAGTCGGGGTGAGCAAGAAGGCCAAAAAGCACTGTTCCAGGCCACTTTTTCGGGATTTTGAAAAGCTTGTGGGTAGTAAAAGTGACCCCAGATGTGGAAATAAATTTTTTTACTGAACTAGACATTTCATATTCTCATTAATACGGACAGTTTCCGTTAGACGAAGATTTTCCAGAAATGCACCATTTGGGAGATAGCCATTTTTGGCCAAAAATTTGGAATTTTGGAAAAGTGGGAAAAGTGAGAAGTAGTAAAACCCAGAAATTCATAGAAGATGAATGGTGCATCGGAATTAAAATCCATGAATTGATGAGTGTTACTTGTTATATGGACTAACTTCTCCCGATAGATAAGTTTTTGTGATTCTTCATAGATTTTCTTCCACAGGTGGCTAAAGTTGGCATTCTGGACCAAAATGCAACGGTGTAAAATGTGCAAAATTGGAGTGAAAGTTGTCATTTTTGAAGAGATGCAGTTTCCGCACCTAATGTCGGAATGGAGCATGAAGACAGGCATTGGAAAGCTTGTCCAGCAGGGAACAATGATGCATGACCAGAGTTTGAATGAGGTCTTCATATATCACAGAGATTTAGTTCAGAAAAGTGCCAGCGACTGTTTTGACAAACAAATTTTGTTGTCAATGTGGGCAATTTCTACAATTGCATGATATGGAAGAGGAATTCCATGTTACGAGGAGGGATCGAAAAGGGAAGAATTCTTTAAACCCCTGTTTGTTATCATACTTATAATTATGAAATTGTCATATGGCATAAAAATGTTAAGAATGTAAGGGATTACATAAATGTATATGCACTAGATGGCATCTTAACAAACATTGCATAGTGCATATGGAAATGCTTGTGCATGAATGGGATATTGCATATTGGTAAAATAATGAAGTCTGCATCTGCAATGAACCACTAATGGAGAATGTTGTGGTTGATAATCACTATTGATGATTGGCATTGGTTGTAGGACCAAAGATAACAAAGAGCATGGCTAAATGCACTGAGGATGTTGTTGCATGAAGCCAAAAACCTTATGCAGAAAGGATGGTGCAACAAATCTATGAAGAAATTTTTTTTTGGCAAAAGGACTGAGCAGCCTGGGTAAGAGGCCAACTGATCAGGTAACATCAAGCGACGTTAATGGTAACCATGCAGGTAATGATTATCAGTGCCCAATTGCACGAATGATTGAAAGGGGATTTGGTAAGATCTCTTCAACTATGTTTGAGCTATGTTGAGATAGTTTGCATGTGATATTGGTTACCGATTGGGACTGTTAACCTACCAAGCTTGGTGAGGTGTGGGTAAGTGAAGGAAATGATCCTTACACCCTATGACTGTTTAGAAATCTCAATGCATTCATATGAATTTATATCGTGCCATGCGTATGTTGGTTATGTGCCTAATAACCAAAGCAAGTGAGGACTGGTGGTCCTGATTATGGTAATGCAGAATAGTAAATACATGAAGAGCCAAATCATGATCGATGGGCTGCTAGAATATTCTGTGGAAGGACAGAATTGTATGAATGATATGACTGTGAAATAATGAGTATTTACGATTTATTTAAGTTGCATAGATAGTGTGACTATGTCTTGAAATTCTATTGTGATAAGGATGCATATATAGAAATATACATATATCTCATTGCATTTCAAATGTTAAACAGCTGAAGGTGTTTGAATTATTGAGTATTATAATTCTGAGATCACTTCAGTGACTGTTATGGCAATGAATGATTATGTGCGTAGATACTCACAACGTGTTTGGCTGACTGAAGTTTCAGTTTTCAGGTAGAAAAGTCTTGCATATGGCAATGAGGATAAGTCCATAGTAAGGACCGGGATCTACCACGTGCAAAAGCCAAAGGTTATGAGAAGGTTCTCATGGTTGTAAATTTACGCATGAAATGAATCTGAAAATTGTCTGGGTTAAGTTTATGAGAATAGTCTCATAGTTGCAAATCTAATTTTTGTAGGAAAACAGAATTACAAATTTCAGATTTGAGAATTGCTTATAATTGCTAATGATTGTCTGGCTTATATAGAATTGTGTCGGGAAGACATGTTGTAGGTGGATGTTCAGGTATGGTAGCAAGGGTGAAACCATAATGGGCAGTGTGATACCACTTACAAGGGCCAAACACTATGAGGAGAGACTCATTGCTAAGCAAATCAATTTCTGTAGGAGACAGAATTGTAAATTCATATTGAATTTAATTATTAATGCTATTGATTGGTTATGGAACAATCATATTTGAAGCTTATTGCCAAATGTTGCTGACTGTTTGGCTATTTGATAAGTGTGCCAGGATGACACATTGCAGGAAGACCATGTGTGATGGCCTGCAGAAGCCAAACTAGATGGGGATGATCCCATGCTCTGGAAATGGGTTTCGGGTGAAACGCCATTGATAATGTTTCATCCAAACCACATGACGGTAAACCATGAAAGTGAGATGGTAAAGCTATGCCCAGAAGGCATGTGAGACACATCTACAAAATGAATGAGTATTCTGTGACCCTAGACAAGACCATGCATGTCAAAATTATTAGGGTTAATATGCAGGGCATGCTCTATCTTATTTATATCATTGCAGATTGCTTGAGTATGATTAGGGCCTACATGGCGCACATCGGAAAGGGGGTGCACACCTTTTCTGGTGCTGGGTCATGGTAGGGTTTTCAATATTGACTACACCCTAAGGGAATGGACGCATTCCTAGTGTTTCAATACTTGATAGTGAATGATATGAAATGTGGTTAAGAATTTGAACAGCAATACTGATGAGCTTGCTTATCCTTCTTGTGTTGTCAGCCTACACAGATGCAGATTGATACTGCACATTAAAGGGAAAAGTGAAGAAGGGTACGCAAAGAGACTGTATGGGAATTAACAACCTATCTATGCTCACGTGAAATATTACCAGAAGGGATGGACAGGCCCGAAGAGCTGTGTAATAAGAGAAGGTATCATCCTTGTGTGAGTAGGGGTCATGTTAACCTGCAGTCAAGAAAGTCACCTATAAAGTTCCTAAAAGGAACCACCGAATTGCACAAAAGAAGGAGTGGCGTCCTTGTATAAATGAAGAGCCGATGTGTGTGAAGGGTTACGGTGCAAGAAGGTGTGGTGGCATTGGTAAAGGCATGAAATCTCTATTGGGTTAGCAGTGGGAGGGCGGGCGCCGATGACTGACTGAAAACCCTGAGATGCCTATTGGGTCAGCAGTGGGAGGGCGGGCGCCGATGACTGACTGAAAAACCTGAAATCTCTATTGGGACAACAGTGGGAGGGCGGGCGTCGATGACTGACTAGAAAACCCTGAGATACCTATGGCTCCATAGTAGAGCCTTGACCTATGATGGTCAGTGGCGCAGCTTCCTTCCATTGGTCGATGACCCAGACGAATGTGCTGGCTCGGCACTGGAGAGGGCCAACCAGGTATGGGACTGGTTGGGCACCACCAAATGCTTAGTAAATCCAGCCGATGGGGAGGTGTATTGGTTAAGCATTAACTATAGCCAAGTCCATAGGCGATCCCAAGGCTTGCAAAGCGAAGCAGGATCCTGTGGACCAGAGGGGAAACACACAATACAGATAAGTATTCGTTTTCATTCATGTCTTGTTTGGAATAATGAAGATTACAGGTATAAATCTTCTAACAGCTAAGCTGATACACTATTGTTTCTTTGTGGGAAACCTTGGTCATTGCAGGAAGGCAAGACCCTGAAAGACTATGAATTGCTGGTAAATCCAGAGAGTAAATGAGTGGGCGATATGAATTGCTGGTAAATCCAGAGAGTAAATGAGTGGGCGATATAAATTATTAAGAAATCCAGGGAGTAGCTGGTTGAACGCTATAAAGTTCTTAATAAGTCCAGAGAGTGACTAGTTGGGCATTAACTACCTGATAGGGTAAAGCAGCGTGTACGCTGGCCCAACACCCCTTAAACAATTGATAAAACCAGTCGGAGCACTGGCCTAGCATATTGCTAAAGGAAATGATTGATAAACCCAATCGGTGTACGGGCCTGGAAGTGCCTATTCGAATGATTGTGGAGTAGCCGACGGGCTGGCCCAACATTCGTTATTGTGTTCACGGGAAATCCAAGGCTCGTAAAGCAGAGAAGGATCCCGTGGAATAAAGTGAAGACATCCAATACAGATAAGTATTTCGTTACCTTGTAGCTTCTTGCTTATATACGTGTGTATATGATTTGGTTATGAATTCCTAAACTCTTGTTTAGAGAAAAACCCTATGAAAATGGACTAAACATGTGAATTAATTCAATGTTTGAGTGTAGGTATTGCTGGGAGCAAGGACTATGAAGGCATCCTAAAGATGCATGTGGACATGTGACCGTCCTAAAGAGCTCAGTATGAGCAGTAATGCAAGATGGTGCTAGTGGAACTGTGTGGGTCCTAGCAGCCAAAGGTTCTGTAAACAACAATGGGGAAGGGTTTCCTATTTGAAATCCATATGCAGACCTTAGACACTAAGTGTCATAGCCAAGAAAGGGCAAGTCAAGCATTCACATTGAAGTGAAGGAGGCTAAGGAGCATAGAACCACAAGTGATGGTGTGGCTCCGGATTGGAACAAGACTAAGAGGGGGAAACTCTTACTCTTCTCTTCCCTTTTGACTGATGCATCTCAGAAACAAAAGACTATTGAGTGTGTGTCATAAATGAGAACAATTTGTGTTTAATTGCTTGAAATGAATTGTGAATGCTGAAATAGTTATTTTCTTGTGAAAGGATGAACATGAATGAGTTCATGTGTATGTGGGAAAGCATGAAATGGGTGGAAGTCTCGTGAGTAAAGCATGGACGTTCCAAGTCAATTAGGAAAATAATTGACTAATTTTATTATTGTGTTATGCTTGTCCTAACAGGAATTGCCATGATAAGTCTCACAGATAGTTGCCAGGACAACAAGAAAGATGGCATCCATGAAATTCCAGACTTGTAGATCAGCTGGAAGATAAACAAACGGAAGGGATTGCTCTGGAGCAATGCCCACCTGTAGAGCTGGAAGACCAAAGCTAGCAGGAGGAACTTGTGGAAGCTAGGGGACTTGATCGTGAAAGGTCAAAGTAAAGAGACGAATTGCAGGACAGACTTGCCACCATCTGTGAATTATGAATCATGTGTAAAGTGGGTATATAGTCCGAAGTGTTGAAACACCGAGGACGGTGTTATTCCAAGGGGAGGGGAATGTAATGTTCCCAGTTTGGCCCCATGGCATTTACATTATAAATGATGTAATATTTGTTATGAAATCATGGTGAGGAGCTCAAGGCCAAGGCCCCGCCATCGATTTATTGATGCATATGCTTTGCATGCTAGCCAGGCACATTGGAATTTCAACATCATGTAATATGCATTTTAATAAAAATACCCACAACTAGCTATGCAATGCAACAAAGAGATGGGGCCATGATTTCACAAGGAATTGGGAGGGAAAAACATTCAAACCCTTGAGCCACTAGAGTCAAGCCAAGTGTCAATGAGAGAACCCATCAAACCCTCAACTACCCATGTTGACTTTTGTACCCAACCATTGATTTCTCCCAAGAGTTGGTTGGGGAAGTTAATGCCTTGGGAATGGGGAGGTATGGCTGTCCAAAAATCGGGTATGGGAAAGCCACCCTTCATGGAAAATCGTGTGGGTCTCCTTGGGCAAGAGGAGAGCCACGAAATTTCTCTCCCAGCCATTATCCATGACCATTCTTCCTCCCTCACGAGTTTAGAACTACCTGGGCGTTTTCCAGGCAGGTGGAAAAAACGTTTTCTTCTTTTCCCCAGCAGAAAAGGGTGTTTTTCTGTGTTGGATACCAGTGGGGAAGAGGGGAAAACGAATGGGGGTTCAATAGAGGCCGTTTTGGGCTGTTGAAGGCTGAGATATTGGGGAAGAAATCGTTTTCCTCCCTGTGGTTGTTTGCCCCATCCTATAATCCGTTTTGGGTTGGGAACGTTTTTGGGAGAACCCATGGCCATCTCATTTGTAAATCCTACAGTTATCCCTGCCCCTGTTTGTGCATGCTGTGTGAGAGAAGAGTATGATGGGTATGGGTGATGGGTAATCCCTTGTGCTGGCTTGAGCTTGGGAATAAGCATCCATTGTGCAAGTGTAGCCTGATAAACCCAGTTAGACTGGCTTGGCTAAAACAAAATGGTTAATGGACTGTGTGTGAGCGTGAATGTCCCCTTGTCCTTGTGATAATCATGCCCAGCTCGGGGGTGGCCTTCGGACGGACTCAGTACAAGCTGTCGAAGAGCCTATGGTTGGGTGGAACGTTGCAGCGACATAGCTAGTTGCTTGGGACAATCGAAATGAAGATAAGTGTTTTGATGTCTATGCATTTACTTCTGCATTGTTTTAATCAATTGATGACTGATATTGATATGTTGAATGCATGTGAAGAGTGTGTGGATGTTGTTTCCGCTATGCATAATTGATTGATTTACATCTGCACACCCATTTATTATTTATATGAATCTAACAATGGGCTGAGATCATGTGAAAACCCTGACTTTGGCATCATGTTTCCTGCCTTGCATTGGGTCAGCAGTTGGGTACATGACAACAGAAAGGTAGAAATAACTATGTTTTGTGATGAAGCTTGCAAAGTAATTGAGCAGATGTATCATTTACAAGTGACTGTTATGGAGAAAGTCTACAACTTGAAGCAAATGTTGGTACAAATGGATGAAATTGTTGTAGAGGCGCAAGCAGCTAGAGGAAGGCAGTTTGATGTAGCAAAGAAGGCTAAACGGCATATGGTTTGGAGAGAGACAAACTCTGAATACCCTACAGAATTAGTGCCTAAAACAGTTTTGGATTTAAAGTCAGAAATCCAACTTCTAGAATTTTGCAGAAAGGCATCTCTAAAGATGAATACTAACATTACAAGGACTACTGAGGCATGTATGGGTTTCTACAAGAGAATCCAGAAGGTCTATGAGAAGTGTCATCTTTGTCCGCTTCCACCTATCGATGAGTTTCTTGCAGAGGAGTTGCAAATGACAGAGATCAACACTGCGTTGCAAGGAGAATTAGAATACATTAGAAAGTTGGATACCCTCATTGAAGAAGATGTACACCATATGGTTGGCCAATTATCCATACATGCATATTTGTTAGAAGAAATTTGTGTAGCAGCAGAAGAAGGAAGGGAATATGTTGAGACTCAATTGTCATATCATGAAGTTGCTTTGCAAGTTTTGGAACCAAGCAGAGTTACTAGTATTGCTGAACAAGCTAATGTTTGGGACAAGTTTTTTCTGTAGTTAGTTGAGGTGCAAATAATTGCAATTTTGTAACTACTTTTATGGCCTGGTTGTTTTTTTTGTGTTCAGGAAAATTAGGGAGATGCAATTTATTTTGCAAATATTTAGAAACTGTTGGAAACTATATTTTGGGTGCCTGATAGGTAGTAGAATAGTTATTTTTTGTGACTTGTGAATCCAACTTTCAAGGATTTGTTGACACTATTTTAATACAAGAGAGAGGAAAAAAATAGTGAAAGATCTATCTTCGAATTGGGTTTAGATGTAAAGGAGCATTACAAATAGATGTATAAAATGTTTAGTATGTAGTGAGAAGATGATTTATCAAACAGTATGACGTGTAAAAGATGTAAAGGGGTTTAGAATCAGAGACTATATATATACATGTGTTGAAAACTATTTGAAGCAAACAACTTTGTGTTCATTGTTATTTTTTGCTGTTGTGGTTGACATCTATTTACTTTTGCAATATTTTCTTAAGTATTGATTTTTGAAGAAATAATAACAGTGGACAATCATTTATTTTAGTGGGGCACATTTTTTTTTATTTCTGTGTCAAAACTGGTTCATTAGTTTGGCCTCCATTTCAACTCCTATCTTCTGTAATTGACCTGAAGAAGTATAATATATTCAATGATAGTAGGAGTAGGAATACAAGATATGAACAAAGCAGATAAGTCATTTTGGAAAAGTGGAAGGGAGTAAAGTGATAGCTATACAAAGTAGGCATGTAAAGGAGGTGGAATGTAACTCTATGGAGAATGTGGTTGCAAAGACTTTGAAGAAATCAAGGTCTCTTCTTGTATTCTACGTTGCACATAGGGGCTATCTTTAATTCGAAAATACCTACAAAAGGAAAAAGGTGGAGCTATGCGAAGGCCTGATAAATATTTAACTCTTGATATTGCAGTGAATGTAAGGCCTTGTCGGTCAATGTTGCCAATATCAATTGTTGCATTTTGCAGAGTCATCCCTTGTGCTTTATGAATTGTTAAAGCCCATGCCATTCGAAGTGGTACTTGTCTTCGTGTACCCCTTATGATAGGAGGGATGGGCACATAAGTTGGATTGCAAGAATCCCATGGGGGTCCTTTGTAGTGGAGGAAGTCAATTACAACATAAGATGGCAATTTTGGTGGTTGATTGTTGGAGTTGTAGACAATTGCAATAACTTTCCCAAGTGACCCGTTTACAAGACCTACAGAGACACACAAGTTGGCTGTCAACATGACTTGTTGACCAATTGCTAGTAGAACCTTGAATGGAAGTTGTTCATCATCTACTGAGGATTGGAGATGTTGTTTCTTTTGATCTGCAAAGCAATGTGCAACTAGCATGTTAAGGTGTTTCAACATCTGTTTGTTGTGCATTTCAACAAAGCTATTAGTTGCGTACAAATGAGTGCAGTTGTCAAATGTATGGTTCTCTTCATGTGAAAGGTTTGAGGTTGTTCTGGACATCAGGAGGGTCCAATCTTCAAGAGTCGGTGTTGCATTTCAGAGATTAAGCAATAGTTGGTGGAAGGAAACTTGAGAAGCGTTGTTCCCTTGTTATCGAAAGACAGTTGAAAGTGTAACGAAGGTGTCAAATGTGTGCCATAGACTATTCCCTCGAGATGTGCCAACATACATGGGGATGTCCTTTACAGGGGGCAATTGTCCAAAATCACCAAGGCATATGATAGAACAACCACCAAAGGGAGTTGTTGAATGGGAAGGGAAGGCTTGATGTAAGCGATCATCTATTCGAGAAAGCATTTTTGGGCCAATGAAGCTCATTTTATCAATGATGATGTACCAAATATGCCGGAATTGTTCTTGGAAGGACGAAAGGGATTGTCCTTCAAGAGGGTGCATGTCAACAATGGGTATGCGAAGAGCTGAATGGATTCTTAGGGATTGTATGTTAAATGCAGCAATACCGGTTGGATCTAGCAGGAGCAAGGGGGAAGGTGTATCACTAGAGACAGGATGGAGTGCAGTTCTAATGCAAGATATTAAGAAAGAATTTCATGTCCCCGCAGTGCCTTGAATGACCATTTTGAGTGGCGGAGGGTTTGTAGAACTTGTTGAGTGTTTTAGGATAAGGTCAAAGGCCATTCGTTGTGTGGGAGACAAGGAGGCAACAGGACCTGAAGATGAATAGGTGTCGTGGTGTATGTGGGAGGATAAATGCGTGAGGTTAGTGAATGATATGGCTGTTGCATGCATGTGGGAAGGA
This sequence comes from Larix kaempferi, assembly GCA_027924585.1. Lineage (NCBI taxonomy): Eukaryota > Viridiplantae > Streptophyta > Pinopsida > Pinales > Pinaceae > Larix > Larix kaempferi. The sequence continues at coordinate 7,102,372 of BSBM01000450.1, read as the reverse complement.
ATATGGTTTTCGGTCCAATTGTGTTCTTTATCAAAATCACGATGGCCAAGCATGTCAAGGTCGTCAACATAGAGGTTGTTTCCAGGGCGGAGTTGGGAAAGCAATTCCCATTCATCCATAACAGGTGGTAAGGGCAAGTGGTTAGAAGCAGAATTAGAGTCATCAGAGGGAGGTGTGTTGGGGGTTTCTGGTAAACGATCAACATGCCATGTAATGTATGTGTCTTTAATGCGAAGCCAATTAGAAGTTATGTCCAATTCTGTTGCTCCAATGTCATTGTGAAACGTGCGAAAAGGTTTGTATAGCAGGAGCTCACTCCAACAGAAGGAAACAAAGGAATCTTCAGAAATGTGTGGAATGCTAGTGAAGTGAGGAAAGACACGAACGATTTTGGGAGGGTGGTTTGGTTTCCATTGGGAGTGCTTTCTACGAGATGAGAATGATCAAGAGAGTGCAGCTTCAAGAAGAGTAAGATGTTCGAGTGCAGGGGGTCGTTGCATGTAGGAAAAAATGAAGGTTGGTGTTGGTGGGGTATCAAGACAGTCATTGGAAATACGTCGGAAAACAATTTGGCTAACATTTAAGGAAAGAAAGGAATGACTACAAAGACAAAGAGGAAGCTTTTGGAGCATGTGGCATGTCTCTTGTGCACCAATGTCTCGATCGACAACAGTTTGTGATAGGAAGTGTCTTATTGGTTGTAGGATTGGTGCATCATGTGGAGTTGCATGTGCAATGCGATAAAGAAGTGCCTGGTAGGATTCTGATTTTGGCTCTGCCTTTGCTGCATATTTTGAAATATATTTGAGTACAGCATGTCTAGAGAGAACAGGTTGGAAATCAACGTTAGCTCGCCAAATGGAGAGCATGGTAGGGTTGTGAATATTAAGGAGGGCATCATTCCTAGCAGGGTTGTATGTTTTTCGTCCATTTGCATCAATGAATAAGGAAGAGGTAGGTTGTAGTTTAAATGGAAAGCCGTAACAACATTGAAGAGTCGACCCTTTTTTGCGGAGGCATGAAGACTCAGAACATTTTGTATGCCTTTAGACACAATTAACAAGTTCTTCGTAGTCATGTAAGTGATCACTTGCAAGTATAGAATGTGATCCAATGGTGCATGGATCATTTATAGTTGAGGATTGGAACAATGGGGTTTGAGCATGGTTGATGCAAGAATTCCATGCTGTAAAAAACTTGTCAAAGTACTGTTTTGCATCTGCAACCCTAGCATGATCTTCCCAGTCTAATGTGTCCATATCGGGTGCATTGTCCATCCACAAGAAGCCATGTATATGTGTTGATCCTCTATGTTGCCATTCATATCTGCATGGAAAATATTAAGATTAGAAATGAAGAGTTGAGGTATTGAATGCACTGAAATTTGATGGGAATATGGTTTGTTACAAACCTGCACCAATAGTCTTTTGTTGCAAGCCCTTTTTGAAGAACTTCTTCTAGGAATATTTTGAATCTTTTCTCCATCTATTGAGATGCAATGTGTGGATTTGATATAAGGTTGCAAATTCTCCATTGGTACTGTTGATGTGAAGCTGTTGGAGCATGTCCAGGCATGAAAGAATGCAGGTATGGCCATTTCGTGTCAGCTGCACTGAGCGTAAAGAAGAATGTTGGTGTTCCTTGCTGTGTGATCATGTCAGTTAGTTCAGCTCTGCTTTTGTTCCAGTAGGAGTGGGTCCCACGAAGGTTGGAGCCAAACTGCATGACTTGCTTAGCTATCTTAGCATTTTGTAATTCTTGTAATTGTTGTAGAAGCTCTGAAACCATTGGAGGAAGTGTATCTTCAATACTACATTTTATAAACACAGAAGCAGTAGAATGGCTGCAGTGGCGCATCATGAAATTATATATGTAATAACGAAATCGAGGATGTTGGCCAAATCGATTGTCGTGGTATCGAAGTAGGTGTACTGCATAATTGTCAATACCGACCTCTTCAATGTGTGGTTGTTTAAGCATTGCGATTCCAGTGGGAAACAAGGTTGGGAAGACCATTGAGAGGAGGCCTATTGTGTTGTATTCATTGATAGGGGATGTATCTATTGGTGGCCAGTCAATGCAAGGCGGAGTGGGGGCATTGCTTGTTGCTAAGAAGCGTTTGATTTCATCAATCTCAGTTCTACTATTTGTCTGGGTAGATATAAAGGAAGAGGATTGTTCTTCATGGGGTTCAAGGGAGTTGGCTGACTGGATATTAGCATTTGAGGTATGCTCAGCAAGTAGGGTTTCCTCAGGTCTGATATGGCGAAGAAGGGAGGAAATGTTAGTTGGTTCAATAGGCAAAGAAGACAATGCAATTGATTTAACTTGAACATCCTTGTAGTAGGGATCATTTGACAGCTTGAATTGGACAGCAGCAAGAACACGTGTTCGACTAACAAAGAAATCATAAGGCTTCTTGTTAGGATTGCATTTATGAATGATAAGGATGTCAATGTCTGAGAGTAAGCGGGGGAGAAAGTGGCAATGCTTGTAATGTCTTGGGGGAAGCTAATAGTGTGACCAGAATAAGTATATTGACCCCCACGAGCATGAGTGACTTGTAAAATTGGGTTAACACAAGAAATGAGCATTTCTTCAACTTGAGTAAGGACAACGAGCATAGGTGGTTGCACCCCAGGATCCATGTTGTTTGCCAAGGAGTAGCGATGAAGTTTTTTTCCCCCAATGCATCATGAACATGAAAATGCATTAGAAAAGTGCCTTGTCTTAATGCCAGGATAAGACTCCATGCATATAGAGCATACGTTCATGAGAGATAATTTGTCCAACCTTGTACGGAATTGTTGTTGTATACCTTGTAGGTGAATGTTTCCTTGATTGTTGGGTGTTGATGCAGACGATGTAGAGTGTCCGAGGGGAGATTTGACAATGTTAAATGGAGCAGGGATATTAACAAGTTGGCGAGCAGCTTTATATAGAAGGTGTTGGCGCTTGTTGTTTTGCTGTTTCTTCTCAGTATATAGAACTTTTCTGCGTCCATTGATATGATCATTGTGCTCATTTGTTGACATGGCTACAAGAAACATGTTTTTTTGGTTAAGAACTTAATAATGCATTTGTTTGAGGAGAAACATACTATATATTAAGCCATTGAATAACCAAACAAAGGTAGATTGTTAAAGATAAATGGACCGTGCATAATTTATGGTAAGTTGTTGCAAAAAAGAAATGTGAATCGTTTTGAAAAGTGTTTATAAAGAAAAGAAGTATAAAGTTGATAAATGAATCTTCATGTAAGCATAAATTTGAAAGTGACAAGAGACGTTGCAATGAATATGCAATTTAAAAAAATGTTACAGAAAAAGTAAAGCATATAATATTAAAGCATGCTCCATGATGCATAAAAGTATAATTTACATACCAGTGTTAATACAAAAGCTTGCAGTGGATAAGTAGCAAGTATGAAGTACAAAAAGGTAGAATTGAAGAGTAGAAACTTGTTGGGAAAGTGTTATCAAAGGCAAAGTTCAAAGCCTATGAGCTACTGGACGTGTAGTACGCAGAATGGGTTCATTTCCATCAAGGGAATTGGTAGGTGATGATGATAAGGAAGCTTCCTCTGACATGACGAGCAACACCTTCAAGCGAGATGTTGAATTAAAAGTCTCTATTCGTACATATAAGGTTAAAAGGTATTTTCAAGCACAGACATGTTGAACTATTTCCAAAATAGATGTTGAATCATTTGAGAGAAGGCATAAATCTTTTGCAGATATGCCCATCAGTTGCTGTGCAGAATCATCAAAAGCTATGACGCCGTATAGTTGTCAAGTCGCATCCATTAGGTCAAGTTTGAGTATGTATCGATAAGCACACTCTGTAAATTCCCCATCGCATTTTGCACAATGCCATACATTACCAACTTTGTGGGAAATTTTTTCATGCATTGAATGCCATCAACAAACAAAGGACATGCAAGGAAATGAAAGTCATCGGTGTTAATATGGGTGATTGTAGCAATAATTGAATACTAGGTTGTCTTTTCAGAGGGTTGGAGAGCTTGAAGAGCAGAAATGGAAATGCGTTTGCAAGAGCTAGAAGAAGGCGAGGTGGATTTTCTGCTCAAAGATGACGAGGCTGAACGGAAACCATTGTCAATAAACCATGTTTGGAGAAGTTGAGCTTCCTCAATATTTGGGTTTATAAGGAGGTTGGTGTTGGATATGGTTCCAATGGTTTTTCCATTGAAATTAGTAACACGCCCGCCTTTAATTGCAAGGATAGGGGGAGTAGGAAAACCTCGAAGGCTTGCAAGGTGGGAACCCTCCATTGTGCAGTGATCACCCCAAAGTGTGATGTCTATGCTATACCCAAACATGTCCCTTAACCCAACTGTTCGTCGAATGATTTCAGAGCCATCCCTTTTGCGTATAGTTGATGCAACGGAAACATAAATGACAATTCCAATAACGTCAACCATGGAATTGAGGGGTGTAGTTTTGATGTCATGGATAGATTTAAAGTGGAAGCAATGAAAAGGGATTAATGGACATTCTTCCAAACATGGTTGAATGGTTGACAAGGGGTTAAGAAAAACCTCGAAGGGGCTTGTCAAATGGTTGAATGTTGGGTTGGCCTATTTAATTGTGCCATTTGAGATGGTGTAGACTATGCCAAAATTTATTTTGTCATATAATAAGGTGGCTAGTTCATTGAAAGTAGAGATATGAAGCTCATCTTCGGTAGCACTAACAAGGTCAAAGCCAAAAAGTTGACCAGGCCCTTTTTGATTGGTGTAGGTAGTCATATTTGTTTTTGCAATAACTCGACCTTGAATGGTCCAAGTTTTGGTGGAAGGGTTGAGTGATGTAAAAGCAAGAGGAGGTTCAGTAGGGTTTCCAATTGCATTTTGCGAACAAGGTATGATACCTAATGGGTTTTTGGGATCAAGAGTGCTGATTCTTGTAACAAATGAACTGCTGGGGGAGGTAAAGTTGGGGGTTAAGTTGAAAGGTGATGGGTCTCCAACTATCACTGTTTGCAATGTGACAATTTCGATTATGTCCAGTGCGATCGTCCTGGCAAGAAGAATTAAGGTAAGTAAGTAAAAGTAAAAAAATTGGTACATTTGTTGGGAGTGCAATTGAAATCAAGTTACAATAAAATGCGATAAGCAAACCATACGTCGCATTATGCATAGTGTTGCATGTACACTTGATGATTTTGATGATTGAACTTGCTTGGAGTTGGTGACTTTCCACAGCGCTATTGTAGCTACTTGGAAGCAATGTATCGTGGCTATGAATTCCATCTGAGATAGTGATTCGGTAGCGAGTAGTTGTTGAATTAAGAGAGATTACTCGATCGAGAGAAACAACTTGTACAAGTGGGCATAGGTCAACAGCACCATTCATTAGAAGTGAAACTGCATTTTCGGTCAATAGAGTGTCCATAATGTTGTATTGAAAATACTTGCAATGCAAAAGCAACCTAGAAAATGGATGAAATTAATATTAAGTGTAACTATAAAAGATGTGCGAGAACATGTAGAACATAGAAGAATAAAGAAATGAAAGGTTTCAAATTGGTTTTATTTTAGCAACGAACATGCCTATTAAAGTAATAAGGAAACATGTGCAAACAACATCATACATTGTCTATTTGTTTTTGAAACTTACATTGTTAGATTCTAGGTAGCAAGCTAAGAGCAATGAACTTTGTGGAATGTGAACAATAACTTTTTGTTAATTCTGATTCAGGTTGGGAATATTCCCTATGGGGAGTACTCATTTAAAAATTGATATCACAGTTGGTTATAATAGTACCATAGTTTAAGTGAACTTGGAACAAGTATTTTGAAAAAAGAAACCAGCTAAACATATCTACCATGAAACAAAGGGTACTCTGGTAGAAAGATAAGAAGTAGTTCTGCACATGTCTATTTATTTGTAAAACTGTATGGGGTGATTTTCAGTGCTTTGAGCCCTATTTTTAAGATGATGATAGAAAAGGGAAAATTGAATGCCCAAGGTCAGTGAACTTGAAGGAGAATGGAGCTAAACCTCTTTTGAGCAAACAATATTTTGTTTATAAGAAGAAAAGAAATGATCCAATAAGAAGTAGCAATGATTAGTCAAATTGGAACTATTGTACCTATAATGGATGCTCATGTTGGGGGATACTCATAATTGTGTATGCAGGTAATGAAGGTTTGCTAATCTTTGGATTACTTCTCTTAAATGTGATTTTTTCTTCAATCTATATTGGTAAAACTCTATGGGGTGATTTTCAGTCCTTTGAGCCTTATTTTTAAGATGATGATAGAAAAAAGGAAAAATTGAATGCCCAAGTTCAGTGAACTTCAAGGAAAATGGAGCTAAACCCTTTTTGAGTAAACAATATTTTGTTTATAAGAAGACAAGAAATGATCCAATAAGAAGTACTAATGATCAGTCAAATTGGAACTATCGTACGTATAATGGATGCTCATGTTGGGGGATACTCATAATTGTGTATGCAGGTAATGAAGGTTTGCTAATTTTTGGATTACTTCTCTTAAATGTGAATTTTTCTTCAATCTATATTGGTAAACTTATCAAATGTTGAATAACAATTTGGTAAAAAACCTATGATGCATGTTCATGTTGGGGCACACCGATAACTGTGTATCCAAGTAATGAAGGTTTGCTAAGTTTTTATTACTTTGCTTAAATCTTTAAGAACTAAATATATACCAGCAAAAGTCCAAAATAGACAAGTAATTTTAGCAGGGTGTAAGCAACAGGTATAGTTTATTTTAGAGTAGGAAAAACCTGAAATCTAAGAAAATGATAGAATCATTTACTGAAAAAGAACTATATTGGAAGAATCTATATTGGTAAACTTAGAGAACTGAATATATACCAGTCACAACAAAGGAGCAATTTATTTAGTAAGTCTAAAATTTGACAGTATTTTAGAAGAGAGGATATGATTTTGAAGCAAAAATCAGTAAAGGAGTAGAGGCAGTAGCAGATATAGATTATTCCAGAACAAGGATGAACACAATTGTGAGAAAATAAAAGAATTATTTTGTGAAATGGACAAGTTGTTTGGGAGACAAAACATGTTCCAGCAGAAAGCAGAAGAGGATCAGTCAGAGCAACTAATTTTAACAAGAAGTGAACAAGAAGTATAGGTTAGTTCAGAGCAGGGAAAAACACAATTGTGAGTAAGGGTGAACAGCAGGTATAGGTTATTTGAGAACAGGGATAAACAAGGAATTTGAAGAGGGAGTGAATAGGAAGTATACGGTTACTTTAGAGCAAAGAAAAATTCAGTTGTTAGTAAAGAAAAGAGTTATTTCCTAGAGCAGACAATTTATCTAGGAGACAATATCTATTGCAACAGAAAACATTTGAAACTAGTAAATAAATGACATGCATGATTAAATTATGACTTTAAACGTTGAACATACAAGTAAAACAAGTAAATAAACCACAATCCAAACACCAAACAAAAAATATGAGTTATTATAACAACAAATATAACTTTGGTTCAGAAAAGAACCTTGATTTTCAGTAGAAAACAAGAAGCTTTATCTCCTGAAGAGCTTGGTTGAGATGAACAAAAAACTGAGACACAATAACAATAGCAAACAAGAACACAATTCTGAAAAAATTAAAGAAATAATTTCTGGAATGGATAACTTCTTTAGGAGACAAAACCTATTGCAACAAAAAGCAGAATAGGAACATAGACAAAGAAAAACACAATTGTGAAAAGGGAAAAACACCTCAGAGCAGGGAAAATTACTTTAGAGGTGCAAGTTACTTCAAAGATAATTCCGACAACGCAAGGCTATTCCCAATACGAGCTACTACATCTGGGCTAAAACCAATTGCTTTACAAAGTTGTTGATGACCTGGTTAATCAAAAGGAAGAAATTGTATGGTCTTAGAAAGCATACAATACAGCATATATAGACAAAAATATACATCAGACAATAAAAGATACATTAAGAATAAGAGACAAAACCTGTTGCAGCAAAAAAGCAGAATAGGAACATAGACAAATTAAAACACAATTGATTTTCAGTAGAAAACAAGAAGCTTTATCTCCTGAAGAGCAACAAAAAACTGAGACACAATAACAATAGCAAACAATAACACAATTCTGACAAAATTAAAGAAATAATTTCTGGAATGGATAACTTCTTTAGGAGACAAAACCTGTTGCCGCAAAAAGCAAAATAGGAACATAGACAAAGAAAAACACAATTGTGAAAAGGGAAAAACCCTCAGTGCAGGGAAAATTATTTTAAAGGTGCAAGTTACTTCAAAGATAATTTCGACAACGCAAGGCTATTCCCAGTACGAGCTTCTGTATCTGGGCTAAAACCAATTGCTTTACAAAGTTGTTGACGACCTAGTTAATCAAAAGGAAGAAATTGTATAGTCTTAGAAAGCATACAATAAAGCATATATAGACAAAAATATACATTAGACAATAAAAGATATATTAAGAATAGGAGACAAAACCTGTTGCAGCAAAAAAGCAGAATAGGAACATAGACAAATTAAAACACAATTGTGAAAAGGGAAAAACATCTTAGAGCAGAGAAAATTAGTTCAGAGGAGGGAAAAACACAATTGTGAGTAAAAAAGTTTTTTTTTTTTTTTTGGAATGGGCATTTTATCTAGGAGAAAATATCTGTTGTAGCACAAATGTCAGTGAAGCATCCTTCCATCTTAAAGCAGTAAATAAATAAGATGTATGATTAAATTATAACTTTAAAGGTTTAACATACAAGTAAAACGAGTAAATAAATCGCAGTTGAGACACTAAACAAGAAGTATGAGTTATTATAACAACAAATATAACTTTGGTTTCAGTAAAGAACCTTGATTTTCAATAGAAAACAAGAAACTTGATCTCTTGAAAAGGGTCGTTGAGCTGAAGAAAAAACTGAGACACAATAGCAATAGCAAACAAGAATACAATCACATAAGCTTTATCCATCCAAATTTATAAACGATTGCAGCTAAAGGCGGTGCATTAGTGTCTGAGCACATTTAACCATTGTTGCATTGAAATCTATTCTCGTATCTGCAGAAGATAGAATGTGCAGAAGGTCCAATCCATCAAATTCACAAATACGTTCATAGGCAGGAATGAGTACTATTGAATCAAGATTCATAAATTCGTAATCGAGTAGACCCAAAGAAATAAATTTTTCCATGGCAAACCCGATGGAAAGTTGTTCCATGTCCAATCCGTAATTCAATGCTCAACTGTAGAAAAAAAAAATCTATATCTCATAATATTTGTTCATGCAGAGTTGCATCAGTTTGTTTTAATCCGTAAATTGTTAAAATAAATGAATCCATAGTCGATATAAATGTCATCGGAGCAACATAGGAGATACTGATAGAATAAATTCAGAGATACATTCTATTTGGATACATGGATCATGATCTGATTGGTTTAGCTAAGAGACCAAGAATGCGCTTTATTGTTCCTCAGATTAAGGTATGAGATTGATGAAAATATGAATCACTGTCTTGCTGGTCGGCGGTCGCCATGCAAGGCCTAAAAAAACTAAAACAGAATATGTGAACCGCTTGCAATGGCCGTTGGTGACCTGCGACATGACAAAGTTGAAAACAAAGGACCAATCGAGTAATCACATTGGTCGGCGGTCGCTGGCGAGATGGAAAAACAAAACTATTTGCGCCTGACTGTGTCACGGGTCGGCGGTCTCCATGCAAGGAAAAAAAAACTAAAAGAGAAATTGCGAACTACTTGCACTGGTCGCTGGTGAGCTGCGACACGATAAAGTTGAAAATAAATGGCGAAATTGTTCATTCAACGAGACAACATCGCGTCGCAGAAGGCAAGTCGCGGAGAAGCATAGCGCGTAGACCAGTCAAAGACAGAAATCAATGGAATAGCTTAACTGTAAAATTCTAGAATTTAAGACAAGGTAGAGGTTACAAAAAAATTCAAGTGCAAATAACAAAAACAATGCATTATCTAACCCAATAAATAACTTTTGGAAATGGTCTTTTCTCACGTGCAAAGGGTGGTTCCACATTGCCCTTTGAGTGGTTTGCAATACCACTTTTCCATATTCGGACATATCAAGAATGGACACATGTGATGGTGGTTTGTATTCCGCACCGGCTTTATTACTTATCTCTCGAACTCTTTGGCAATGCGGGTGTCAATGTGGACCATCGATCTGGCTTCTCAACGCTGCAACGTCAATCTTCCTCTTTCGACATATGAATTTTACAAAGGATAAACTATCTGTGAACAGATTTGGGATCAGGTTCCGCATTGCCCTTTGAGCGGTTTGCAATACCACTTTTCCATATGCGGACGTATCAAGAATGGACACGTGTGATGGTTTGTATTTCGCACCATCTTTATTACTTATCTCTCAAGCTCTTTGGCAATTCGGGTTTCAATGTGGACCGTCGATCTGGCTTCTCAACGCTGCACCGTCGATCTTCCTCTTTTGACATATGACTTTTACAAAGGATAAACTATCTGTGAACAGATTTGGGATCACGTTTAGTATTATTTTCGCACATGCAAAGGGTGTTTCCGCATTGCCCTTTGAGCGGTTTACAATACCACTTTTCCATATGCAGACATATCAAGAATGGACACATGTGATGGTGGTATGTATTCCGCACCGGCTTTATTACTTATTTCTTGAGCTCTTTGGCAATGCGGATGTCAATGTGGACGGTCGATCTGGCTTCTCAACACTGCACCGTCGATCTTCCTCTTTCGACATATGCCTTTTACAAAGGATAAACTATCTATGAACATGTTTGGGATCACGTTTAGTATTATTTTCTTATCCCTTGTTTAAAACAACTGCAAAAAGGTGTGTGTGCTGCGTTTTCAGAAGACTCATAGACTCAATCTCCCGGGGCTTAGAACCATGCATCATATCAACAACCAATACTGCAAATATCATATAAACAAAGGACCAATCGAGTAATCACATTGGTCGGCAGTCGCTGGCGACATGGAAAAACAAAACGATTTGTGCCTGACTGTGTCGCAGGTCGGTGGTCGGCGGTCTCCGTGCAAGGCAAAAGAAACTAAAAGAGAAATTGCGAACTACTTGGTCGCTGGCGAGCTGCGGCACGATAAAGTTGAAAATAAAGGCCGAAATTGTTCATTCAACGAGACAGCATCGTGTCGCAGAAGGCAAGTTGTGAAGAAGCATTGTCATCCACGCGGAAAAATTCCATTCACTCCATGAGCGAGGAGTCTTGCTGATGTGGAAGTAATGCTTCTCCTTGGTGAACGCCTACGGCGTAACTAGACTTTGGCATCGGTATATTTTTGTGATTAAAATATACTGGGAAGTAAGATCTTGATAAAACTAAAGTAATGGTTTTACAATACTTCACATTCAAAGAAAAATATACTCAAAAATATACTCAAACTACTTTAGCATACTTCTTATTAGTCCTTGTAGGATAACTCTTGTAATCAATTCACGGTCAAGTGAAACATTTTTATTTTAGCCAAAGTTTTTAAGTAATGATTCTTATTTTTTAATTAAATAATACATTAAAATTATTTATTTGAACTGCTATTGGTGTAGACTTTGAAATGTTAATACATTAATATTTTAACAATATATTGAACCCTCCAAATGACAGAGATTTGGATGATAGCACATTAATACACACTAATATATTAAGACATTACTGTGACTGCCTTGGATGCACCGCCTTGCATGGCTACACTACCCTTTCACTGTTTCGATGTCTTTCGATTTCGCCGCACATACTTACACGGATGCACCGCCTTGCAGCCAAGGCGGTGACTTTTGGCCTCTGCATTAATCCTTCACAGCCACCGCCACAAGCTCTTAAATTTCTTTATGCGATAGAGAAGGCGGTATTTTCTTTATGCTGAGGCTTTGAGCTAAGATGAGGGTGAGGAGGTTCTATTACTGTTCAAGCAATTGAAGCAATTGTTGATGTTGAGGCGTTGAGCTAAGATGAGGGCTAGGAGGTTGTATCACTGTTCAAGTGATTGTTGATGCTCCCAGGCAGTTTTAGTACTGTTGAAGCAATTGAAATACAGGGCGAGGAGGTTGCATTACTGTTCAAGCAATTGTTGATGCTCTAAGGCAGTTTTAGTACTGTTGAAGCAATTGAAATACTTGTTGATGAAGCTTCAGATTCTGTTCCTGCCCTTCCCATCCCTTAGTAACAATAAAGCATGCCAGTGGGATAGAATCGAAAGCTAGCTTGTTAGCTGGCTGGATGTCGGTGGGCTATTCAGAAGGGGTTGGGTTTCCGTAAGTAGAAGGCAAGCCAAAAAGCATAGAGGCAGAAAGGAGAGAAGGTGAGTAGTAACAATAAAGCATGCAGTAGAGCCCATACTGGTACAGCTACAAGTATTTGACATTTCATTTGAAACAAAATATACAGTTTCATAGTACAGATTTGTTATAATATTATAACTATTGCATTATACAGTTGATATATGGTTATTACAGGACACATACAAATAAATTTCAAAAGAAAACAGTTAACATCATATCTACATATGAACCAGAAAACAAGCATAGCTCAATCACGACCATATTTATACATGGAGAAATATCACTACAAGGTTGTATGTCTGTTGATCTTTGTTAGTGAGACAGTCCATCAGCAGGACTAAAAGATTGTGATATAGGTGAATTAAAACTGGTGATAGGTAACACTGCGGAGATCTTTCAACTAAATTTACAATAAACTGAGTTTTAACTTTTATATGATATGATATTAGCGAGCTTTTAACTTTCAAACATAATAAACAACTAGTTAACTTACATCTTTTAACTTCAATCTGGATAGCCAGGTCGTTGTGCTTCATTCTAGAGTGTGAAAACTTTATTTCACTGCTTCTTGATTTTTTATTTTGTGCACTGCTTGATTACCAAATATCTGTGGACATGCCATTCATCTATCTTCTAGCTTCTTATGTAAACCTTTACTGCTATCAACAATTCACGGACTTAATCATTTGTATGGGATCTTGATCTTCGCGGATCATAATACAACACTATGTATAAGAGACACCAAGGAGTTAGCCATTCTTAATTGCAATACCTGTAATCCAAATACATTGTATCTATTTCAATTATGCTTTAGAGCCATGCTTGGGATCTTAGCTTCAACCATGTAGATTGGCTAACCTGAACCTTTGAAACTACATTTGAAGAGTGCAAAGCAGACAAATATGCATCTGTGGAAAATTTCAGGTTTGAAAACTTGGTTATTTCCTTCACCACTTCCATTGCTTAGAACGCGCCTCCTTCCAAGGCCGTCTCATGAATTGCAAACAACCCAAGTTTCCTTCATACGTGTGTAGCCTCTATATAAGAGCTATGTGATATCAACACTTAATGTTTTTACTTGTAATACATTTCTGCCAAGACGTCCAACAACCATGGCCGCTAAAAGTTCCACCCAGCAAGGCACTACAACCTACAATCTTACCTAACTGAACGCTTCTTTCAAGTCACTCTATAGTAGGGCACGCCTCATTCTGCTGAATATCTTTGATTATGCTTTTGGAGACCTCCCAAACAATTTTCCAGAGATCTTGACTAAAGTCTCTTGTTTCCATAGACTCTAAAAAATCCTCAAATTGCTTGAAATCTTTGAATGTGTCATTCTCTATCTCTGTAATGAATTTATCCACTATGATTTCAAGCATGTCGTTTATGACTTCTTTTCCCACATCTGCATAAGATACTTGAGAGCTTGGTGCGCATGACTGCTACGAACGTTTCCAATAATGCTTTAATTGGGACATCACTATCTTCTTCTTCTTCCAGTACTTGCAGGGAATGCACCGATCTGCTCTTTCGGATGAAGTGGGGTTCCAATGTCGAATATCTGTTTGGTCGAAAGACGAATGGTCAGCCATTAGGGATTTTTGAGCTAGAAATGGTGGTTTTGTCATGGGCCGCTGAAGGTTTGACATGGTTTTGTTTGGAATGTTTTGATGGACTTCTTTACTTTGTTTAGTAACCGCAACAGCCAGGAGAAACTACGGCCTTGACAAAGCAGGCACTTGACAAGCCATGCACGGCAGACAGTGACACTTAAAAATAACTGAAGCTACGGCCTTGACAAAGCAGGCACTTGCAAAGCCATCCACGGTAGACAGTGACACTTAAAAATAATTGCAAGCATAAAATATTTCTTATTATTGTTTTGTTTCTAAATTTATGTTGATTCCGTTGATAGCTGGACCGACCCCAAATGTCTGTAACTTTCGGACTGAACCATAAAGCTTCTAAAGGGAGGTGTCATGTGTATGGTAAAACAAAAACTTGGTTCTATTTTTTAATGTAGGACTGACATCATGGATAATATTTATACCTCCAGTGCCACGTGGAAAATGCCATATAAAGAAAGAGGTTCGACTTCAAAGTTCAAACCTATATTATCCTTTTGAAGTTGCCTGTGTGCATCCTATGTGATGGATTCGGGGTTGCAGGTAACGTGACATTGGAGTGCGCCACAAGCTCTTTTATATATGTATGATCCATCTTCTTTTGTTAAATTTCAATGTATTATAAATAATATATAACTCCATATATATTGGGAATAAATAGAGGTCTTGTTAAATTTCAATGTAATATAAATAATATATAACTCAATGTGTACATTTATATACCTCCCGTGGTAACTATTTTGTATAATATCACCAATTTTGCAAATGTTCTCTATTTTCATCTCGGCTTGAAGTGTTGAATCTATCTGGGAATCCCTTGACAGATGCCTCTGGTGGCATTCTCATTACAGATATTGAAGAATGCAAAGGTAAACAATTTTCTTTTAATTTCAATTCTTATTTTATCGTAATTGGAATAGTTCTAGTTAAAGACACAGCTTGTTTTCACCGTTAATGGCAAGTCAAGCTATACAATAACACCTTCCGTTATAACTCTATGCAATAACACCTTCCGTTATAACTCATCTATTGTGGCATGTCAAAATATACAATATAGAGATCTGTTCTCAAGAGTCCAACGACCCAATTTACGTAAGATACAGGTGGGTGTTGAGCTTCTTACAGCGCGCTAAGTCATTAATTAGGGACAGATGGCTAAACAATTGCATTGGCCTGTATGACGGTTTCGTGGGGCCAAAATCTTACTTTGCATAATTTTACAACAGGGTTAAATTCGACTCTAATTTTAACAACAATCGACCTGTGTTCAAAAATATATAAATTAAATTTAAGCAATACTCTTGATCTTTTAAAGAGTAATTTGCCAGTAACTGCAACATCCAGGAGAAGCTATGGCTTTGACAAAGCAGGCATTTGGCAAGCCATGCACGGCAGACAGTGACTGGCAATTAACGTGACAGTCATTTGGCATTTGGCAGCTAACGTGACATTGGAGTGCGCCACAAGCTCTTTATAATATATGTCTAAAAAATATTTGTGCAACAGTCATCTGGTATTTGGCAGTTAATGTGACATTGGAGTGCGCCACAAGCTTTTTATAATATATGTCTAAAACATATTTGTAATTGTTTACATATAATTAATTTCTAGTAACCGCAACAGCCAGGAGAAGCTACGGCCTTGACAAAGCAGGCATTTGGCAAGCCATGCACGGCAGACAGAGACACTTGAAAATAATTGCCAGCATAACATATTCCATCTTAGTAGTTGATGATTGACATTGTCTACGTATCTTATTTTTTCTAGCGAAAAAAAACTACTATTGATATTCAAAAAAGAATCAAATAGTACAATGAAGTTCATGATTCAATAGTGGAATCAAAGTACGTAGTGGACTGCATAGCCAAAAATATCAAGATCTTTTCAATGATCTCAAAAACACCATTATGACCCGAAAAGCAACTATCATCACTACATATAGGCAAAATAAAAAAGCATGAACCCAGCTGCTCAAAAAAGACCCTGATAAATACTCAGATAGAATCAGTCAAAAAAGTAGGTGGATCCACAGTCCTAGAGGCAATTATCAAACCATTCCTCCCAAATCAGCTGCCCTTCAATACCAGATAAAGCTTGCTTTGAAAGCTTGTCAGCAAGAGAGTTATGTTCTCTAAAGATATGCTCAAAGATGATATTCTGTTGCTTTGATATTTCAAAGTGTGTCCGGAGAGCCCAATGTCGCAAATTCAGAACGTTGAGGTTGAAATCACCCGCTGCCCATTTAATGGTAACCCTAGAGTCACCATATACCTTAATATTAACCAAACCAAAGATATTAGCAACTTTAAGTACGCACCAGAGAGCCATTAACTCTGCTTTCATGTTTGATCCTGATCCACAGTTGAGTCTGAAAGAGAAATAATGAGACTCATTCAGATATATGACTCCTCCAACAACACATAAGCCAAATTGTGAGGCTCCATCGAAGAAGAGAATGGGCTGATCCACTTTAAGATTAAATAAGCTAATTCTGTCAGTCTTTAAATTGAGCTCATCATCCTTACATGAAGCAAACATATTTAGAGCAGTCATACTACATTGCAGAGTATCAGGAGCTATATTCTGGAAGATGGCGCGGTTTCTATAAAACCAAATTGCCCAGGGGATACAGATAGCAATATAGAAATGTTGCTTACAGTGTCTGTACCAATTAAGCAAGCACTTGTTAAAATCTCCAACATCCTAGCACTGTGAAATGTTCAAGGTAGATGAAACAACATCCCAGATTTTACTAGTGAAATTACAATGTACAAAGAGATGCTGTTTTGTTTCAGCTTATTTCTTACGAAGTATGCATAAACTAGGTCCACTCCAACCACGTTTGCACATATTTTCCCAAGTCTTCAATTTATCTTGCATTAATAGCCAACAGAAACATTTAAGTTTTAAAGGAATAAACCAGCGCCAAAGCCTCCTATACCACCAATCCTGTAGATAAATGTACTTATCTTGAACAATTCTAGAATATGCAGTTCAAGTAGTAACAAACCCAGCAGCAGGATTTCCACCCCAAACAAGTTGGTCTAAATCTTGGTTCAATATGACACCAGCAGAATTTAAATTCATAATGTAAGCATCCCAAGAACGGGCTAAATGACCAGAAAGACCAAGGTCTCTAGCAATCATCCACTTAGCATTAAGCTCAAATCCATTTCTAAGCAGATATATTTTGTTCAAATTAGTCAACCCTAAGATCTGAAGATATCGAGTGATGGAAGAAGGCAAAATATAGTTATCTTCCATTCCAATGATGGGATCAATCCCAACCCGAATCAATTCTCCAGATCCAACCTGCCAAATAAGATCTGAATTGATCCAATGAAATATCTTCATAAATCCCCGCCACAATGGAGAGAAATTCCAACTTACTAATTTTGAATTTCTAATCCAGCAGAAGACATCCATTTTTATGTATTTGCAATGTATAAGACTAGACCAAAGAGTATTTCCAAACAGACTTCTCCAGAGACTTTTTAGTCTAAGAGCAATGTTGAACGTGCCCATATCTTTTATACCCCAACCTCCAAATCTATAAGGTCTAGATATAGTGTCTGCAGCTACCATGGAGATTTTTTCACTGTTAACCGATCCAAACCAGAGAAAGTTGTAGAAATATCTATTAATGGTCTTGAGAATGGATGATGGAACTTCCAGCAATGAAAACCAATATACAGGTATACTGCAGAGTACAGACTTCAATAAAATAAGCTTACCCCCTCTGGACAAATACCTGTAAGACCAATGAGCAATTCGAGCCTCAATTTTTCTCAGCAACCAATACCAATCCTTGATTTGGTAGGTATTCGGCTTAAGATAGAAACCCAAGTATTTAAAACCTTGATCCAGATGACAACACTTATATGGCAGGATCGAAAATATGTCACTAAGATGCCCATCATCAGTAGATAAATGATAAAAATTAGATTTGCCTGAGCTGACTTTCATACCTGATGCACTGCAAAAAGACTGAATGATTTCTTTGTATATAGTCCACTCCTCAACAGTGTCCACACCAGCCACTAAAACATCATCAGCAAATAAAATATGTGTAATCACACAATCTTTTTCTATCTTAATACCTTTTATCTGTCCTCTCATTAAAGCTTGATTGATCATTCTGCTGAACCCGTCCATGACCAAAATAAATAAAAGAGGTGAAAGGGGACACCCTTGTCTAATTCCCCTGGAGCAGCTGAAAAATTCAGACGGACTACCATTAACAAGCAAAGAGATGTTCATGGAAGTAATACAAGCCATTATCCACTTAATGATCAAAGGAGGCACTCCAATTCTGATGAGGATCAGTCTGAGAAAAGACCAGTTAACCCTGTCATAAGCTTTCTCCAAGTCCATTTTAAGTAACAGGGCTTTCTTCTTATATATCTTAATACTATGCAGCAACTCCTATGAAATACCTATAGCATCGTGTATCTGTCTACCAACCAAAAATCCAAATTGCTCAATGGAGATATGCTGAGAAAGTACAGACTTTAAGCGATGAGCAATAATTTTTTAAATAAGTTTATAAAGCAAATTATAGAGAGCAATCAGACGATAATCACCAAACAACCTTGGCTTATCTTTTTTAGGAATGAGGGTCACAAAGGTAGAATTTAAACCTCCAGAGATAAAACCATTGAGCCTGGAAAAATTCACCAAATCTTTAAGATCTCTCCCCATCAGATCAAAAAAATGTAGATATAGCTCCACCGGCCACCTATCAGGCCCGGGGCTTTTCTCTTTAGCGAAAAGTTTCAGAGTCTGTTCAATTTCTTCCAGGGAGACCTCATCTTGGATACTGTCAGCTTCTTGCTCATTAAAGAAGCGTGGAAACAGGGAGGCAATTTTAATATGTTCTGATAAACAACAATCACCAGGATCGCTATAAATATGACCAAAAAAAGAAGCAGCTTCAGATTTAATATTCTCCAGCCCAGAATGTTGAAATCCACTGTCATCCTCGATTTCCCAAATATATTTCGAGTTTCTTCTAGCTGAAGCAAAAGAGTGAAAGAATTTTGTATTCTTATCACCATGAGATATCCAAATGGCTCGACTTTTCAGTCGCCATTCTTTTTCAGCCTGGGTAAGAAGTTCTTCTTTTTTCTTCTCAATCTGTCTCATAACCTCAAAGTCATCATATGTTAGGGAACAAAAAACATTTGCAGAGATAGAAGCCTGTAGCTTCTGTTCTAGAAGTGATAACTCCCTTTTATCTGCCTTCTTTTTGTCTCTAATCCATTTGGACACAGTCTCTTTTAAACCTTTTAATTTATGACAGAAATTCTGAATCGGATTTGTGTCTGAATCATCACAATTTAGCCAAAAATTTCTGACCATGCTGCAAAAGGAATCATCTTCTAGCCAAGTGGAATTGAACTTGAAGGGCAAAGCCAGGTTATGCCCCAAATCATCAAGTTGAAGGATAATGGGCCAATGGTCCGAAAACTTGTGATCGAAAATCCAAGACCTATGCTTCTGGAAGGTACCCAACAACTCAGATTTGACAAGGAATCTATCCAGACGCTTATGAACACCATCTTTACCAAACCTACCATTGGTCCAGGTAGGAGCCAGTTTATGAGGTTGGACATCCACCAAATCTGAGTTCACTATTAACTGAGTAACAAAATCTGTTAATTCATCAAACCTAACAGAAGCTCCCCAAATTTCAGAAGCATGACAAGTAAAGTTTAGATCACCTGCAATAATCAAGTCGTCCAAATTCATAAGACCAGAACCTTGGAGAGATGTCCAATAACTCTGTCTCTCCCTATAGGGAGCATAACAATTGAGGATGGAAAGTGAGTGCTTATTTCCACAGAAGAATCCTTTTAAAAGAATTCCCCAGGGGGTTGTAAAGGCCTTAAAATCAAAGACTTTTGGATCCCATGCCACAGCTAAGCCCCCAGATAAGCCACAAGAACTAACAGCAGACACCTCCCAAAAAGGTAGCAGCTTACAAATTTTGTGTATAGCAAGGATTTCATCACACATGGTCTCTTGGAGTAAAATAAGAGCAGGGACAGTAGAATTAAAAAGATTGGCTAAAGCCTGTGCCCTAGACACTTTAGCCAATCCTCGTACATTCAGTGACAGAATAGACATCAAGTAACTGTCAAATTGGGGGACGACGCTCTAAGCCCCAAGGAATCAGCAGGAACATACTTATCCACCTCCGCTAACCTCTGAGAAATCGGAGTGTAAGAAACTGAAGGAGGAACATTTTCGTCTCTATTCTTTTTCTTATTGCCCTTCCTAATAGTGACATTTTGGAAATTTAAAGAGTGTACATGTTTAGCCAAAGACCCACTCCCCGGATTCTTAGTGTAGGAAGGTAAAGGAGGAAATTCCTCACCAATAGCCGAAATAAGATAACCACTATCTGCTAAAATAGCATTATCTCCCGAAGTGGAAATGTCAACTGAGCAATCCAAAGTCTTATGGGCAACCAAGCTCTGTCCAACTTCACATCCCAAATTCACAGATGCAAATGTAGAAGTACCAACAGGGGAGATTGGACCCAATCTCGGGTTATCAGAATGCGAAGACTGATGCTTCAAGATGTTAGGTGGAGGAGACTTGTCAAGGAGAGGGTTTGGTAATTCCTTAGCAGAACGAGGCGGAGAATTCCTTAAGACAGAAGAATCAGCCTCTAGGTCATTAAAAAGCTTTCGACCAGCTTTTGGGCAGAGGGATTTTTTCACCGGACTATCAATTGGTAGCCTCGTCACAAGATCATGGCGCATCTGAATTTCACCCTTGGAAATGCGACTGGAAAGTAATTTTTCAGAATTTTCAATAAAAACAAGCTCATCCGATGTTAATTCAGGATAATTAATAGGGGTTTTACAAAAAAACTTACCCGAATGATCCGATAGTGGTTGCGGGTCACAAACCCTAGGCGAGGGGAGCTCCAAAGCAGAGGAAACCACCATATTCTTACTGCTGTAGGGGCAGGAAGCTCGAACATGACCAAGCTTCTTACATAAAAAGCACCGAAATGGGATTTTGAAGAAGTCAAGCGTCTGTTTCCAAACCTTAGTTCCCTAGGCAATTTCAATTTCAGCCGGCAATCCACCCCGCGTATCAATTTCCACCATAACTTTAGCATAACGGCGGTCCATCCCAAAAAAAAATTGTTTGTCAAGACGCACAAATCTCCCAACGGCATTAGCAAGACCCATTATAACATCTTCTGTCCAGAGCACGATAGGGAGGCCTGGAATAATCATCTAGAGGTGCCGTAGAGGTTGGTATTCATGCATAGGGTTGAAATTAAGATGCCACCTCTTTATGAACAATGAACCCTGTTTAAATTTCGAAACAAGACAAGATCTTGTCAAGATGAGCTGCATCAGTGAAGGTGAATAAAATCCACCGATTCATGAGGAGATTAATACGAGGGGCCATGCCTGTAAGAGGAACCCAGTGCTTAGAAACCCACTCCGAAATTTCAATCTTACTACCCGAAGTGAACTCCAGCCTACCCACCAGAGCCCGTTCAGCCAGGATAAACCACTTATACTATGAAACGAGAACTATATACTAAGAACGAGAACTCTAGCCATAAAAACTCACATTTTTGCATAAAAAACACCGAAAACAACCCCCAAATCAAAAAGTGTCGATGCCAGTATCATGTTTTCATAAAAAACACCAAAAACAACCCCCAAATCGAAAAGTGTTGATACTAGTATCAACGTTTTTTTTCTCTGGGTTAAAAATATAGCCATGGCTTAAAAATCTCATACGGTTGTTTACGAAAACCTTGAAATCAACCCCTAAATTGAAATTTTTTGTTTTCAACAAATAAATTCCTAACCTAAACCCTCAACAAACTATTACAAAAGTTAAAAAAAAAATTATAATGCGCCTCTCCTACCTTAACCCCCCTAACAAACTATTAATAATTTTTTTTAAAATTTACATTTAAAAAAATAATTACATATTTGACCCTAACCCCCCAACAAACCATTAATAAATGTTTGAAAAAATTACATTTTAAAAAACAAAGTACATTTCCTAATTCCCTAGCCCCCTACGTTACCCCCTACCTTAACCGCCCAAAAATTACATTTTCTAATGCCCTACCCAGTGCGTTAACCCCTCAATGTTACCCCATTGCCCCTCACACATTGTTTTAACTAAAAAAAATTAAAACCCAACTTAAAAAAATTAAACAATTAAAATAAAAACTTAAACTTAAAAAATAAAAAATAAAACCTAAACTTTACCCAAAAAAAAACAAAAAATGAACTAGACTTCAGAAAAAAAACAAATTAAAAATTAAAAAAAAAAACTATACAAAAAAAATTAAAAAACAAATTAAAAATTAAAAGAAAAACTTTATAAAAAAAAATTAAAAATTAAAAGAAAAACTTTATAAAAAAAAATTAAAAATTAAAAAAAAAAAATGACGGGCGGATGTTGGCTCCAACCCCTTGGCCCCCTATGGGCGCCCAAGGGGGCGACGCAAGCATCCGCCCGTCCAAAAATATAAATTAAAAATTAAAAAAAAAACTTTAAAAAAAAATTAAAAATTAAAAAAAAACTAAACTTTACAAACAAAAAAAAATCAAAATCAAACAAAACAAAAATTTAAAACAAAAATTTAAAAATTAAAAATACAAAAATTAAAAATACAAAAAAAAACACAAAAATTGCCCCCCCCATGGGCGCCCAAAGGGCCGCCCCGCGGGGGAGGCTCGATGCCGGGCATCGAGCCTCCCCCGCGGGGCGGCCCTTTGGGCGCCCACGGGGGCGGAGCCAGCGCCCGCCCGCCCAAAAGTGGGCGGCGGGCGCTGGCTCCGCCCCCGTGGGCGCCCAAAGGGCCGCCCCGCGGGGGAGGCTCGATGCCCGGCATCGAGCCTCCGCCGCGGGGCGGCCCTTTGGGCGCCCACGGGGGCGGAGCCAGCGCCCGCCGCCCACTTTTGGGCGGGCGGGCGCTGGCTCCGCCCCCGTGGGCGCCCAAAGGGCCGCCCCGCGGCGGAGGCTCGATGCCGGGCATCGAGCCTCCCCCGCGGGGCGGCCCTTTGGGCGCCCACGGGGGCGGAGCCAGCGCCCGCCCGCCCAAAAGTGGGCGGCGGGCGCTGGCTCCGCCCCCGTGGGCGCCCAAAGGGCCGCCCCGCGGCGGAGGCTCGATGCCCGGCATCGAGCCTCCGCCGCGGGGCGGCCCTTTGGGCGCCCACGGGGGCGGAGCCAGCGGGGCGGCCCTTTGGGCTGGCGGGCGCTGGCTCCGCCCCCGTGGGCGCCCAAAGGGCCGCCCCGCGGCGGAGGCTCGATGCCGGGGGGGGAGCCAGCGCCCACGGGGGCGGAGCCAGCGCCCGCCCGCCCAAAAGTGGGCGGGCGGGCGCTGGCTCCGCCCCCGTGGGCGCCCAAAGGGCCGCCCCGCGGCGGAGGCTCGATGCCGGGCATCGAGCCTCCCCCGCGGGTCGGCCCTTTGGGCGCCCATGGGGGGGCGATTTTTGTTTTTTTTTTTTATTTTTTTTGTTTAATTTTAAAATTTTTGTTTTAAAGTTTTGTTTTTTTTAATTTTGATTTTGAATTTTTTTTTTTTTGGTAAAGTTTGGTTTTTTTTTTTAATTTTTAATTTTTTTTTGAAAGTTTTTTTTAAATTTTAAATTTGTTATTTAATTTATTTTTTTAAAGTTTTTTTTTTTTAATTTGTAAAGTCTAGTTTGTGTTTTGGTTTTTTTTTGTAAAGTTTAGGTTTTATTTTTTATTTTTTAAGTTTAGGTTTTTTTTTTAATTTTTTAATTTTTTAAAGTTGGGTTTTAAATTGTTTTTAGTTAAAACGATGTGTGAGGGGTAATGGGGTAGTGGGTAAGGTATTAAGAAATGTAATTTTCGGGTGGCTAAGGTAGGGGGTAATGTAGGGGGCTAGAGCATTAGGAAATGTACTTTGTATTTTTAAATGTTTATTAATGGTTGGTTGAGGGTTAGGGTAGGATATGTAATTATTTTTTTAAATGTAATTTTTAAAAAAAATTATTAATATTTTGTTAGGGGGTTAGGGTAGAAGGGACGCATTATACTTATTTTTTTAACTTTTGTAATAGTTTATGGGGGAGTAGGGATAAGGTTAGGGTAGAAAGGGGCAATGTAATTTTTTAAAATATTTTTTTTTTTAAATTTTAATAATAATTGGTTAGGTGGTTAAATATTATGAAAAATAATATGAAATAGTATCATTTTTATACAAAATGACTAAAAATCTGTTAAAAATGGGTTTAAATGTCTTCTTTTTCTCGATTTGTTTACTATTTTTTCCATAAAAATATATTATTTATGATTAAATTTTAAAGATAAATTTCGAAAATCTATGTGTTTTTCATTATAGCTAGCTTCTAAATGTATGTTTTTTGTTAAATTTCTAAAAAACACACTTGAAAATAGAAATTAAAAATACTTTACAATAAAGATGTGTCAAAGGCCCAAAAAAATGCCTCAAAATGAAAATGTGTGATACTGGCATCAACCCTTTTTGAAACGGAGGTAAAAACAGCTACTAAAATTAGGAGAGAGAAAAACGAGAACTGTGTCGAGTTCTCGTTTCATAGTATAAGTGGTTGATACCGATTCTATCAAGATTGTAGTCCTCGTCAATGTCAAAATGGGTGATATCAGCTCTAGCCTTAAACGTCTTTAAATTCCTTCTGGTCTTAGCCTTCAGCCCACAGAGCTTGCCGCAAGAAGGAGTAGCACCCTCAGCCCTTCCATGGATATCACTCAACTTAGTCGACAAAGGTAGCAGGGAAGGGTTTGGGGAAAAGGGAGACTCCCCCATAGTGTAAGCCTCCACCAGATAGAGACGGGAGTGCCCCCAGCTATCGGTATCTGTCAGAATGAAAGAGACAGCTGCCGGTATAAAGAGGAGCCAACGCCGGTACCAAGAAAAGCCAAAAAGGCCCCCACACAAGCCTTCAAATAAGGAAACCCCTAAATCTGGAAGAGGCCCAAAACCAAAACAAATACAAAGCCAGATGTAGAACTGGAACCACTAAAAAAAACAATAAATCTGGATTAGGCCCAAGAACAGCGAAATGATGGAGCCAAATGTAGAACTCAGACTTTATGCAAGAAAACCGAAATATCAGGTTGAAAGGTGAAGCGGTAGCCTACGACCATAAAAAATATTCCCACTTTTTTTAACCTTGGCTGGTACTAGGCCAATTCTGCGAATCGGCTTGACTCCAAGTCGTCGCAGGCCACACACTCAACCAATCAACCATCAAGAACGGGAAACCCTGCAAAATCGCTGAGAAACCCTAAAACCCTCGCCATCCTTCCCATCCGTGATCAATCATTATGTCTACGTATCTTATTTGCATCTTAGTAGTTCCTTGTATTTAATGATAAAAATATTTAATTATTGTGGAACTGATATTTGCATTTTAGCATTTATTTTCGTCCATACTATGCTTGAAAACCGAGCTATTACTCTTTTAATCTGTGTTATATTTTATCAGGTTATTAATAGTGTTAATTGGTCATGTGGTTGGTGCCAGCATTGAAGATATCTTCAAAAACATGGTTTACAAAGGCACATGCTAGAGGAGGTTCAAGTGAAGAAGACTTCCACGTAAACTTTTAAGACCAAGACAGCAAGACCATTTAGTAACTTGAACCTATGACTTTGATGCTGCGGGATGCGATGATGGCTATTATGCAACCTTTGTGTTTGTTACTGATGTTGTTCCCATCGCTCACCCTTCTTTCTTTGCTTCATCTGGCCGAAATGCCATTCATTCATCAATCCTTGAGCAATTCATTAAAAAGATGTTGTCATTTGGGCGAAATGCCATTCATTCATCAATCCTTTAGCAATTCATTAAAAAGATGTTTTTTAATTTGTCTATTGCTAGTATATGTCATTATTTCTTCTAAATATTTTCTCTACCAGATTGAGTTCAAAATGAGAATATGCCTTCCAATTTTGTTGTTGTCAACCACATCACAAAGTGTCTCAAATATTTTGCATTCTTCCATCTAAATATTTTCTCTACAATTTTAATTTGTAGAAAATTTCTACTATTAAAAGGAAACAACGAAACTTACATTTCAGCTATCGAGGCATAGTGTAGTGAATCCAAGCTACGAAAGCATAGCGCATTGAATCCAAGAGATTGGAATAGTGGAGGGGAAAGAAGTTATCTCACCGCACATAACATCCAGCCATGGAGGCATAGCCCATTGAATCCAAGAGCATTTGGTTATGTTCAAATGCAAAATAATAAAAGATTTGTAATGATAATTATAAGGGCAATTTGAGGGTATAGATATTTTATAATATTAATGCAAAAGCTATGGCTAGATAATTAGGTTATTGTGTTGAGTTTACATATGCCATTGATACCTTTTCCATCTCAATTTCAATTTAGTTGAGCCCCTTCATGCTTAATGAGTGAAGGGCTTCATCCATTGATGGCGGGTTAATAAACTCCACATTCAAAAAGTTGGGACAAAGTATAATGTAGCTTTAATTTTCAAGTTTAAAGACTTGGTTGCACACATGTAGACATACATTTACAAGTATCAAATTTCAAATTTTCATAACTTTCATATTTAAAAAAAAAAATAGATTTAAATATAAAAAATATAAAAAATAAGTCCAAATCCTTTATCATTTAACATTATACTTCCATTTTCATTAATTCCAATGCATTAATGCAAACTCTTTTCCATCTCCATTTCTCTTCGATAGCAAAGATATCAGAAAGCTTAAAACATTGTCCTTCATACTTGCCAAATATGTGTGTAATTTTTTTTCCATATATTTCTAATACCATTCATTCATGTGCTGGCGTTTCTCTGTATTTATTCGGATTTATTGCACAAATGTCAACATCCTTGGTAACACAAACCCTCTTGTTGTAAAGGTTGGTGCTCTTTTTGCATTTAACTCTACAATTGGAACAATGGTGGGTGCTCTTTTTTCATTTAACTCTACAATTGGAACAGTAACAAAGACAGCTGTAGAGTTGGCCATGTAAATATTAGTCTTTGGAACAATGGTGGGTTCTCTTTTTGCATTTAACTCTACAATTGGAACAGTAACAAAGACAGTTGTAGAGTTGGCCATGTAAATAGTAATAAGACTACTTAATGGGACAAAGCGGCTATTTACCATTGTTGATTTTATACAATGCATGAACATTGTTTTTCTTATTCTTTCGTATTTTCTTATGACTTCATTGGCAGGGACTGCGCTACCACGTAGCACTTGTTACTTCATAGGTATTCAAATTGGAATTGGAATAAACAAAGGATGTTCGTCCATTGCTAATATTGAGGAGACAAAGTTGTGTTGCACTTTCAACTTATCCCATCCAAAATCGGATTCTTTGATGTTATTATAAATCAACAACATTCTATGGTTAATAAATTTAGAGATCACAATTTTCATGCAATAAACCAACAACATCTTAAGGTTAATTTTTTTTTTGAAACTACATGTTTTTCATTCAATGTGTATGTATTGGGAGAGTACAAAGTTATAAATAATGTCGACATATTTCTTGCCAAAAAAAATGGTTTCAATGTATTTTCCAAGTTAAGCTTGATGTATACCCCATAGATCTAGAGGCTACCTTCATGCTTGTATCAAACAGGAGCAGACTCAAGTCATCTTTATTAGTTTATGTTCATTCCAATAGTTATGTTTATCATCTATAGACTTATTTTCTTAGATCATGGATACCAAGGAACTATTTGGAAGTTTTCTCTGAATAAGTATGAATGATTTAATCCTTCTATATAATATAAGCAGTATCTCATATTTGTACCATTTGAAATATTTCCAGTAGTATGGATGCCATGGGACTCTTGACCTAGCCAAATAGTGAGCAACATCAAAACTCAATTGCCATGCCCATGATAAACAAGATCCACTCTAGTCAGATAAAATCGTTTATTTACTAGTCTAGATTACCAATGCTTCATACTGGTATTACAAATACCAAAGCATCCCTAAGAACCAGGGTTTCAAATACCTTGAAATCCTTGATAATCACTTGGGATTCAAATTAAAATCATTGATTATAAGCTATTAAGCACCAAGATTTTAGTTATACTTCTATAGTACTTTTAATTGGCATACAATTGAAGAATCTCAAGGAGTGATCGAATACAGATTTATCAACAACTACCATATCAACTTACATGTTATGTGATGCAAGTGATCAAAGAACCTTATGTTGAAGTTTAAGAAACTCTAGAAGCCACTCAAAAAAAAAGTTGTTGAATATGTTTACTTACCTTCCTTTTACATCACTCGGAGGAAGTAATAACCAATATTAAAAACATATGAGAAATAAACTGAAATATTTTTAAACTCTATAAATAAAATCAAGGATATGATTTTTGAAAGTTGATTTATCTTTTGAAAATACATGAGTCATCAAATTAACATGTTCTCTTTGATACCTTGCACAATCCCCTATATTTAATTCCTTGGCCAATCTGAATGAAATTGTTTGGATTGTTTCCCACTAGTAGAAATAAATCATAAACCTTCATTTTTCAAAACATATTAATTTTTTGATACATGCAAATTCCTTGCTTGGATAAAGATCCATGCAATTTTCACTAGTAGTAAACTATTGTACTCATGATAACTACTAATGGGGATTAAAATGGGGTTGTTAAAACATGATTTCATTCAAAAACGTTGACAGACAAGTTATCCTTTGCAAAATAATTCCATCCATATCATAGAGATTCAAGGGCTGTTCAATTGTTACGTATACTAACTCGAGGGCTGCTTATCCTATCAATCAACGTCTTGTATATCATCATCTAGTCTAATCCATTTTGAAAGTGGTGACGTCGGTTGAAATTCCAAATATGGAGTGGACTAGTGATGTATCTTATTAGAATGTTCCAGATGGTCCTTGGCCAGTTGTTGTCCAACTGCATAAGTTCTAGAAACAAGGATTTTTTCAAACACTAAGTTTTCTTTCCCTGAATTGTCCAAATTTAGCTTAGAATGTCCTGCGTTATATTCTTCCTTGAACAACTTCCTTGAAGTTTCTTTAGGTGATGGATCACTGAAACCAACTACATATGGACTATGACTCTTGAATAAGTTACCTATTTTTTCTTGCTCCTCAAACATCTTATGTAGATATATTCCACGTTCTTCTATTTAAAACTGTATATTCCTTTGGGTCTGCACCAATCCACAAGATTCAATAGAATATACACTAAAAATTGAGAAAGCGATAATGTTGGCCATGCATATAAGCCAAATACAAAGCACTTAATGAAAAAATAAATACCTCAAGTTGTTCGTGTAGTTGCTTCTAGACCTCCATCTATAGTCACAGTGCCTCTATAATTTGCATGCCCATGTTTAAAAAATACAAAGATCCATTCAACATGATTGTTTCAAATGACCAACTTGATAAGAACCATTACTGCATAACACTATAAGAAGGTAATTGAACAATACAAGGAAACTTCCTTATTGGTATTTTCTAGCAATGGCTAGTGCAAATCTATGATAATCTTCACAAATCATCTAATGTATGTAAAATGTTGGGGAAAGGGGCAATATTTTCCAACCAAAATTAAGTAGGAGAAAAGAAACTTTCAAATTGGTACAAGCATGAAACCCCCAATTATTAAAGGTGCCCAATGATAATTATGGAAATAATTACAAAAGTGGGATCACACAGTAGAATCCAATGAGCCAGAAACAATAAATCTTTCTTAATATTCTAAATCCTTAGTATATGGTTACAATTGCAATACATAGGACCAATCTTAAATAGTAAAAAAACCCATCCTCAATCTCCACTATTTACAACAAGTCCATCACTGTACTAGAATAAAACCACAATGTAATGAAGTAAATCCTTGCTTCCTAAAAATATTGGTAATCAAATTGGTCATTGAAGTAGAATAGTAGAAGGACTTTTGTTATAAATTAAGCATGCAACAATCACCTATATTCTAGGAAATCTAACATCATTCTTTATTTTTTGGTAATTTTATCAAATTTTGGGTTCGAAACCATGACGACCAATTAGGGATCAAGCATGCACTATAGAAAATGAACCCTGGGTTCCAACTTACGATTAATACTTAATGTCAAAATCTGCAGGTATTTCTCAAGAACTTTCAACAATTTTTTATCAGTGAAACTAATTTTCTCCGAGAATTCAATCGTGGGCTTGACATTGTTTCAAGAACTTAATAGTAAGATCATGGGGAGCTTGGAAAAGAGTTTCCGAATGTCGATTCCATGAAAACCCTTGTATTTGAGGAAGAGTATGCTTTGAAGTGGATTATCGTAGGATTTGCTATGGATTAAATATGGCTTTCTTATGAAAATGGTATTTGCCTCATGGAGAGAGAATCCACACTCGTTGAAAAGGAAACTCGCTACTAGGGTCATTTCAAAGGAGGGAGGTTGTGAAATGGGGAATTTGAGAGTCGAATAAAAGGATGTTGAAAATAATTTTGTTGGATTTTGGAGGGAGTGTGATCAGGAAAGGATGATGAAGGTAGGAATGGCGTGGATTTGCTTCATAGGTTCTAAAATGAGGGAGGAAACTTACATAGCTGTCTCTCTCTAATTCAGCCTCACAATCATCTATTATTCACACAACCATTCTAAAAAATTCAATTAGACATTCCCAAAGTTTGTTTCTTTGGGAGGCAACGAAGGGGTAGGGATAACCACGAAGTCAATCCAAAGCAACATATTGACACTTTGGCCAAGTAACAAGAAGGGATGGGCGGTGTACTAAGGCATGGGAATGGTATGCAGGATGGACAATCCAAGTCTCTACAATGGTCATCCGATACATATAATTGGCACAGGGAGGCATCTGTCCCATCTGCGGGGATAAAACAATCTAGGCACGCCACCTTCCAATCGAGAATGGACGACTTAAGAGCTTTCAATGGCCGTCTAACGACCATCGGTGACGGTCAATCTATCTAAATCCAAATAAAACATAAGATTCAACATAGAGAAAATGTCTTACAACATAATTATAAAAAAGTGGAAAACACATCAACAATTATGTGGTTGTGTTATGTGCAGAGATTATTAATTAAGAAAAGGTGGAAAACACATCAACTACTTTTAATTATGTGGTTGTGTTATGCATGGAAAGAATCAATAGATTTCTGAATTAAAATATTAATATTAATAATACTAAAATATTTATGATATTTGATTATAGTTTACCCAGGTCATCATTAACCATGTTTAACTACGGTTAACTATTATTGATCATATTTTAGAATGGTTGACTATGGCTGACCATGGTTCACTATGTTTGACAATGGTTGAACCATGGTTTGACAATAGTTGAACCATGCTTGACTATGGAAACTACAATTTAATATGCTTTACTAGAGATGACCATGTTTGACTACAGTTGAACATGGTTCACTATGGTTGATCATGTTTAACAATGGTTGACTTTGGTTGACCATGCTTGGGTATGTTTGATTGTGTGTGATTATGTTTGACGATCATTCATTGTGTTTGACTGTGGTTAACTATGGTTGATTATGATTGACCATTGTTAGACTAGGGGTTACCATGGTTTTATTTAGTTAACCATGATTGACTTTGGTTAGTCATAGTTAACCATTTTCTTACCATGGAAGACTATATTTGACCATGGTTGACTAGGATTGAGAATGGTTAACCATAGTTGACTTTGGTTTGGTGGTGGGTAACTAAGGTTTAATATGGTTGACCATGGTTGACTATGGGTCACTATGTTTGGTTAAGGTTGACCATGTTTGTGCATATTTCACTATGATTTACTATGTTTGGATATGGTTTCCCATGTTTAACCAAGGTTAATTGTATGTGACCATCGTTATCTTTAGTACCCATGGTTGACTATATTTGACCATGGCTAACTTTGCTGACCATGATTAACTATGTTGTGTGTTCAATTTAATTGCTTATTATCATACACATTCACAATGTGCTATTATGAAGTAGTACCAATTTATTGTACTAACAAAACCACATAATTAAAGTGGTTGATATACGTTGATCAATGCCATTAATTTAAGGTGGTGGAGATTGGTGTCAATGGATGATATCGATCTCTTTAATTATGTGGTTGTGCTAGTTGATAGCATATGTCATATTAGTATCAATAATATTAAAATATATAGAACTCCAATGGTTAACTCAAGTGGTCATGATCTAGACGTGAGATCTCTCCCCGTAAAGTTTGGGAGGTCATGGGTCTGACTATCTCATTCCCCTTGGGGTTAGGCTCCATAATTAGGGCCAACTATTTACCCTATTTACCATCCATGAATCATGGGGAAGTACTTAGAGGGTTTTCTGTGAGATTATTCCAAAAAAAAGAAATATTAAAATATATATGATATTTTATAATGCTTAACCATGGCTAACATTGATTGATCATGTTTAATCATGGATAAATGTGTTTAACCAGTTGATGATGATTATCAATGGTTGACCATGGTTGCCTAAAGTTTAGCGTGGTGGACATTTATTGACCATATTTGGCTATGTTTAACTATGCTTAGCCATTGCTGACTATGGTTTATTATGGTTTGACAATGTTTGACTATGGTCCATGTTTGACTATAGTTGGCTATGTGTGACTAATGTTGACAATAATTGATTATGGTTCACCATGTTAGACCATGGTAGACCATGGATCACTATGGTTAACCATGTTTGACTATGGTTCACTATGGCTGACCAAAGTTAACACTGTTTACCTATGGTGACCATGTTTGGTTATGGTTGAATGGTTAACCACAGTTGACAAATTTTGACCATTGTTGACTATAGTGGACCATGGTATTATGGTTAAGTATACTTGACCATGCTTGACCTTCATCAACCATGGTTGACTATGAAAATTACTAACCATGTTTGACCATGATTATTTATGGTATATTATGGTTTAATGATCCCTAACCATGGTTTATAATGGTTGACCATGATTGGTCGTGTTTGTCCATGGTTTTCCATGGACAACTATGGTTAACCATATTTAATGATGGTTGAATATGGTTGAATTTGTTTACATATGGTTTAATTATGTTTGACTTTATTTAACTATGGTTGACCATGTTTAACCATGGTTGATTGTGCATGACTAAGGTTGATAATGTTTGATTATGGTTTGTCATCATTGACCATATTTATCATATTTGATTATGGGTGACTAAGGTTGACAATTTTTTACTATGGTTCACAATGGTTGACGATAATTGATGATGATTGACTATGCTTAAGTATGTCTAACCATGTTTGAATTTGGTTAGCTTTAGCTCACTGTATTTGACTCTTACTTGTATTATGGATATGGTTGACTATTTTTTAGGATAATTGACTTTGGTTCACTATGGTTAAGCATTGTTTACCAAAATATGATTGACATTTTTTACCATGGTTTTCCTTGGGTAACTATGTTTGAAAAGTTGACCATGGTTATCAATATTTGACTTTGGTTAACCATGTGTGACTATGGTCCATTATGGTTCCTTATTTTCCACTATGGTTGACTATGTTATAGCATGTTTGACTAATTGACATGGTTGGTTGTGGTTAACCATGGTCAACCATATTCAACTATGTTGACTATTGTTGACCATGTTTGATCATGTGTGACCACGGTTTACTATGTTGACTATGTTGCATTGTGAGATTCATCTAAGTGTTATATCAAATAGATACATTCCTTAAGGGTTATGTTAGATTGCAACATTCCTCAGTGGTTATGTGACATTGTAATGTTCATCTTGCTACATTTATGTCAAATTGTGACATTCATCTTGGTTTATTCAACTCAAATTACAATTTTCCTCATTGTTTATATTGCATTATGATGTTCAAAATTATTATCTCACATTGTTGCATTACTCAAAGGTTAATGTTGGAGTGTGATGTTCTATTGGTGTACATGCACTTCTGTGGGCTCACTCGAGTCTATTTTCCTTGGTTTTAGGATTAAATGTGCCCTCCTCCTCCTTGCTAGGGATTAGCGCACCTTCCTTGGCAATGGACATCTAGTTGACTCCATAAGTGCACCTCTTTTGCATGTTATAGATTAGTAACCGATGTGGCTCATACATGCTAAGATAAATAAGCCTCACTTAGTAGTCATGAGTTATTTAACACCATTTGGTTTATGCATGTCAAGTTAACTAGCCTCACTTAGTAGTTGTGAGCTAGTTAATGCCACTTGGCTAGTCTAAGATTAGTTAACTCCTTCATGAGATCCCACATGCATGTAAGGGAACATTCACTCAAGTCTTGCACTCAGTAAATCCTAACTAAGGTGAATTTTCTTTGGCCCAACATTCTCTGTTACATTCTAATGCATTTTGTATTATAACTCTCATATTTGACGAGCATTATTTTACAAGTTATTAAATATTATGTTACTCTCATTCATTCATCTCTTCTTCTATGATTTGTTATGTATTAATGATCCAATTAGCACCTAGATCTAGTGGTTCAAAATACCACATGGTATTAGAGCCTTTAGGATTCTAAAGGAGTTTTACACATGTTTGCAAGTGGAAGACACAAATTAGAGTGTAATAGTCAAGATGTATCAATATCCCCAAAAAATCCCTATTCCATTCAACTGCTACGAATGTCAGACAAAATTTGTGAATATATTACACATGAAATACCTCTACAGGATCACTATGGGAACATAGGATGAGAAAAAATTGGCCGTGGAAAAGATAAAATGGCTTAACTAGATGGATGAAGTATTTAAATTAATAAGTTTCTCAATTTATCCTAGCGTCTTGTATCATGACTGAATCTACAACAACAACCAATGGAGTCTAGACCAAGCTAGAAGGACTTTTCGGGAAGAGGATGAAATGAGAGGACATTAGCTAGAGAATGAGCTCATTATTTCAATTTCAAGCAAGTTTGAAACTATTTAAGAATTCTGCACTAAATTTAAATCATTATTTATTCTGATCAAGTTGTGTAAAGTAGATAAGGAAGAGCGAATCATTCTATTAATCCTATCATTATTGAGTCCATAATACTCAATTTTTTGTTTCTACATTCCATGCTACAAAAATGGCACTTGGAGCTACCTACAAAATTCCTAGCTGATTGGATGATTTTGTAGCATCTCTTACCCATGAGAAAGATAAGCTTGTTCAAATGGGTTCCCTAAATATAACAAAGGCACATTCCCATGCTAAAAACAAGGACATAAGAACATGAACAAGCATAAATAACAAACCAAAGGCAATAAAGAGAAAAATGCAAGATCTACGTAGGAGACCTCCTCCTCCAAAGTTGGGATTCAGAACAAGAAGGAGAAGAGCATACATGCATACTATAAGAAACTCAATCATGATGAACGTAATTGCATGAGGATAATATCAATCAACTAACACATCTCATTGAACAAAAAAAATCAAGTTTCTTGATAATATCAAGAAGAACAAATCAGTTGAAAAGCCACAAGACGACAAAGGTAGAGACATATAACCCATGTGCTTATTTTTATTTTCCCATCTTCATCTTCATGGGTTCTTGACTTATGTGCTTCAAATCATATGGCCTCATCAATGGACATCTAATCCTCCTTGGAGCCATGCACTATCCCTACCATCCTAATGGACATGACACAAATTATGCAGCAAAGGAATAATTGATATTGAGTATGGAAAATTTCAAAATGTATTTTGTGTACCTTCATTGTCCACCAACCTCCTTTGCATATACCAAATCACCCATTCAAGCTAAGGAAAGTGAGTGGAGTTCACACTCGATTTAGTAGTCATTACAAAAATAACTAGTGGATCAAAGGTTATGCTTGGAAAATCTAATCACCAATCCAGATTGTATGTCTTTTCTAAGTTTATTCTCAAATTTGCTTCTACTATATGTCTAATGGTGATGAAATAAGAAGGTTGTGGATTGGGATATTTGGTCACCTGAACTATTGCTACTTGAAGTAGCTAAGAAAGAAGGGTATAGTGATAGTTTTTCTCAAAATCAAGTATAATTTGTTGGTCACCCTATATGCTAATCAATTACAACTAACACACAGGATGCTCAATATAAATTGTCAACCAAGGGAAGTCTTTTTATTTCAAAGGTAATTAACAAAATCTATGCATAAACACTCAAGTAGTTGATTGAATGAATGAAGATCAATTATCCTACCAATCTGCTCAGTCAAACTCATCTCATGGCTAAGGATAATCTAATTTATCCATCTAAGAATTCAAAGTACATTTACCTTCCTACAATCATCACTCCAGCAATCACTGATCTAAGAAGAATTAAGCTAGACTTACTTTTGCAAGAAGTTAAATCCTAAAGATATCAGACTACAATGAATTAACCATGACCTGTCTAAATGATCTAATATGCAAATTATAGATTACAGTAAGAAATCAAAACCAATTGCAATCATAATCTGACTAATTCAATCAATTCCAAGAAAGATGAATAACATAAATAAACTAGAGTTGAGCTTGACTGTAACAGCTAACTAGCACGCTTGCATAAAAGGAAACTATCCTACACAGTCGACTATCACACCACACAGTTGTAGAAATTCAGAATGCAATAATTAACTACCAAAGGAAAATGCAATTATCAATTACCACTGTTGCAGCTTCTCTGTAAAATGTATCTACTGTAAATCCACACCACACAACAGAAATAAACTAAAATACCTACTTAACTCGGATATCTCTATGAAAAGGCGGGCCCTGGCCTTCTAACAGAGATGTCGTGAACTAACACAAATTAAAATACAAATATATGAAGAAATCTGCTCCTTGTATTAAAAATGGTAATTCACAGTTACAACACTCTGTTACAGTTCGTACAATTTCCAATCAACCAACCCCACGCTCTGAATGCCTTCCCATATTTATACATGCATAATACAATCCCGATCCACGAAATTCGTGAAGCCATGAAGATCTCTGATCTTCATGCTGCTGAGTTACAAAGAAACAGTTATAGCCGTGAATGGAATTGAATGAAGCCGTTGGATTTGGAGAGCATTGTTACTCTGGCTATCAATGGATCAATGGACTCATTGGTCGGGAAGTGCTCTGTCCGTTACAATGATGCCCTATTGCAGCGAAGTCCTGTTACAGCTACCATGTGGAGAGATGATCACATTGTTTCTATTCTATGTGTGGAATCGGAACTGAGGATTAATAGATGGCACCGATCTTACCTTCCTTCCATAGGCTTAGGGGGCTTCTACACCTGTGTCTCTCAATTCCTTGAGCTTTTCTTAATGAAATCAACACAAGTTAGCATAAATCAAAAGATAGAATTCATAACCATAACAATCTTAGGAATTAATAAAGTAAGGCAATAATAAATCATACCTATTAGGATTCATGCTCAACTTGAGGAAAAGGCATATATCTGGTTTGTGGAAATAAGGAAAGACAAGGAAAAAATAGGTAATAAGTGTGGCCAAAACGAGACTATTCCAGGACCCAACATCTCCCCCCAACTATTCGATTGCATGTCCCCATGCAACAACTTCCACTAGTTTGAATCTGAATCCATACTATATCTGTGGAGATTGGTGAGGTTGGAGGAAAGTTCAGGTGCTTCCCCCAAGTGCAAAAATCCATTACAGGAAACCCACTTCTTCCAACACTGTTTCTCCTCCTTCTTAGTCAAAACATAATTGCTTATGTATGGGCTCATAGAAATCTAAATGAGAGGAAAATTGAATCTCAGTCCCAGCCATAATGGTCCACATGATTTCATGCACTTAACATACCCAGGCACCCTAAGAAGAGCTTGTTTAAAATTCTCAAAACAATATGGATCCCCTTCCCTCAAAGATGGGGAAGAAGCTTTCCATCTGTGCTCGCTACCTTTCAGGGCATACTGCTGTTGTTTGGAGATTGTCTGGACAAGGTAGTGATGACTGTCTTTTGCAGATCCTTCAAATGTTGAGTCTTCATAGGAGATTTGAGAGACCTTTCATGCTTTGCAATGAGAACTCTTGGAATTCAGGGTTCATTTCTGATCCAAAGAGTAGAATTACCCTCATTCTTATTGATAGTCTGAGAGGCATAGCACCATTGCATGTGATTGGTGACAAAAGAAGTGAAGGATCTCAGGTGAACATCCCCAAAATAGGGCACAAGATTAGAATGAGAATTAGTATAGCATGCTTTATGGTGCAAGTACAATTCACACAACAAATTTTGATCCCTAAAATCACTCTGTATAAAGGTCTCCAAGAATTGCGGGGAAGTTATCAGCTGATACAGTCTTCCTTCTTTCAATGCTTTCAACTTGAATAAAGTTATATGTTCATAAAGAAATACACGATAAGAAGGAGATGGAGCCCTGCAACTCAACAATAATTGAGAGAGACTGTACATCTGATCTTTTTCTTGTTGCATGGACTTGAATTTCCTCAATTCTTCCAATTCTTCTTGAACACTGTCCCACTAGGATTTATAGAAGATCAATTCTTCAGCCCATTTCTCTCTCAATTCCCTAATAGTCTATATGTATTCATAGAGATGGACCATCCCTTCTTTGCACTGATCAACATGTCGTTTTCATTTAACTAACTCAAGTTTCAACAATGAAAGCTCCCTTAGTAATTCCTGTATTCTTTCATCACTTGCATCCCCTTCTTCATCAGTGTCAATTTCAATGATCTCTTGAGCTTCCACCACTTTTGTTTTATATTTAGGCACCATTTTCAAAGCTTGTCCTGGGACCATCTGATCCTGTGTCTCAACAGGCTTGTCTTGAGTCAACAGCTTGGCAACTTCTTCTTCATCAGTTACCAGAAGCTTTCACTTGTGTGGCTGCATCAACAAACCAAATTGGAAATGTTGGTTCTTGTGTAACAACATCCCTTGTTTCAATTGCCTCAGTTTGTGTTGCAAATTCCATAACCAAGTCGAGGGGTGCTGGTTCTTGTGTGTCAGCACCCTCTTCCTATGTTCCAATCTCATTCTCTTATGTTTGAGTTGCGACCTCGACAAATAATTTTGAAGATGTTGGTTCTTGTGTAACAACATCCAAATTCTGAGAATTGCTTGGAGTGCCTACTGTTTGAGCTACTGCTTCAGTAACAAGCTCTTGGAGTGATGGTTCTTGTGTAGCAGCCTCCTGTTCTGA
Organism: Larix kaempferi; assembly: GCA_027924585.1. NCBI lineage: Eukaryota > Viridiplantae > Streptophyta > Pinopsida > Pinales > Pinaceae > Larix > Larix kaempferi. The sequence continues at coordinate 7,063,278 of BSBM01000450.1, read as the reverse complement.
AATGACTTCCATGATTTTAGGTTGTTGACATCCTCCTTGGACTATTTATGTATCTTGAGACTATTATGGGGTCATGTCAAGATCCCTTGAATCCTGAGGTAGGTCTGGGAGGATTTCAGTCTCTCTAGATTGTTGGGATTGTATCTCTTCCTCCTCTTATAGCTCCTGATCAAGAATGATGTCCATTTCTAGCTCATTCTCTTCCATTAGCTCCGCTGTAGGTAATTCTCCTTCTTCTTACTCTGCTTTTTCGAGTTTCCATGTCGATGCTTTCACCATTGTGATTTTACCCCCTGCAAGTTTAAGTACATCCCCACATGCTGAACATATCGGTTCCAAATGTTCTCCAGCTTCCAAAACAAAAGGTGAATTCTCTAACTGGGCTGTAGCCTCAACCAAAGTATCCAAATTCTTCTCTGCCTATTTTTTGCATGCTTCTTTCCATCTTTGTAATTCATCCCGAAGCATTTGTACTTCCTCCTTTAACATCTCATTCTCATAAATTAGATTTTCAATTTGAGTTTCACTTGCAACAGGTTCTTGTGGAACGGCGGGTGATCGGGGTGTAAGAATGGGAATTTCAATACTTGCCCCCATTGCACATGCTGCTTCTGCTGTTGTAATAGATCAAGTTCTATTTTTTTTATCCTACCCAGATGGTTGGCCTTCTCCTTTTGATCTTATCCTTCTTCGGTGTGATACAGGGGTCTCCAAATTTTTTGAGGCTGGCATAGAGGGACCACTCCCCAATTCATTATCTTTCCCTATTTCAACCACCAATTCTTCCTCCTCAATTATGGTTCCCCTCAATTCGGGGGAAGATTTAATGTTAAAAACCTTCACATCTTCTTCCTCTCCTAACCCAGGTTGGTGTCCCGGGCTCCCACTCTGATACTGAGGGTTTGGTTCTTGAATTTATTCTTCTAATGCAACTTCTGCAGCCACATCTTCTACTGTCGCAGCCTCTACGGCTTCTCCAGCATCAACTGCTGCTGCCGCAGCTTCTATCATTAAAATTGTTTCCTCTAAATTTGCTGCTGTAACAGGTCCCACCTGAACACTCTGATCCTGATCTTCTGATATTTCATCCTCCCCCCCAACTGAATCTGAGGGACTCCAGTCCTCTTCCTCTACTTCAATGCCTCCCATCGCTAATGTAGGTTCCCGAATTATCCCAACCCTAGCAATAAATTGTGCCCAAGTCAGGTTCTGTTTCACTAGTGACCTTAGGATTAATAATTTAATTAAGCCATGATTGGTGACAGAAGAAAGTGGATGTCGGGTTGTTCTCACATAACCATCCATGTGATGTAGGTTTCTCAAAAGATAAAATGGCATGTTAAGTAGATTACCATGGTGTAAATGAGACAATAGGGGAAATTAAGAGAGATAGACAATTGTGTACCTTCCTTCACAAGAAATGTATTTCTTTAGGAAGATTGCAACTTGATCCTAGGGCTGGGGTAATGATTCCAATGCTATTCCATGGCCTCTTAGATGAACATTCTCACCTGCTACAAGAAAATCCTCCACTGCAGTCTCATTCTATGCCTTTCGTCCAAACCAATTCCTCCCAACTTGAGGCAAACCAGTAACTTCTGCTACAATTGCTTCTGTAACATCTATGCATAATCCCCTGACCTCAGAATGAGTATCGGTCAGGTTAAGGGAAAACTGTAATGTTGTCTCTGTGTGAAAACCATTTAATCGTTGAAAATACACAGTCCACCCAGCTGCTTCAAAGATGGTGAAAACCTCCACATTTTCATGCAGGGTCTCTGTGTTCTCAGGTTCATGTCGGACCGGATTACCCATATCACCTTTCCTTCATAGTTCTAATGGCGAATACAGAGATTACGAATTCGGACATGGAAGTTGCAGCATACGAACATTCATCGAACAACCAAAGTTGGAATTGGGTATTTTAGGAAAGTTGATACAGTTATGAAAATGGAATAATTGGCAGGTCCTTGTATGGATTAGGTAAGGTGACGGTCGTGTAATGGATGCGAGTGCTAATTATTACATGTTCCTTGGCAGTTAAATGGGTACAGGTTGCTGACGGGGACTAAAGACAAATCATAACTATTATTGCCATATTAATTTTATACCTAATCATGTACATGGTCAGAACTCGTACCTTTGCAATGTGAAATGAGCCGTAACTTTCCACAAGGGTCTGACTTCGTCATCACGTCCATCAATTAGAAACATAATTAAGCATGTGATGTTATGAGTTGGTTGCCGCCAATCGAACGGGAAAATACATCCATGCTGGCAGACATTCGTGGTAGTCCAATGGTTTTTTTTTCATTCTTAGCAGAACTGTGGTTGGAGCTGTGAAATGAGTTGGCTAAATTGCATCCCATCTTAATGGTTAGCGGCGATATTATTCAAGAAATGAGCAATCTAGTGGAGTTGCACTTGATGAATAAGAGGAATCTGGTGGGATTATGGCTGCGAAAAATAGGAAAAGTAGGCCAAGTCTAGCGGAGTCGCAGCTAGTAGAATAAGACAAATCTGGCGGAGTTACAACTGCGAGAATAGGAAAAATGGACAAAATTGGTGGAGTCACAGCTGCACAAATAGGAAAAATGGGCAAAATTTGGTAGAGTCGCAACTGCGCAAATAGGAAAAATAGGCAAAATTTGGTGGAGTCGCAACTGCGAAAATAGGAAAAATAGGCAGAATTTGGTGGAGTCGCAACTGCACAAATAGGGAAAATGGGAAAAATTTGGCGGAGTCGCAGCTGCGCAAATAGGGAAAATGGGAAAAATTTGGCGGAGTCGCAGCTGCACAAATAGGGAAAATGGGAAAAATTTGGCGGAGTCGTAGCTGCGCAAATAGGAAAAACAGGCATAATTTGGCAGAGTCACAGCTGCGCAAAAATGGAAGTTGGAAAATCTTCGGTTGATTGGTTAATGTTGCTAAATTGTTCATTTCCTTCAAGGAGTTATTTATAACAGGAAAATAAGCTAGGGTGCCTGCAATCATTTGGCCCAGTCGCGATCGCTGCTCCTCAAGTAGATTCCAGTACACATTTCTCAAAAGCAAACCGATCAAAGCGGAAAAGAAAATAAATAAAAACAAAATAAAACAACAATTTTATTTATGTACAGATTCTTGTGTGGAAATTGCAATTTAAGAATTCGCAGGAGCAGGAAAAGATTCTTGCCCTTGCGTTAACTGATAATTTGGATCAGCTGCAACATGTGAAATGAATGCGTTTCTTGAAATCGGTTTATGATACAGTCGCAGCCGATGATGGTGTCTATTTTTCATCAATTGTGGTCAAACGGACTGTTCCATTGTCAAACACGTTGTCAATTTGGTAGGGTCCTAGCCATCTTGTATGCAATTTTCCTTTAAAATCCCTCTTAAACCGTGAATCATATAGTAAAGCCCAGTCTCCTTCGCAAAAGACTTTCTTCTTTATGAACCTGTCATGCCATTTGGAGTGCTACTATTGAATTAATGTTGTCTGATGCACAGCAGCTATGCACTTCTCATCAAGTTCATTTAGTTGATTCAATCGGTTCCTCTGAGCCTCTGTCAAGTCCAAGTTTTCTTCTATGGCTGTCTTTAGAGTTTTAATTTCAAATTCAATGGGAAAGACAATGTTCTTACCGTACACCAATTCGTATGGGGAAAAACCTGTAGTGTTGTGCCATGTGGTACGGTATGCCCATAATTCCTTTGGACGTCTTTCATCCCTATCCTTGCGGTGACCCTTCACCATTTTTGTCAGAATAGCCTCAATTACCTTATTCATGCTTTCCACTTGACCATTGGCTTGTGGATGATATGGCAAGGTTATCTTATGTTGAATGTGATATTTCTGCAACAGGGCTTCCAATTTATGGGACACAAACTGCGGTCCTCCATCTGTAACTATCTCTTTGGGTACTCCAAAGCGGGTGAAGATCTCTTCATATAAGAAATCCATTATAGCTTGATCATTGGCCTTGACCAAAGCTACAACCTCCACCCATTTGGTTATGTAATCTGTGCAAACCAGAATATAAACTTTATGCTTCAGGGAGGGTTTATAGGCCCTACAAAATCCAGAGCCCATCTATCAAAAGGTTCAACCACCAGCTGTGGCTGAAGAGGCATTTCATCTATTCTATTTGGCTGACCCATTCTTTGGTGGCTGTTACAAGCCTGAACATATTTCTTCGCATCCTTGAACACTATTGGCCAAAAATATCACATCCTTAATGACTTATGACCAGTTCTCTTATCAGCAAAATGTCCCCCATAGGGTTCATCATGGCAAGCCTTCAAGATACTGTAAATTTCATCCTCCCTTACACACCTTCCGATTTCCAAATATGGACCAGTGTAAAAGAGATGCCCATCTATCTAACAATATCTAGCACTTTGCTGTATAATTTTTCTTTTTTCTCTCTTTGTTAAATGTGCTAGAAGCTTTCCTGCAGCCAAATAGTTAGCAACATCTGCGTACCATGGGGAATGAGTTGAGACTGCGAACAAATGTTCATCAGGAAAATAATCTTCGATTGGTGCATCATCAACATTGTTAGTAAGTCGAGAAAGAAAATCAACAACTACATTTTCTTTTCTTGGTTTGTCTATAATAGTAATGTCAAATTCTTGTAACAGTAACAACCATCTAGTTACTCTAGCATTAGTGATAGGTTTATTCATTATGTACTTAATGGATGAGTGATTAGTGTGCACAAAAGTGGAATACCTAGTAATGTAGTGACAAAACTTATTGATGGCATAAACAATGGCAAGGAATTCCTTTTATGTAACAGTGTAGTTTAGTTCAGCATGGGCCAGATTCTTACTGATGTAATAAATTGCATTTGGACTGTGACCTTCCTACTGTCCCAACACTTCTCCAATAGTAGTGTCTTAAGCATCAGAGGGAATATGAAAAGGTAGAGCCCAGTTTGGTCCTCGTAGAATAGGCGCTGTGGAAAACCTTTTCTTGAGCTCTGCAAATGCTGCTTGACATGCATCTGTCCAAACAAACTGTACATCCTTCATCAATAAAGTAAATAAAGGAGAAGCCAACTTGGAAAAATTTCTATAAATCTTCTGTAATAACCAACATGCCCAAGGAAACTACGTACCTCTTTCTGTGTTCCAGGAATGGGAATATTTGCAATTACCTTAATTTTTGTTGGATCTACCTAGATACCTGCAGAAGAGATAAAGTGTCCCAAAACTACACCCTTGACCATCATCATGTGACATTTTTCAGTGCTCAGAGATAGGTGGGTTTGTTCACAGCGCTCTAAAACTCTTTCCAGATTCTTCAATGCTTCATCAAAACTACTGCCATATGGAGTGAAATCGTCCATAAAGATTTCCATGCAATCTTTAACGATCTCAGAAAAGATCCCAATCACAGCTCTCTGAAATGTGGTCGGTGCATTACATAACCCAAAAGGAAGCACCTTGTATGCAAAGGTGCCCCAAGTATAGGTGAAGGTGGTTTTATCTTGATCTTCAGGGGCTCTTTGGATCTGATTATGACCACTAAATCCATCCATAAAGGAAAAGGATTTCTTCCCAGACAAGGTGTCTAAAACTTGATCAATAAAAGGTAAAGGAAAATGGTCTTTCTACATAGCTTTATTTAATTCTGTGTAATCTACACAGACTCACCATTTTCCATTATTTTTAGGTACAATCACGAGTGGGGAAACCCACTCGCTGTCTGAAATTGGGTAGATAAATCCTGCCTCCAAGAGTTTTTGGATTTCTTCCTTCATGATATCCCTTAAATTTGGGTTCATTCGACGTTGAGGTTGGCACACTAGTCGGGAGTCGCTTTTGATGTAAATATGGTGGGTACACATATTGGATGGGATACCCCTCATATCTGTGTATTCCCATGGGAAGGATCCCTTGTGTTTTTTCAGCAAAGTGATCAAGCATTCCAGCTCATCAGGCGCAAGATTCGGATTAATGTTCAATGTTTTTCCCGGCTCGATTTCCACTAGAATGATTTTCGAGTTTTTAAGTACTGGAATTATGTTGGCATCACTGAATAGAGTCTCTTCCATTAGATTTTCTTGTTCTTTTTCACCTAAAGTACTGTTCAGAATTTGGTAGACATGTTTAGTGACATATGTGGGCCAACTGATGAAACTATTAATAGTGTCATCCTCAGTTTCATCGTTAAAGGTTAAGGCTCTCCTTATCGTTAATAATGGTTGAATGCCTTCTTCTTTCTCCAGATCCATCCAAAGTGGAGTTTCAGCTTCTAAGCTTGGTCGGGCTGGAGGGTATAAAGTTAGGATTTTAATGTCAGTCCCATCTGAGATAGTCATGGACCTCGACCGGCAGCTGATGCAAGCATCTGCTGTGGCTAACCAAGGAATTCCTAGGATCAGCGGGTGTCCCCCCTGCTGTGACTTTGGTTGCAAAACCAAGAAGTTCGCAGGGTATTCCCACGAATCGACAGAGACTACGAGGTCGTCCAGGATTCCTTCGGGTTTGATTGTAGATCTGTCAACGAGTTCTAATATGGTAGGGGTTGGCCGAATATTAGTGAGTCCAAGTTTCTTCACATTTTTTATGGTCATAACATTGATAGCTGCGTCTAAATATACCAAAACGTTAGGTATCTGAGTGTGTCCAATGTGCACTATAACAGTAGGATTTCCAGGGTCATCATACTTAGCCAAAGGAGTCTTTCCCATTATTAATTCAGAGAGTTTTCCCATTACATGGACAGTGGGAGGATCCATAGGTTTTCCTCCTGGTTTTTTTACACACAGATATCTAACGGTCTTGGCATAGATGGGAACGTTATGAAGGGCTTGTAACAATGGAATTTTGACATATAAATTCTTCAATTCCCCTAAGAGATTGAACCGAGGTTGCTCCACTATCTTTTGTAAGGACAATCGTTTAGGATATGGTGGTTCTCTTGTAAGTTGTGTAGGCTGTGTTTCAATGTATGTTTCTTCCTGTGTTTCAGTAGGAGTTTCAACATCCTCAATGATGGGGATTGATGTATTAACTGAATTCTCGAATTGCTGATTCATTCTTGCTTCAGTCACAGAGGATGGAATATCCTCGATGACGATAGGTTCCACTACCCTCCATGATCGTAGGTGTATGTCATTGCAGGGAATTGGGGAAATGGAATAAGCAGGCATGTTGGCAGTCTCAAATTGATGTACTACTTTATTATTCGGGTTGGGGTTAGGCTGAGCAGGCAGCTGTGGTCGTAGGGGCACGTTCATTGGTGCGACATTGTTTTGGAGTTACAGTTGTGGCTGGTGATGCTGTTGGTGAGGATACTGTTAAGGAGGATACTATTAATGAGGAGTTTGATTGTGAGGAAACTAATTTCCTGGGTAGGAATGTCTCCAACCATGAGACCAAGGAGCTTGCTAGTTTGATTGTTGTGCCCATGGTGTCCAAGGATTAGGATTTTGCATTGAAGTTTGAGGTGGATGCCATTGGTTATTGGAATAGGAATAATGTGAAGGGAATTTTGTATTCATATTATTCATATTATTAATATTACTCTAGAAAGATGATGGATCTGGGTTCATACCTTGATTCTGAGGCTGCCAAGGCTTCTTTTGAGCGATGAAATAAGCTTGTTCCACATATGAAGTAGATGCCTGCAGGACTGCTTTGACTTTGGGTAATGAAGGGAAATCTTTGTTATCATGATCCAATTCACATATGTGACATACCTCCACCTTGTCAAGCAGACATTCCTTCAATGGGTGCTTCTTCCTGCATTTGGCACAGAATACACCAAGTGCCAAATCTTCTACTCCTTTCCTCTGTTTTTCTCTTAGGAAATCCAACTCTGAGGAGATGGAGCTCATCATATCTATTTTAAAATTCTCCAAAAGGTTTCCTATTTCTTCCCAAGTGGCTCCTCCACTAGCTGACATTTGTGTCCTAGTGAAGACATCTCGATCTCATTCTTTATCCCTATTGTTGGTTCTAGAGGATCCCCTTGAACATCTTCATCATAAGTCAACAATATTATCAAAGGGTTCTTTTGAGATATCCCCCTTTCCCAACAAATGCAGCATGTCTAGGCAATCTTCTCTAATCCAACGCAGTAATATAATATTGAGTACATATTTCCCAATATCAGCATGACCAAACCTCTGTAAATTATATAACAATCTCTTAAAAAAATCTTCCAAGCTCTCCTCTCCCTTCTGGACCATTTTAAACAACTCTTCCTTCCTATCTTTGGTTCTATAATACTCTTGATATTTGGAAAGGAAGGTTTGTGGCAGGAACCAACGCAGGGAATTTCCCTTGAGAGTAGTAGGAAATAGCTTCAATTTCCACACACTGGATGTATAGTTGTAGCTGCGACAGAGGATATAAAATTCAAAGAGAAATTCATTTGGATCTTCAGAGGACTTACCATGGAAGTACAGGAGACCAGAGGGTGAAATATTCTTCATGGGGGCGCCCCTGGTGTTTGGAGGATAGGGAATTCAGGTGTGACAACAGTGTCACCATGTTGATTATCTTCCACCTTCTCTTCATGGTTATTGTGGCGTTCATTGCGATCTCCATGTTCTTCATTATCCATATTCCCCTGGTCCTCTTGTTCTTCCTTTCTTCTTTCCTCCTCTTCTCTTTCTTCTTCTTCTCTTCTCCTTTATTCCTCTCTCCTTCTTTCTTCCTCCAGTTCATGGAGATAGTCTAACTACTCCTCCTTAGTAACTCTGTGCCCGTTGATCTTATAAATCTCCTCTCTATCCACTGCACCCACAACACTTCCTTTATCTTCAGGAGGTTTCTTCTCTGGAATGGGAGTTGTAGGTCCCTTCTTGTTCTCCACAGTTGATACTGACGTTTCAAGCTTGGGGGGAACAAAGCCTCCTCCTAAAGATGCTCGCAGTAGTCTGGTAGAGGAATCAGCTTTTGCAATTATTTTTTCAATGAATGTCTGTCCCCCCAAACCTTGTTTACCACCACGACCTCTTCCACCTGCAGGGTTAGTATTTTGGGGGGGTTCCCGAGTTTTTCTTCTTGTATTCATGCATGCTTCAAATACTCAGAGCTAAATGAAAATAATTAATCAACTACCATCTATGTCTATCAATTACCATCCCCGGAAATGACGCCAAAATGTTGGTCACCCTATATGCTAAACAATTACAACTAACACACAGGATGCTCAATATAAATTGTCAACCCAGGCAAGTCTTTTTATTTCAAAGGTAATTAGAAAAATATATGCATAAACACTCAAGTAGCTGATTGAATGAATGAAGATAAATTATCTTACGTATCTGCTCAGTCAAACTCATCTCATGGCTCAGGATAATCTAATTTATCCATCTAAGAATTCAAAGTACATTTACCTTCCTACAATCATCACTCCAGCAATCACTGATCTAAGAAGAATTAAGCTAGACTTACTTTTGCAAGAAGTTAAATCCTAAAGATATCAGACTACAATGAATTAACCATGACCTGTATAAATTATCTAATATGCAAATTATAGATGACAGTAAGAAATCAAAACCAATTGCAATCATAATCTAACTAATTCAATAAATTCCAAGAAAGATGAATAATAGAAATAAACTAGAGTTGAGCTTGGCTGTAACAACTAACTAGCACGCTTGCATAAAAGGAAACTATCCTACATAGTCGACTGTCACACCACACAGTTGCAGCAATTTAGAATGCAATCATTAACTACCAAAGGAAAATGCAATTATCAATTACCACTGTTGCAGCTTCTCTGTAAAATGTATCTACTGTAAATCCACACCACACAATAGAAATAAACTAAATTACCTACTTAACTCAGCGATCTCTGTGAGAAGGCGGGCCCTGGCCTTCTAACAGAGATGTCGTGAACTAACACAAAGATATGAAGAACTCTGCTCCTTGTATTAAAAATGGTAATTCACAATTACAACACTCTGTTACAGTTCGTACAATATCCAATCAACCAACCCCAGGCTCTGAATGCCTTACCATATTTATACATGCATAATACAATCCTGATCCACTAAATTCGTGCAACCATGAAGATCTCTGATCTTCAGGCTGCCGAGTTACAACAAAAATAGTTATAGCCGTGAATGGAATTGAATGAAGCCGTTGCATGTGGAGAGTGTTGTTACTCTAGCTGTCAATGGATCAATGGACTCACTGGCTGGGAAGAGCTTTGTCTATTACAACGATGCCCTATTGTAGCGAAGTCTTGTTACAACTTCCACGTGGAGAGATGATCACAATGTTTCTATTCAATGTGTGGAATCGGAACTGAGGAGTAACAGCTGGCACCAATCGTACCTTCCTTCCATAGGATTAGCGGGCTGGTACACCTCCATCTCTCAATGCCTTGAGCTTATCTTAATAAAATCAACACAAGTTAGCATAAATCAAAGGATAGAATTCATAACCATAAAAATATTAGGCATTAATAAAGTAAGGCAATAATAAATCATACCTATCAGGATTCATACTCAACTTGAGGAAAAGGCATATATCTGGTTTGTGGAAATAAGGCAAGACAAGGGAAAAAGAGGTAATAAGCACGCAATAAGTGTGGTAAAAAAGGGACTATTCCAGGACCCAGCATAATTATGGTGTATGTCAAGGTTGCATTCTTTGGAAGGAGGTAGAAGAAAAAATTTGAGAAGGGGGAGGTTTGGAGAGCCTCTTCTATTCTTGAGCTTGTTCATAGTGGCATCATGGGTCCATTTCCTCACCCAACCATGATTAAGGCCAAGTACGTGTTGACCTTTATTGATGATTTATCAAGATACACCTGGGTTTACTTACTTAAGATGAAATCAAAATTTTTTTATTGTTTCAAAGACTTCAAAACTATTTTAGAGAAGAAATTAGGAAAGGGGATCAAGGTACTCCGTATATACAATAGGGGGAAGTATGTAAACAAAGATGTCTAGCATCTATATGTTGAAGTGAGCATTGAGCTACAAAATATAGTTCCATATACTCCACAACAAAATGGAGTTGCAACATCAAAGAACAAATCCTTGAAAGAGATGCAACTGTTGGAATATATTAATTATATTCCTTGGAAGGTAATAATGTCTTTGTATTGTGTCGAAATTTATCCACAATATTATGTAAAAGAGTAATATATTATATCCCATATTCATTATGGTAAAGTATTCTCTTATTATCCATTATAATATAAAGAGATGTTATTATGGAGAATGATATTATCCCACATGCAATATGTGAGAGTAATTCCTCCTCATCTCTTGGTATATAATAGGTTCAAGGGAGTCACATCATTATGATAGTGATATAGTGAACAACATGATGATATAGTGGTATACAATCTTAGATAGTATCAACACATGGTATTGTGATCACAAGCTCTGCTATATTGTATTGGGGTTATTTGTAGTTGCTCTCTTGTAAGATTGAAGGAGATTTATGGAGATAATAAGAATACAACCTTCCCATGGATGTAGCCCAATTGGGTGAACCACGTATATCTGGTGTATTCTTTTCCTTGTTCTATTTATGTTCTTATTTATGTTGATATGTTATTGATTGCTAAGATAGGTGAGCTAGTTTAACTAGATCTATGGTTCTCACATGGTATTAGAGTTGGTTGTTATGATCTAGCACCTTCTATATATTTCAATCAATAACTATTATCATATGGAATTTGTTTATTCTTGTAGATTTGCTTTCTATCTGGTAGTCATTAGGCTTCTCTTCAGATCTGGGCATGTTTCTGTAGTTTTTTTACTTCTAACCCTAACCTTGTTGTGTAGATTTTTGTAGAAATTTTTCAAGGGTTTCTTGATTTTTTTGTGTAGATCTATATGATTTTTGGATTCTCCTCAAGGAGATCTATCTTCTAGTTGTCAAATCGGCAATCCGTCAGCGGCTTAATCGACACTATTTTCGACCTAAAACTGGGCATTCACGACTTTTGCTTCGCAGACAATGCGTGTAACCGCGACTTTCCCTACTGCGAACCCGCGAGTATATTGTAGACCCGTGACTTCCAGTGTACAGACCCGCACGTGCTACGACATACTCGTGCCTGCTCTACTGTGAATTCACGCTTACTTCAGTATACTCGCTACCCTCTTGCGCAGAGACCCGTGAGTGCTTTGGCATAACTACAACTTTACTATACAGAAACCCACAAATATCATATCAGAACCGCGACTTTTGATCTTACAGACCCGCGCACCCACAGCTGGATTTACTATAAAACCGCTAGTAACCACGACTAGTGTCGTGCAGAACCCATGAGTATCAGTTTTATTCGCGAGTTTATTGTGGCAGACACGCGAGTGAATTTTCTTGGCATTTTTTAAGGGGTCGTAAGTAAAGTCTCTCTATTTTTTACTATTTTTCTTCAGATACGTATGGTAACGTGTATCAATTTTCTACTATTCACTTTGTTTCTCTTGTCATTTCTAGCATTTGGGTTTCTTGTCAATATTTCTATCATTGTGAATTCAAAAGTAGCTTTTGTTCCTGAACTTGTTGGTCCTAACTATATTGCATGGAAAAGAAAAATGATTGATGTTTTCAAGAGTAAGAATCTATGGAGCATTGTTAATGGTGAACACCAAAAACCTGTTGATGCTAAAGATGTGGCTATATGGGAAGATAAATGTGATCAAGCAAGAGGGCTCATTGGTCAAACGGTTGCAGATAGTCTTCAGGTAAGTATTGAGGCAGAAGACAACCCGGTTGAGGTATGGAAAATTCTTGCTTCCTTATTTGATAAATCTGATGATGTTTTTGCTTATTACCTTGAAAATAAGATTTTTGAGCTAGATACTACTAACTTTGAAAGAGTAGAATTATATCTTGCTGAAGTGAAAAATTAAATAATTGTGGTAAAGATTACAAGAAAACATACGCTGCTCTTATAATTCTTGTAGAACAAAAATTTCCATCTTGTTTTGATATGTTCATCCAAATTAGGAATAGGGATCTTGAATTGTCTCAAAACACCACAAAACCTACTTTTGATGATTTTTGTAAAGGGTTGATAAATGAGAAAGAAATGATGATTGTTTCAGGACAAGTCTCACCTAATATAGCTCTTATGGCACATAAAAAGAATCCTAAGAAAAGTTTTAATAATGTTAAAGGTTCTAGTTCACACACTTCAAATCGTACTAATAAATTTGGTAATGCTTCTAATGCACATCATGAACATAGTAAGAAGAAAAAAGTGTATGATCCTTGTAAGCATTGTGGTAAAACTAATCATCCTGAAAACAATTGCTTTAAAGAGAAACGTTTAATGAATAAATCTAAAGAGAAAGGTTTAGATGAATCACAAGTAGCTTTAAGTGCCTCTATTGTTTTCATCTAGTAGTTCTTCTTCTAATTATTTATGACTAAAATTGTTCTTTTCTTTGTTTAATCATGTCATTGTTTCATATGCTGCTCATATTTTTTAAGATTTGCATAGCATCAATTGCATAGAAGTATTCATATATTATTTTCAACATGATATATGAGTTTCTACTCCTGTTGTAACATGTAATTAGAGCACTCTTCATGGAATAATGTTTTATGGTCTTGCATAGAAGAGATAGCATAAAAGCAATCTCATATTTGTAAATCTTGTGTGAACTATTTTATTTCTCACTATTTATATGTTGTGGATGACACTTAATGTGTAAAAGTAACTTCATTTTCCTTAATGAGCAAGTTAATATTTTATTTGATCATATTATGTTGCCATCTTTTTATGATGTTTGCTAACCTTTGGTGTATAAGCATTTTCATTTATATGAGCAATTTTGTTTTATGATCTTTGTATTCCTTTAATCTTGGGAGTTCTTGTGTGCAAATAAGTTCTCTGTTTATGTGAAAAGTTGTGATAAGCTAGTTTCTCTAATTCCTTCCTAAGCATATTAATATTTGATCCTTGTTATCACCATATTCATAAATAATGAAGCACCATCTTCTACTGTTAAAGTCATGATGTTCATATGTATGATATCATTTTCAATGTATAGACCATTGGGGTCTTGTTTCTTCGATGTTTGAGGTCTCCTACAGATATTTATATTGCACCTTGATTGGAAGAATTTCTACTATCCGCATGTATATTGGCCATCTGGGTATTCTGTACAATGTTCTGGTGTTCTTAGCCACATGTTCTGTTGTATCGGCTGTCAGAAGGTATCTGTACACTGGTGTGGATGTTATATCAGAGTTCTTCAACTATCAGTTATGGTTGTGATAATTCTTGTGGTGATCTAGGCACCTTGCTGTTGGATTGCGTCACATGTTCTCAACATTTTATTGTTGGATCTAGTAGCCATAAAGGATTCTCTTTAGATCTGGGCATCTTGTTGTTGGTATTTCATCGTACAACCCGGTTTGTGTGCAGTTTCATGATTCAGTGAGAAGCAGTTATTATTCATCAAATTCCATTAGCTGATATCTTCACCAAATCCTTAACAGCAACGAAGTATGTGCATCTTCATTCTTTACTTGGGATGAGGGAAGTTGTCATGAAGGGGGAGCAATAATGACTCCTTCCTTCCTTAGTGTTAGTGAGGGATTTTCTCCCAGCCATTATTAAGGGGGAGTGTTGGAATATATTAATTATATTCCTTGGAAGGTAATAATGTCTTTGTATTATGTCGTAATTTATCCACAATCTTATGTAAAAGAGTAATGCATTATATCCCATATTCATTATGGTAAAGTATTCTCTTATTATCCATTACTATATAAAGAGATGTTATTATGGAGAATTATATTATCCCACATGCAATATGTGAGAGTAATTCCTCCTCATCTCTTGGTACATAATAGGGTCAAGGGAGTCACATCATTATGATAGTGATATAGTGAACAACATGATTATATAGTGGTATACGCTCATAGATAGTATCAACACATGGTATTGTGATCACAAGATCTACTATATTGTATTGGGGTTATTTGTAGTTGCTCTCTTGTAATATTGAAGGAGATTTTTGGAGATAATAAAAAGACAACCTTCCCGTGGAAATAGCCCAATTGGGTGAACCACGTATATCTGGTGCATTCTTTTCATTGTTCTCTTTCTATTCTTATTTATGTTGATATGTTATTGATTGCTAAGATAAGTAAGCTAGTTTAGCTAGATCTATAGTTCTCACAGCGACATGCATGATGCAATTCAAGTCCCTTGCTCCAAATATTTGGGTTGAAGCCATCAATTGATTAGCCTACATCCCAGACTAAGCTCGTCATAAATAATTTAAGGGATTCACTCCATTCAAAGCTTGGAGAAGTCGAAAACTAGGAGTCAATAACTTTAGAGTGTTTGGATCTCATTCATGGGAACACATTCCTTCAAACGAAAGGAGGGCCTTCAATCAAACACAAAGTCAAGAATGCATCTTTGTAGGATATCCTAATGGTGTTAATGGGTACAAACTGTTAAATACTTCCACTAAAATTAATTTCATTGAAAGAAGTGTCAGAATAATCCCACTACTAATCCACCAATACTTGTTGATGCAAATCTCACCGATGTCTCTTCCATTGTCTCAGACGATTTTTTTATTCAAATGACATTTCATATTCATATGAAGAAGAACAAGTTGTTGATAGTGATGAAAATAATGTTACAAATCCGATAGCCAAACCACATTAGGCAAAGCAAACTTGATTTGTGTCACCCAGGGAGTCAACAGGAGGACAACAAAGTTGAATGAATAAGTCAAGCTATGTTATGGTGTAAGTGAATAATACTAGACATAATAAGAAAATAAATTTAGGTAATAAATAAATAGAAAACAACTAAAATAAATAGGCAATATCAATCACATGAACATGCAAGTCATGAATTGATAATGGAGAAACCCCAAGAGTGAAAACTCCAATTGTATTGAGCAGTCTTTTATGGGACAGTTGTATCCTAAGTCTGTAAGCAAAAAAACGTATTAAGGTGTACTGAGTGGAAAGATTCATTTACATGAACTAAGGCTGAATGAAGGAACCATGAGGAACCATTGTGCCTTCTTTTTCGAGACCTATCTGTTATAACCAAATTTGGCACTTCTACGTCCATGATGACACTTGCATGTTCTGCTCTCATGGCGACATGTAGCTGCTGTGGGTCACAAAAAAGGACAATATGGATGGAATATCCATACTTGGGAGCTCAATAAACCTATTCATGGTTAATTCAACAATTTGGGAGCTTATGATCACATTTGGAGACCAAAACACTCCCTGAAAAGCCCTAAATTTGGCAATTTTAGCCCATTTTTTCACCCACGCGCATGTTGCAGATGGCTCACCTATGTGTTGTGCGTGTGATATTTTGGAAGTAGGATCACTTAGCAGTAGAAGAACTCACTAGAATTCACTCATGAAGTGCAGAAAGAAGAAGAAATGTTGAATCAATAATCATTCATTACACAAAAAAATGGAGAAAAACTGTTGTATCATACATCGGCTGTAAGCTGGCACTTTGAATAATGAATAATAATTGAATACAATGAATGATATTCGAATGACACTAATTTCATTCGAATTATCCAAACCAGTAACAGTGGTCACAAAAGTCAAATAGCCAGTCAAATGAGTCTAACTGAGTACATGGGAACTGATGTAGGGAAGGAGACTCCAATGTGGGCGCATGAGGAGTTGTCAGTAGTTAGTAGAGCTCAACTAGTCTCTGTAGGTTCCTATCTAAGTGCTTTAGTCAGTTAACTGATAAATCATCCCCTGAATCAAGGAACTAAGTCATCAACCAACTAACTAACTGAAGTAACTCCTAAATAGGTGGAATAAGGCACACTTGTGCTACAGTGATGAAAACAAGGGCGCATCAGTGGCTAGGAGGGCTAAAATTGAGTAGAAACAGGCTCCCGGGGTTGCAAAACAAGGACTAGGTGTTGGGAGACTACCATACTGATTACTGGATGCATGCAGAATTGCATGTAGGCATGCAAAATACAAAAATGATGGTGAGAATATTCCAACACCCCCCCGCAAGATATACTATGAGGAAAAATTGAAATGGTAGGGCCTTGGTAGCTGAGACCAAAGGTCACCCTGTACAACAATCTAAATAAACAAAGTGAGGAAAGAGGGAAAACCCAATGGGAAGAAAACCCCCCCTCAAGATAGACTATGATAGGATGATCAATCATGTACATCACTCACCCCAAATCGTAAGTGGAATTCTCCACTGAAGAAGGATCTGTCGGCAATAAATGGATCAGTAATGTGAGAAGGATGAAACCTTCCATTCTGAAAATCGGATCTAGTCCTCCTCGGATAAAGTGGATCTCCACTAAGATCTCCAGCAAATCTAAGAGTAGTGGTTTCCCATCTAGAAAGAGGAGGATCATCAAGTGTAATATAATCAGGTTCTTGTGGATTTGGATATTCCATTTGCTCATCTTCACTGACAGGTGTTGTTAGTACTGTGATTAACCAAAGGCAGCTCCAGTGTTTCCAGGATGATAAAGAGCACAGAATGAGAGTCTGGAGCAATAAAGGGAGCAAGTGAAGTAGAGGATAGTCACGCCGTGGCGGAAGGAAGATGCAACTAAAGCTCAAAAGAGAGGTTATTCGCAAACCATCCAAGAATAGGTGCGGTCATGGCCCTTAAGCACCTGGCGTTTACTCAGCTCAGATCGCCCCTGACAAAAAACCGCCATGGATAAGTGGTAGCCCCACGGTTGTTCAGTGCCCTCAAAGTGATTTCCTCAGACTACTTTTCTAGGACCCTGAAACTGCTAAGGTCACTAGGGTGGTTTTTGCATATCGCAAATCACCAAGCAAGTGGGCCATATAAAAGGTGGGACCCATTCTTAAAATTTTCGGCCACCTGGAAAATATCTCGAAAAAGGTTGGTCAAAAGATCGACGGACATCCGTGCATCAGGATGATGAATGTGTGCGGGGTTTGACACGCTCGGTACCTCCCTGGAATGCAACCGCTACTTCCACACGTCAGCTCCAGGATTGTTCAGGGGCCTCAAAGCGGTTTCCCTAGACCACTTTGTGAGGGTCCTGAAACAGTGGTGGTTTGTGGCACACGACTCCTCGATGGAATTTTCCCCACATGGTTCAAAAAGAGATTCCTTTAAGCGGTCGTGTCAACCCCCCCTGCCAATTTGAAGCAACATCTCTCTTACTCATTGCTGTCACCATCGTCATACAAAGTGCAGTCTTCTCCCAACACACAAAATCTCGAGGAGTAACTGGGTAATCATTACCCAAGGACAACATGATTTTCAAGGAGCCAGCGGGTGAGGCTACAAATACTCCAGCAATTTTACAAGTTTAAATCATGGAATTCCTGAGCATCATTGGTCTCGAACACAAAGCGTAAATGCGCAAGTCTGCTAGAGTTTTCTAGATTGAGCTGGAAGATAAGTGGTCTCAATGGCACATTTCATCTCCAGTGGAGGTTCGCAAGGAGCATTAAGGACTCGGATGACCAGCGTCCATGAGCAGCCCGCAGAGGTGCATTCACAGAGGTTCAGGTGTGAAAATCTTGAGGTCTCACCCAAGATGTCTAAGGAGAGTTTAGAAATTTTAATGGTTAAAAAGGGAATGGGCCTTCTGAATGCAGAAGCACAGATGGCAGGGGCCCGCCGGTCCCAGCAAAGGATGATCAAATTGTGAAGCGGTGGTACCTAGACAGTTAAAATTGTTGAGGAGAAGATTAGGTCCTATTTCAAAACTCGGTGACGTAGATGAACTTTCGCCCCGTTGAAATAAGGTTTGAGAAAAAAAGGCTTGGATGGGGTAGAAGGGATAGATGATGAAGGTTTCATCTAGCAACACATAGCAGTGAAAATACTGCATCAGCATCTCCATGGCGCCAAATTGTTTGACGGATTTTCAAGCTCATAACATCTCTGAAATTGAGGACCGCTACTAATACGGGTTCCTCCCAGATTAGCGGGGGTTTTGTCTAACCGAAGGTACTGCTTTACCAGCAGATCAATCCCAAGTCACAGTCATAGATTAGCCAATAGTAGTATAAATGACTATTTGTTGTAACAGACTTTGTTGAAGAGTACAAAAAGAATTGCTTAAAGCCGTTGGGATGTAACAAAATCTTTGTAACAACTTATGTTGGAAATCCTGTGAAGGCTATATATAGTAGAATAGGCAGTAGCCAAAGGGTCGGCTCTCTTTTGTAAGAAGTATTACTTCTAATATTTGGCAATGCGATCAATACATAAAGAACATTATCATTTGCATGATCTTGAAGTTTTATGGATTCAAAACTTTGATGTGTACAGTTAGTATTTTCTCCTGTTATTTCATCCCTTT
Organism: Larix kaempferi; assembly: GCA_027924585.1. Lineage (NCBI taxonomy): Eukaryota > Viridiplantae > Streptophyta > Pinopsida > Pinales > Pinaceae > Larix > Larix kaempferi. The sequence continues at coordinate 7,044,016 of BSBM01000450.1, read as the reverse complement.
CATATTATTCATGATTTATGAATCTGTTTCTGAATTTAATATGAGTGTTGTAAGCTTGAATTATTGCTTATAAGATGGTTAGCACGTGAAGTTTTCATGTTAATTTATCTGGAAATAATATCCTCATATTATTCAGTTGTAGTTATGTGATCATTTTGTTAAAACTACTGAATTCCTCTCCTAGGCTCAATACGTTATTCTTTAACATAGAACAAAGATTTATTATCTGTGGTACCTTTGTTTTATGCCATTTCATTTTACATCGATACTCAAAGTCTAGTTTTTGACACATTGAAATACTACCCATATTTTTCAATATTGGATATCTGTATCATTTTATGGTAAATGTGATTTTGATCAAGTAAAAGAATATAGAAGATCTTATTGATGCCCAGGCACAGTTCTAAAGGAAGCCTTAGAAAGTCTCTGAGACTAACATCTTTTTGGGCGTTGTTGTTGAGGAATGCAATCAAGAAGATAAATCTTCCCTGGGGACAACGACATAATTTTATGCACCTAATTTCGTAGTGGATGCAATTAGATTGCAGGCTGTAATCCAATTGGCGACTCCACAGTAGAAAATCTGGCATCTGGATGAAGACATACCTACCAGAACCCAAGCCAAGAGGAGTTTGTGGCTTTAGAAGATTCAGTCTCCTAGAGACATAGATGCGGAAGATACCAGTCTACTTCACCGGGATATCAACGAAGTTTCTTCTCACTTTTTTTTGGCCCTCAATTCCTTGAATCTGAATTCATTGTCCAAACCCCTGAAGGAGAGCCTTCTCCTAAGAACCCGCACACTCCCTTTGATTTGCTCAGATATCAAACGTTTCCCATCTGGAACGAAGAACCCTCTATTCGTATAATTCATCTCAAATATTTCATCTCCCCTAAGGCCAAGAATCTGATTTCCAATCACCTCATGTCAAGAGGAGGAAGTGGAGGACCACCTCCACCACCAACCAGAACACCCAGATGGGTGGCCAGCCGACATGGACCTCTGCAATTACCCACGCCCTTGAATGATATGCCTACCCAATACCTGAAGTTGTTACCAAAGTACGATGGCAGCAAGGGATCAACTGCTGAAGATCATGTAGACCGATTCCAAGATTTCACCGACAATATCCTGATCGAACATGATGACGTGTTCATGCGATTTTTTGCTCAGTCGCTGGAAGGTGAAGCCAAAAAATGGTTCAAATCACTACCAGATGCCTCCATAATCACTATGGAGATCCTAGAAACCACCTTTGCCAAGAAGTTGGGATTTAAACATGTTAGTCTTTATTATTTAACTGAATTCTCCGCCCTGAAGAAGAGCAACTCCAAAAACACAGTGGACTTTACTGCGAGATTCAACAAAGTATATTTCAGGATCCCTGAGGACATCTATCCTATTGAAGTAGCATCTCGAGTCACCTATGAAGCAGCTTTCCCCTCATATTTTTCCATAACGTTAAGGGAGAGAAGACCTCTCTCACTCAGTGAGATGAAAGATGACGCCATAGATGTCGAAGGAAACATGAGGGTAGGAGGAAAGATAAAGATGACTAACGACGTCGAAGCAAAATACAAAGGAAAGGCCAAATAAGAGGGTGGCTCTTCATAAATAAAAGACTCTCGAGACGTAAGGATCGACGAGATGACTCGCATTATCAAGAATCTGTGAAATAAAGTCACCAGAATGGAATTAGAGAGTAGCAGTCCTAACAGACAGTCACCTGTTTGACCTCCTACTCAATTCAGAAGGCCTTACAATCCACAAATGGCATATAGAGAAAAGAGGAATGATGAACAAGCATTAAGGCCTCCTGTCCGCAAGAAGGAAAACAATCTAGTCGGAATTACAACAGAGGAAGATTATGAAGAGTTTGAAGAACAACTAAATTGGATGGAAGAATATTCCCACCTTATGGACTTCACTAGAGAAGATTATGAGAGTTCACTCTCATATGAACAAATCAACCTAGACCTTCTTGACTCCCAATAAAATGACCATTTCCCTGATGATCATCCTATTTTTGATAGCACTCAACCAGATAAGCCGCAAAGGAAGTATGACTTGAGACCAAGGCCAAAAACGACTAATAGACAGAGCGGACTTATCCCCAAGAAGTCCCCACAGAAGCCGACTCAAGCCAAATTTCCACAAACGCCCTCCCTATCAAAAATAAAAATCCTACCAAAGGATAAGGCAGTTGAGGCCACAATCCCAGATAGCCAAAGTAAGCTAGGCGTAAGCCCCCATAAGAAAGTAGAGCCAAGCCCCAAAGAGGTGTCTACCTATTTCAGTCTAGAACAAGAATTGAACAAACTAAAGATAGTTGTTCCCTTGACTGAATTAATAAGGAATCCTATGTACCCGAATCAGATTGATAAAATGTTAGACAGATTCTAAAGCGTCGATCAGCAGGATTCCATAAATCTAAATGATGAATCCCCTGCTTTTCAATGTGGCCCACACATCGATAATAAGGAAGAGCCCACTGCCCCGTTTTATGTTACCCTGAACGTGCATGAGAAACTTCTTCATAACTGTATGTTGGACTCTAGGGAATCTCACAATCTGATGCCCAGAGTTATCATGGAACAATTGGGACTGGAAATCACCAAGCCATATCATGATCTCTATAGTTTTGATTCAAGAAAGGTGAAATGCATAGGAATGATAAAAGACTTGGTAGTCACTCTTGCCCAAATACCAGCCAAAAGTGTAATGATGGATGTGGTGGTAGTAGATGTTCCAGCAAAATATGGCATGCTTCTATCAAGGAATTGGGCTAAAAAACTGGGAGGCACCATGCAGATGGATATGAAGTATGCTACAATACCCGTTTTTGCTGGAGAGACTAGACGGTTGTATAGAGAAGCTATGTTTTCCTATGTGATAAGGGATCAAGACAGTCCTATGAATTATCCTATATATACAGCCGATGAAGAAATGGGATGTTACAAATTATCATCAGGAGATCCAGTTGAAGAAGAGATTGTACAAATTCGAGCGGCAGAACCAGCTGCTAAAGATAGCAGGAATCAAGTCTGGAAACTCTATTTTGATGGAGCCTCTACCAAAGAAGAATCTGGAGATGGTGCGATATTGTCATCATCATTTGGAGATGATATCAGTTTGTCTTACAAGTTATATTTTGACACCACAAACAATGTTGTTGAGTATGAAGCACTTATCCTCGGCCTCCGAGCAGCAAGGGATTTAAAAATCTCCAAGTTGGCATTCTTTGGAGACTCTGAACTAGTGGTAAATCAGATTAGAAGTAGTTATCAAACCAAGCATCCAAGACTCAGAGCATATCAAAATATTGCCTGGGACCTCATTGAGAATGTCTTTGATGCCTTCAACATTACTTTCATCCTCGGGGAAGGAAATCAACAGGAAGATGAATTGGCCCTGATGGCAAGTTCTTTCAAGCCTCCCAAGAAGTCGAAGCTAAATTATGAGGTCGAAATGCGATATCGTCCCTCCAGCCCTGACAACGTGAAAAGTTGGTAGGTTTTCGAAGATGAGCAACAAATCAAATGCTTCTTGCAGCTTGTTGGTGAATTTTCAAATATTGTTATAGATGGTAACTCCAGGGAGATGGAAGAAAGTAGTTCACAGACAGAGAGCGGAGAGGTCTCTGAGTTGACGCAACAGATTGTTGGCCACAAGTTTCTGCAGCTGAAGAGTAACTTCATTCGTAAATGATTGGTTCCGTTAAAGCAGTTGTTTGATAAAAACGAAGTCCCAGTCAAACCAGCAGTACAGCCAACTACTGAGGCTATACAGGAAGTAAATCTCGGTACCATGGAAGATCCCAAGTTTGTAAAACATTCTCAGTCCCTCATGATCGAACAAAGGAAAAGGTATGAGGAATTGTTCAAAAATTATGTAGATTTTTTTGCATGGAAATATGAAGACCTCAGAACCTATGATACTACTATCATACAACATATGATTCCCTTGAAGCCAGATGCTAAGCCAATAAAGCAGAAGTTGAGAAAGGTGAACCCTATCTTCTTGTCGGTAATTGAAAAGGAAGTAATAAAACTTCTTGACGCAAAAATCATCATTCCTCTAAGATATTTCGGATGGGTGGCTAACCTAATGCCAGTCATAAATAAAAATGGAGAAATCAGGTTATGTGTTGATTTCAGAAACCTAAATAAGTGCTCGTTGAAGGATAATTACCCTTTACCCAAAATGGATCATATTCTGTAAAAAGTAGTTGGGTCGACCAGAGTATCGATGATGGATGGGTTCTCAGGCTATAACCGGATTTCCATGCACCTAGATGATAGGGAAAAGACGGATTTCACTACACCATGGGGAACTTTTATGTATGATAAAATGCCCTTTGGCCTTATGAATGCTGGTGCAACTTTCCAAATGGCCATGGAAATATCATTCATAGGTGAAAAAGACATATTTATTGTAATATACCTGGATAATATGACAAAATCTTCAAAATATGACGAGGACCACCTTCAGTATCTAAAGCAAACGTTTAAGAAATGGAGAAAGTATGGTCTATCTCTCAACCCTAAAAAGTCTTTGTTTTAAATGACAGAGGGAAAACTGTCGGGGCACATTGTTTCCAAAGATGGTGTGAGGATAGATCTAGATAGAGTGGTTGCTATCAAGTTGATTGAACTCTCAAGAAATAAAAAGGAGGTACAGTATTTTCTTGGTAAAATAATTATTTTACGAAGATTTATTCCCAATTTTGTTGAAATAATAAAAGAAATTATATACATGCTAAGATAAAATGGAATACAGCTGCGAGAAATGATTTTAAACAAATAAAGGATTCCCTGGGAGAGGCACCTGTTTTGACTAGCCCTGATTATACAAAATATTTCCTTATTTTCTCGTTTTCCTCTGAGATCACTATTGCAGCAGTTCTTTTACAAAAAAATCAAGAAGGGCACTAACAAACCATTGCTTTCTTAGCCGAGCATTGAGGGACGCAGAGTTGAAATATAGCACAATGGAAAAATAGGCCTACGCACTTTTCAAAGCTCTCAAGTCATTCAAGAGCTATGTCTTTCATTCCAAGATCATTGCTCATGTCCCAGGAAGTACCATTAAAGACATCTTGTGTCAACCTGACAGTGAAGGAAGAAGAGGGAAGTGGATCTCCAAGATCCAAGAATATGATATGGAAATTAAGACTACCAAGTTGGTGAAAGGACAAGGACTAGCCAAACTCCTGGCTGAGTCGAACTACCAAGCTCTTGAGATCAATTTTATCAATCAACTCCCTGGTCAGGAGAACGAAGAGGGTCAGCAAAATCTTCCTGATGAGGTAGCTGAGAAGTTTACTAGGTCAGACTGGTACAACGACATAGTTTACTACTAATAGCACCTCACCTTCCCTCCTGGTTTGGATAAATCTAAAATGAGGTCTCTTAAACTCAAAGTTGTTAAGTACTGTGTTCTAGATGGTTATCTCTTCTGGAAGGATCCACTTGGTGTCCTGCTTAATTGTATTTTGGAAGAAGAAACAAAAGGCATAATTCTAGAGTTTCACAAAGGTATGTGTGGAGAAAATCATGCATGGAGAGCAACTACTCATAAAATCTTACGAGCTAGCTATTTCTAGCCTACTTTATTACCGATGCTAACAAGATCGTCAGATCATGCAAGGAATGCCAACTGTTCGTTGGAAAGCAAAAGCTGAAACCGTTACCCCTCAAACCCATCAGGGTGGAATCACCTTTCCAGCAATGGGGTACTGACTTTATTGGAGAAATAAACCCTCATTCTAGTGGCCAACACAGATGGATTCTTACAGCCACCGACTATTTTACAAAGTGGGTGGAAACAATTCCCACGAGGAACGCCAATGACGGTCATAATAGGATTCCTAGAAGAAAATATTTTGGCAAGATTCGACTGTCCAAGAAAAATCATTACAGACAATGCTCAAGATTTCGAATCCTACAAAATCATAAGTTTTTGTCAAAATTACAACATTGAGTTGATTCATTCAACAACATACTACCCGCAGGGACACGGTTTGGCCGAATCCTCAAATAAAATCTTGGTGACTATTATCAAGAAAATTCTCAATACGAACAAAAGGGCCTGGGACTCCCAACTAAAGTTCACATTATGGGAAGACAGGATTAGTGTCAAAGGAGCTATAGGTACTTCATTGTTTCAATTGGTCTATGGAAGATATGCAGTCCTCCCAATTCAGTTGGGTCTCCCGGTGATGAAGTTGTTACAGCAGGAAAACGAAAAACCAGATGATACGGAAAGAATAATTCATCAATTGATAGAGGTTCAACATGTCAGAGAGTAGCTGGATGACTCATCCAGAATCTATCAGGACAAGATGAAGGTGAATTTTGATCGAAGGGATATTTCCCAAGACTTTCAGCATGGAGATCTTGTTCTGAATTGGGATGTTAGAAGAGAAGAAAGAGCTAAACATGGGAAATTCGACAACCTATGGCTAGGCCCTTTCAAAATCATCACAGACAAGGACAACACCACATATGAATTAGCTCAGCTTAATGGTGAAATATTTGGGAACACTGTGAACGGGAGATTCTTGAAGCGGTTCTTTCATTACTAGTTTTCATCATACTCTATAAGTGGATCCAGTGTACCATATTTGTACCATATGTTTTTCCTTCACTTTGTTTTCAAAAGTTATGATCAGCTTTGTTACATGTTCTCTTATTATTTTCTATCTCTTCATTTAAAAAATAAAGGATAGGTATGACTCCACAACCCAAGGGACTAAAAGGCACTGGTCTACTGTTCTCAACCCCTTCCAGAGGAAGAGGTTGTCCCCGTTGAAGCCAATGTTAGTACTGTGATCAGCCAAAGGCAGCTCCAGTGTCGCCAGGCTGATAAAGATCCCGGAATAAGAGTCTCGAGAAATAAAGGGCGCAGGTGAAGTAGAGGACAGTCACGTTGTGGCAGTAAGCAGGTGCAGCTGAAGCTTAAAAGAGAGGTTATTCGTAGACCATCCAAGAATAGGTGCGGTCAAGGCCCTTAAGCGCCTGGCATTTACTGGCTTAGATTGCCCCTGACAGAAAACTGCCATGGACAGGTGGCAGCCCCACGGTTGTTCAGGGCCCTCAAATTGGTTTCCTCGGACTACTTTTCTAGGACCCTGAAACCGCTAAGGTCACCAGGGTGGTTTTTTCATATCGCGAATCACCAGGCAGGTGGGCCATATGAAAGTTGGTACCCATTCTTAAATGTTGCTCCCACCTGGCACAGATCTCAAAAACGGTTGATCAGAAGATTGACGAATGTCTGTGCATCAGGATGATGAAGTTGCGCGGGGTTTTACACACCCGGTACCTCCCTAGAACGAAACCGATACTTCCACGTGTTAGCTCCAGGATTGTTCAGGGGCCTCAAAGCGGTTTCCCTAGACCACTTTGTGAGGGTCCTAAAACCATGTTGGTTTATGGCACACGACTCCTCGATGGAATTTTCCCCACATGGTTCAAAAAGAGATTCCTTTAAGCTATCTTGTCAACCCCCCACTGCCAGTTTGAAGCAGCGTCTCTCTTACTCATTGCTGTCACTGTCGCCGTACAAAGTGCAGTCTTCTGCCAACATGCAAAAGCCTGAGGAGTAGCTGGGTAATCATTGCCCAAGGACAACACGATTTTCAAGGAGCCAGCGGGTGAGGCTACAAATACTCCAGCAGTTGTATAAGTTTAAATCATGGAATTCCTGAGCCTCCTTGGTACCAAACGCAAAGCGTAAATGCACAAGTCTGCCAGAGCTGTCTAGATTGAGTTGGAATATAAGTGGTCTCAATGGCACATTTCATCTCCAATGTAGGCTCGCAAGGAGCATTAAGGACTCGGGAGACCAGCGTCCATGAGTAGACCGTAGAGGCACATTCACAGAGGTTCAGGCGGGAAAAGCTTGAGGTCTCACCCGAGATGTCTAAGGAGAGTTCAGCAATTTCAGTGGTTAAAAAGGGAATGGGCCTTCTGAATGCAGAATCATGGAAGGCAGGGGCACGCCGGTCCCAGCAAAGGATGATCAAATTGTGAAGCGATGGTACCTGAACTGTTAAAATTGTTGAGGAGAAGATCAGGTCCTATTTCAAAACTTGGTGACGTAGATGAACTTTCTCCCCGTCGAAAACAAGGTTCGAGAGCAAAAGGCTTGGATGGGGTTGAAGAGATAGATGATGAAGGTTTCATCTAGTGACACACAATAGTGAAAAGACTGCATCAGCATCTCCATGGCGCTGAATTGTTCGACATATTTTCAAGCTCATAACATCTCTGAAAGTGAGGAGCACTGCTAATACGGGTTCATCCTAGATTAGCGGGGGTTTTGTCTAACCGGACGTACTGCTTTACCAACAAAGCGATCCCGGGTTGCAGTCATAGATTATCCAACAGTAGTCTAAATGATTGTTTATTGTAACAGACTCTGTTGAAGAATACAAACATAATTGCTTAAATTCGTTGGGCTGTAACAAAATCTTTGTAACAACTTATGTTGGAAATCCTATGAAGGCTATATATAGTAGAATAGGCAGTAGCCAAGGGTTCGACTCTCTTTTGTAAGAAGTATTACTTCTAATATTTGGCAGTCCTATCAATACATAAACAATATTATCATTTGCCTGATCTTGAAGTTTTATGGATTCAAAACTTTGATGTGTACAGTTAGTATTTTCTCCTGTTATTCCATCCCTTTCATATTATTCATTATTTATGAATCTGTTTCCGAATTTAATATGAGTGTTGTAAGCTTGAATTGTTGCTTCTAAGATGGTTAGCATGTGAAGTTTTCATGTTAATTTATCTGGAAATAATATCCTTATATTATTTAGTTGCAGTTTTGTGATCATTTTGTTAAAACTACTGGATTCTTCTCCTAGGCTCAGTACGTTATTCTTTAACATAGAACACAGATTTATTCTCTACAGTACCTTTGTTTTATGCCATTTCATTTTGCATCGATACTCAAATTCTGGTTGTTGGCACATTGAGATACTGCCCATATTATTCAAGATTGGATATCTGTATCATTTTATGGTAAATGTGATTTTGATCAAGTAAAAGAATATAGAAGATCTTATTAATGCCCGGGAATAGTTCTAAAGGAAACCTTAGAATGTCTATGGGACTAACAGGTGCTAGATCTTCAGGTTCTTGTGGATCTAGATCCAGCATTCACTTTTCATCATATTCACTCTCATACTTTGAATCTGAACTGTCATGTGATGAAGATTCACTCTCTTGGAGCTCATCAAGCAATGGAGGTGTGGTAGGCAAGATCTCTTGCTCAACTGGATGAGGATCATGAAGAGGCCATTCCTCAAACTGTACACTCCTATAAAGGAATGTGGTCATAGTAGAAGTATCAAGAAGCTTGTAGGACTTTGCATTCAAAGCATAACCCACCATGATACACTCTCTGCTTTGTCGATATAGGGCTCTCCTTTTCTCATTTGGAATCCTTTCCCATGCTCTAGATACAAACACTCTAAGATGAGACACACCAATTTTGTATCCCATCCATGCTTCGAAAGGAGTCATGTCTTTGAGTCCTTTGTGAGGAAATATGTTTTGAATATAGGTGGCACAGTTAATGGCTACTGCCCAAAGACTAGGGTGAAACCCTTTCGACTTTAGCATGCAGGTGACCATTTCTTTCAATGTTCTATTCTTCCTTTCATCAACACCATTCTGTTGTGGTGTATAGGGAACAATATGTTGCATCTCAATGTCCTCTTCAACACAAAAGGTTTGAAAGTCACCCTTGATGTACTCACCTCCATTATCAATGTGAATGGCCTTGACATTTATATCTGAAAAATTTTCTGTAGAAGACTTGAAAAACTTAAATAATCCAAATACTTCTGACTTTAATCTGAGAAAGTATACCCATGTAAATCTTGAATAATAATCAATAAAAGTAAGAATATACCTTTCCTTGTTCAAAGATAGATTTGGAAATGGCCCTGCAACATCACTATGAATCAGATCTAGAGGATGAGAAGTTCTCCTTGCCTTCCCCTTATCAAATTTCTTTTCAGGATGCTTGCTAATCAAACAACCATGACAGTTTCCTTTGGAACACTTGATCTTGGGAATCCCTTCAAACATCTCTTTAGTATGCATATCTTGCAAGTATTGATAGTTAAGGTGCCCAAATATTTCATGCCACAATCTACTCTCTTCATTGGCATGAGTGTGAAGAGCAGATTGTTTTGAGAGAGGTTAGAAGTGGGAGAACTCATACAGTTTCGACTTATGATTAGCAACACCTTTTTCAATGGTAGAACCTGATACCATGTCCTGGATTTCGACCTCATTTGGAGAGAAGATCACCCTCTTGGGCTCTCCAGTATGGGTCATCTAATATACTGAAAGTAGATTAGCAGTGAGAGTGGGGACATAGAGTACATCCGAGAAGTATCCATGATTTAGTTTGATTCTTCCAATCCCCTCAGAGGAGACCTCATAATCATTCCCCAACATAATGGATGGTCCTACAGTAGCTTCGAATCCAGTGAAGAGATTCTTGGAGGAAGAAATGTGTCTTGATGCTCCAGAATCTATGATGAAGGAGGATTGAATTGATGCACCTACCATGAGGGCATGACATCTCTCTTTGTTCTCAGATCCAGATGGTTCACTCTCTTTATTTCTAGCACATGCAGGTACTAGAAGATTATTTTTTTCAATAAGTGAAGCCATGAGATATATGGTATTCTTCATACATGAGCTCTCAGGGTGATATCCTCGATTACAGTATGTGCACTTGGATTTTCCCTTCTGAGTGTGCTTGTCCTTCTTAGGATTCGAGGCTCCATCTGACTATATGGGAGCCTCCTTATGCTTTGTATCATTCGACTTTCTATCAGAATTTTTTGTTTTCCTTTTCCATTCTCTCTCCTTGACTCAGTGGCTGCAAGAGTTGAATCCAACTTGGCTTTTATCACTCCCGTGTGCACTAGCTTCTCCTCCTCAAGAGTTAGACATTGGATGAAGTATTCAAGCGAAGGGAATTTCCATTTTGGAATGGAAAAATTTGCTGATTGGAAGGTTGAAACAAACACTGAATAATCAGGGCCTAGCTTTGACAGGATGGCAAGGATGAGTTGTTTTTCTTCCTTCTCAATCCCATACCTCTTCAACTATGAAATCAAGTTGAATCTGTTGAGAAACTCGGTGATAGTTTCGAAACTTCTTGGACTCAAGGAGATGAGCTCATTTTCTATTTTATACCCCTTTAAATAATCTTTCTGGCCAAGGAGGGATTCGAGCTTGTCCCAAACCTCCTTTGGAGTCTTCAAATTGATAACATGAAAGTGCAAATATTCAGAAATGCTAAGTAGCAGCAGTCCTACTGCTTCATCAATCTTTTCTAAGTACTTGGATTTCTCTACTACACCAATAGGCTCAACTGCAGAGCCATTCACCACTCTGGAAAGACTCTTCGAATTCAAGAAGATGTCCATTTTTTCCTTCCATTCGAAATAGGTTAATGACATCAACTTGAGATCCATGATACTGAAGAATTCGAAGCTGAAAGAGGGAGATTCCTGCAAAACAAATGAGAATTATGAAAAGAAGATCTGCTGCAATTCGAATTGAACACTGCCTTAGGACCCTAAGCACATGTGACTAATTCCTTCACACCTGGCTAGACCTCACTGGATTGCTCCAGTGAATTCAAGGAAATAGCATCAGGATTTGCTGTGGAAACTCAGAGGCTTCCAGTGCTCAATGAAAGACAGCTGCTCAAGGAATTGTTGCAACTGCTGCTGCAGCAATTCAAATAGTTGTTGTCATCTCTGATACCATGTGATATTTTGGAAGTAGGATCACTCAACAGTAGAATACCTCACTAGAATTCACTCATGAAGTGCAGAAAGAAGAAGAAGAAATGTTGAATCAATAATCACGATGTAATCAGTCCTGAGGTGTGCCTACTTGATAGACTTGTGCTAGCAAATCTGTGTCGAGAAATACCTTCCTAGTTAAGAGGGAGTGTTGATGTATATGTAACTTCGGAATGTATTTCATCTATGTATTTTATTGTACTCCTATAGAGATGTATTATTCCTCTATACGGAAGTGTCGTCATTTGTATTGACAAGTGTCACAAGTGTCGTAACTTGTCGATGGGTTATTAGACCACCATGTGTGGGGTCGGCCCTGATTAAGTTAACCATAGGTTATTAGGCTAAGCTAGACAAGTCGGCCCCACTGGTTTATTGGGCAGGACATGACAAGTATAAATAGAGATCAAGAGATCTCTATTCGACATCTCATTACTCACTCTTCCATCACTCGAAAAGTGGCGCACATGTGAGGAGGAGGATCAGCTGCTAGGAGAAGACTATCTCTTGTACTTTGGTTGTATCATTGGTCTTTCTATATCTGAGGAAGTTGTGGGGTTTTTCACCTTTATGGTTTTCCCCAATGAAACTCTGTGTGTCCATTGTCTTATGTGATTGCTTGATATGCTTGATACATGCTTGATATGATTGATATGTTGTACATGTTATTCTCTCAGTAAAGATCCTAGAGTATGTTGAATTAATGCTCAAAATCTAACAGGAAACTCAGAGGCTTCCGGTGCTCAAGGAATTGCTGCAACTGTTGCTGTTGCAATTCAAATAGTTGTTGTCAGCTCTGATACCATGTGATATTTTGGAAGTAGGATCACTCAACAGTAGAATACCTCACTAGAATTCACTCATGAAGTGCAGAAAGAAGAAGAAGAAATGTTGAATCAATAATCACTCATTACACAGAAAATGGAGAAAAACTGTTGTATCATACATCAGTTGTAAGCTGGCACTCTGAATAATGAATAATAACTTAATACAATGAACGAGATTCGAATTGCACTAAGGTAATTCGAATTATCCTCAGTTTGTAGCTTGCATAGCATTGGAGACATCATCCAAACCAGTGGCAGTGGTCACAAAAGTTAAATAGTCAGTCAAATGAGTCTAACTAAGTGCATGGGAACTGATGTAGGGAAGGAGACTCCAATGTGGTCGCATGAGGAGTTTTCAGTAGTCAGTAGAGCTCAACTAGTCTCTGTAGGTGCCTATCTAAGTGCTTCAGTTAGTTAACTGATCAATCAACCCCTGAATCAAGGAACTGAGTCATCAACCAACTAACTAACTGAAGTAACACCTAAATAGGTGGAATAAGGTGCACTTTTGCTCCAGTGATGAAAACAAGGGCGCATCAGTGGCTAGGAGGGATAAAACTGAGCAGAAACAGGCTCTTGGGAGTTGCAAAATAAGGACTAGGTGCTAGGAGACTAACATACTAATTACTGGATGCATGCAATTGCATGCAGATGACTGGATGCATGCAAAATACAAAAATGATGGTGAGAATATTCCAACAGTGTGCACCTTTATCCATATCTCATTAGTTTGTTCCTCAAAAAATATTAAAAATATATAAAAAATCTCAAAAAATGGGCAGTTTGGGTGGTATTTGGAACTTCCTCCTTAGTTACAACTGCTCCCTTCTCGACCTCACCTTCTTATTCCACCATAAAAGAGAGGGAGAAGGGACATGAATGGGAATCTGATCCCCAAGTAATGTTATGATGGATAAATTTCTACTACCTTCCCCCATCATTTGTGCCCTAATTGATTTGTGGTTGGGATTGTTGGAGGAGAGAAGCAGGAGATCCATAATTGAAGGCTTCGAGAGGTCCCTGAATTGAAGGAAGGTAATATAATGTACTTGCTTCATTCATTAATGAAAGAGTAAAGATTCTTCCCTTTCCAAACAACTGTGTTTTTATTTTTCTTGGATTTGATTGCATATTGATGTTCATTAGATTAGGGTTTTATGTTCTTTAGAATGTCAATTATTTATTTGTAGTCAAATATGTTTGAGGAAGGTTTTGAATTTGTTTTGCAAGTCCTTTGATTGGATAGAAAGAGGAAAGCTCAAGGAGAAGGCTAAGATCAAAATTCATCAGTAAGGTGCATGTATTCTTAACTCAAAACTTTTGCTTACTTGTGATTGTTGCAAAACCTTACACACTTGTTCTTTCAAACCCTAGTATATTGGTGGTCTCACCCCAGCCATAAGAACATTTTCCTAACAACAGAATTGGAAAATACACTAGGGAGAAGCCTATCTTCTTCAGGGTCTCCAAGGTTATTTTTTCCAGTTTGATTGAAGGTCTGAGTCTAATCTCAAGTTAGGAACAATCTCTAGTCTTTAATAGATCCTTCCGCTGTCAATTTGAGAATTGGATTTTTTTTTTGGACACTTGTAGTACTCATGCATAGGTGATAGTGATGGCAGGTGTGTGTTTTATCAATACACACTGGTTATGGTCTTCTCACTAGTTGTGTTACACCCTACTATGTCAGTAGTTCACTAGCGTGTCCCTCCTGTAGGTGACTTTTTCACTTTTGAGCCTGTTTGGGAGGTTTTGGTGGGATTTTTTGGAGTCTTTGTTGATCCTAGGTATATGTAAGACCCCTTGGAAGTGTGTTCTTTGTATTTTTATTGCTCTTGACCTAATTTTAGGGATATTTTGGAGCCAATTTAGGCTTGTTTGGGAAAATTTGGAGCATCTAGACCCAAGGTAGAGCTCTTTGAACCAATTTGGTGTTTTTTGATCCAATTTGGATCTAACTAAACCTATTTGATCTTGTTTGATTGGATTTGGAACCTATTGAGGGTATTTGAGACAATTTGTACTTATTTGAGTGATAAATCCTCTCTTAGTAGGGTTCTTGTGCTTTCTTATGCTTTTGGTCCTTCCTTTGAAGTTAAAGCTCAAGTGTTCTTTCTGTTGTTTAGAACCTTGATTGCATTTATTGTATGCAAACTTGGATTTACCAAACCATATTTCTTAGTAGGTCTCTTTCCTTGTTTGATTCTAAAAGTATTCACATGTGTACTTTTCCAACTTGGAATGCTTACATGAATGAGAAGTCTAGTGTTTATGGATGCTTTTACTGTTTGATAAGTGTGAAAATACTCACAGCAGATCTAAGAGATGATGTGTACCTCACAAGAGTAATTATGATTAAGCAGGAAGATAGAAGAAGAGTGGTCAATGTAGTGTAATGAGCAACAGAATAATAATACAGTAGAACTCGGATAGAAGCAAAAATACTTCACACACACTAATTCATTAATTACAAATGGACAAATAAATAATACAATGCATGAGGAATTCGAATGCCAAGGTGGCAATTCGAATTAGCCTTCATGGAGTGATCAAAAGATCACTTGAGTATCATCGGAGCACAACTAGAAGTCTATCTCATCATCGGTGGAATCATCAATGCACAAGTAACTGTCAACCATCAGTCAAACTGAGTCTAACTGAGTGTGGTAGGTGTCATCGGAGCACAACTAGAAGTCTATCTCATCATCGGTGGAATCATCAATGCACAAGTAACTGTCAACCATCAGTCAAACTGAGTCTAACTGAGTGTGGTAGGTGTAACTGAGTGTAACTAATACTAACTGAATGAAGGAGGCTCAGTGGAGGGCGCATGAGGAGCTAACTGAAGTCAGAATGGGCAGTAAGTCTCATTGGGGGTCCATTGGAGTGATACAGTCAGTTGAGAGTCAGTCAAGCCTAAAATCAAGGAGAGAACTGAAGATAACTGAATGGTAGGTAAGGAAGGGCGCCTTTCTCAACTGGTAGATGAAAGGAGGGCACACTAAGCTCTATGAGGGCTGAAACTGAGTGGAAGGAAGCTCTGGGGGCTAGCTAACTGAGGGCTAGGTGTTGGGACTGATGACTGGGATGCATGCAAATGCATGCAAACCCTAAATAATGCATGCAAACCCTAAAAGTGCATGCATGACTGAAAATGCAAAGGATGAAATGCTAGTAGGACTAGGATGGAGTATAGGAATATCCTAACAATAAGGAGATCAAAAATTATTCGCATTTGTTTTGGTTCTGTGTTTATTTGAATTTGATTTTTGTTTCTCATATTAAAAAGGGATAAAAAGTTGCTTTAGTGTTGAGTTGGAATTAATTGAGTACTTTGCAAAGTCTCTCAAAGGATTTGGAATTGCTTAATATTGAAAACAAAAACAAAAACTTATTTTGCATAATTAGTTATTTTGGTAGTTGCATGCTCACATTGTAGGCCTGATTTTTGCATTTAGGGTATAAATTTTAGTTTCCATTTGCATTGAAAATACCAAAAAGTTGCATTTGATATTGAAAACTTACATATGCATTTTGAATCATATATTTAGAACTTGCATTGGAAAGAAGTTGAGAGTGAAAAGTACATGTTTGTGGCAGTAGTGTGCTTCATATTTCAGTTAAAGAACATCTTTCTTTAGTTGCACTTGTTTTACTTATCCTGAAAAGATTTGAAAGTACATTTTAAGCAAGCAATCAGTGACTTGATATATGATCTTAGGTTTTCTTCTAGTTTAGAAACACACCTAATAGCTAAGTTAGGATTGTGGAGGTAGGTAGTTGTGAGTTAACTCCTCCACGATCACTAAAATTATTATAACTTAGGTGTCTTTCATAAGGTAGTAAAAACAATGTTGTAAGGGTGTGGCCGGGAATCTCCTCTACAACAGGAATCAAGAATGAGTTCATGTGAGGTTGAGTTGCGGAGAGATCCCTCTAATACTGAATCGAGCATCAACCCGGGATTTTGTGTGTACATGGACTTTCGACAGTACAAAGTGTTGTTGTAGAGTTTCGGCCTTAGTTACCCTTCCCATACACACGATCGTGACCTGCGACCATTCCCCTGAATGATGTCTACAGTTTAGTATCCATAGTATCCTATATTTTGGATCATACACAAGTGTTAGCAGAGGTTTTTATGTGACCACCTTGAGTGGACCTTGTGATTGGAGCATTAGTACCCTTGGAGGGTGTTTTACAGATTTATCTGGAAAAACACTTGCACCAAGAAGGGAAACATGCCCAACCTTGGTAACTGGTCTCAAATATTCACTGATTAGACTGGGGTCCTCATCATCCCAGGCTTATATTTGGGAGATAATATATCGCTTTTCATTGGATTGTGGTTGCAACCAAGTACTCTTTCAGTGTGTGTTGTTTTATTTTTATTTTTTGTAGAATTTCTTCTTAGTGTCTTAGTGCAATCAAGAAAACAAGGAACCCTTTCATACCCAAGATTACATGCATATATATGAACCTGTGGGACGCTTGGGTTCCTATCCACTGTGTTTCAATTACAAAGAATCAATTACAAGTTGATTTAGGATACCAACCATTTTTTTCCATATGTCAACTAGAAGAAGATGAAGAGACATTGTTGCCATGTCGATGATGTCCTCCTAGTTTTTTATGACTATTTCGTGTGTTAACTGACATGTGTTTGAGTCATCGAATTCCATAGGGAATATATGATGGTACAAATATTGTAAAATATTTTGTGATTTAACTGAGTTGATGGATCAATTGATCCGTAGAGTCGATATAGTCGATGGATTGACTAATCCATAAGATCAACTGACTCGATCTGACCGAGATGTGACCAAGGAGTCGACTGAGACTAGGCACTAGTCAATGGTGTTAGTCGAATCCTAGAATGGATCATAAATCCCCCCTTAAGTGGAAATGGTCCTCATTGTCTACTTAAGTAGATGAGGAAATGTGTGCTCCAATTTGGTGATAGGATACTTCTTTCCTTGAGTTGGGAGTTGTCTTGCTTTGGCCACTTGAAACAAGGGAACTGTTTGCATCCTTGTGTGGCATGCTTACTATCTGGCAATGATGTTGATGAAAAGAGGATCTTGAACATATGGATTGATGTATTCTAGGTCTTTCGGAGTTAATTCAAAATGTTTCAAAAGCGTTGGAAAATATAGTCGAAGCAAGTCCACAATGAATACTGGATGCAAACCTAGGTATGGTGGAATGTTGATCTTAAAAGCATTTTCCCAATTTTTTGAAGAATGGTGTAAGGATAATATTTGTAAATAATTCAAATTCCTATGCGGGCCACCAAATCTTTCTTTCTTTAGATGCAACCAGACCAATCCCCAATTTTGAATGAATGAGAAATGTGATGCTTGTCTTGTCGGGCCTTGGCTTTCTCACTAGTTTGCTACAACATCTCATATGCTTGTTTCTAAATCTCACAAACCCTATCCTTGAAATTGAGTTCTTTTTTGATCTCAAGGGGAGTGCATGAAAGTGTCTTACCTTATCCAAGGGAGAAACATGGATCCATCCCCTCATCCATGCATGAGTTATTGTTCAACATTGGGATCTTCTCCTAAAGGTGGTGTCCTCATGAGTTAGCTCTTATTGGTGCCATTAGCTCTCAATGTTTGCATGACAATCTCCACCAAAAGAGGGCTCCCTCCCCTAATTGTGGGATCCTACTCCAAATTTGGTGGATTATATCCTCAAGTGCATGAGATCCTCCTCTAGATGGCGCATTTCTCTTGCATGACCATGAATGTCTCTTTATTTGATTGAGATCTCTCCCTAAATGTGGCATTTGGAGGCCTAGTAACTCACCTGGTGCTTAAGTTCTCTTAGAGGTGGCACATTAGGGTTTTGGTAATCCCCTCCATGTGTCAAACTCTCCATTATGCATGCATGAGCTCAAGGGGGGTGAATTCTCTCCTCCTTGTCATATTTAAAGGGGCCTATCCTCTCTCTTTGTTGTTGGTTATTAGTCTGAGAATTGTTATAATCATTCTCTATTGGATATTTTTGGTAATATCAAGGAATAATTTGGAGGTCATCTGTGGATTTACTTTTAATTTGTGTGGCTTGTCCTTGCTCATTGTTTTGACTTGGAGGTAACCTGTATCATTTTCTTTGCTATATTATTTTCTTCTTCTAATTAGTCATTGAAATGGTACTATTACCCCATTGGATAAGAAATATATTAAGTTAAATCTTAGTGTAGATATTATTGTTAATCTATTTGTGAATGTTATCATTTTTAGCACATTTGGCTTAAAAGGAGTTTTCTATACTAATTCCCTCTTTGTTGATTGCACCTTGAAGAGAAAAAGACAAGGAGATCTATTCTCACTTTGTATTTGCTATCTTGTTATAGGTTACTCCTATTATCGAGAAGGATAAGGATATCCTAGAGAAACCTTTTTCTTTCGATGACCCTTCAAAGAAAGTCATTCATAGTAAATCTTCATCAAATCCATTGTTCACCTTCTTGGTAGTAATATATTTCTCAACCTTCCAAATCTAAAGAAACTTATGGTTTACATTACTTTATCAATTTGGAATCTATAATATCAAGGAGGTAGCATAAGTAGGTTTCGAATTTACTATATTTGATTTATTTATTGAACATTCTTGAGTAGATCTATCAAAGTAGGGGAAAATCCTCTTATATGAATGTGGTTCATTCCACAATGCATGCATAGATTTCCAGTTAAAGATGCAAATTTCAATTACTTGCATGTCATTGTAAAATAGTTGAAAATAACTCTTATTCAGTCTTTGTATCATAGTTTAGCTCGCTTCCCACTCTTTGGACAGAGAGAAAATCTCATGATATAGACCCTTACATCATTTTAGATTTATAGTCCTAACCTCTTTTGTTTATTGGTTTTTAGTCTAATAGTTTTTTTGTCGGTTAAGCCCCCATTTGGGAGAAATCTAAAGGCCTAATTCCAAATATTTATTGTTGTTGTTCTATAACATTTGTTTGCAAGTCTTGGACAATGAGAATGAATCCCAAAAGGCATCTTGGATCGACCACCAGTCAACCCCCAAGGTGCACTGTAACGTCCTCGGTCACCTCGGTGCCCTTTAGAGGCGATGGGAGATAACCTTAGAAAAACCTGCTAATTTTTTTTTAAAGAATCCAAAACTTTGCACTTTTATACATCTTCAACAACTTCAGTCTGCAATCCGCAAGCCACAAGTCGAAATTCCAAACCACAAAATTCACAGCTTCGAAGATTTACACCTCCGACTTCCGCAATCTGCAATGTGGAAGTCAAAAATTCGGAACACAAAATACACAACGTCGAATAAATACGCCTCTAACTTCCGGAATCTACAATCTGCATTGCGGGAATCGTAAGTCAGAACACTGAATACACAACTTCACTGAATTGCGCCTACAAATTCTGCAATCCTCAATCCGCCATGAGGGAGTCGAAATTCGGAACCCCAAATTCTCGACTTAGAAGAAACTACCTCTCTGAATTCTGCATTCTGCAATCCTCCTTACGAGATTCAGAAAGTCGAAACTCCAACGCGCAACTCCGAAGAATTCACCTCTCTGACTTCTGCAATCCACAATCCGCGATGCGGTAGTCGGAAATTGGATCCCCAAATTCACAACTCTAGGAAAATTACACCTCTGAATTATGCAATCCATAATCCTCCTCGCGGGAGTCGGAAAGTCGAAACCACAGCGTGCAACTCCGAAGAATTCACACCTCCGAATTCTTGTTGACACAGTCCTGTCAATAGGGGTTCACTTCGCACTGCTGTCAACAAACATCGACCAGAAACCCTTAAACATCGGCCTCGAAAGGTTTTACCCTTCCCAGAAAACCCGTAGAGCGAGTGAAGTCTCACCCGAGATTCCTAAGGGGGGTTGCAGGAACCAAGTTTCCGTAGTTGTGAGAAGACATGCACTACCTCACTCTCATTCGCCACATAAGCCAGATATTTACATTTGCATCATACTATCATATAATCAATCCATCAACCATTATCCTTATTCGATTTAACTACACTACCATCTCATAATTAACGAATTACACATATTATCAAAGCATGTTCAAGGAATCTGTGGTACATAACATAACTGCGAAAAAATCTACTGCGATCTCAAAGAAACATCAAACATTGCAATAGACAAAGAGACAACGATCTATATCCATCATTCCACTACGAACTCAGAGGAATTGCTACGATCAAATAGACCAAAACCGGATCAATGTTTCCATAGATCGATCCAAAAGATAAAAACACAGATAGATGCGAAGATATCATATCATAATATGAAATTCAATGACAAAAAGATGATGATTCCCTTAGGATTATAATCGTACTTCTATTTATAGGCTCACTTGGTCGTTACAACATGGTCTGAATGACCCATTGCTAACTAACTTAACCAAACACTTCCGCATATATCGGCTTTGCGACCGGTCCTTTGTTCTTGTCTTTGAACCTTTCTCCACTTGGGGGTTCCGCACTTGTGCGCTTTGGACCCGTTCCAATAGGCCCCCAACACAAAATTGTGGCTCGCCCTCAAGCCACCTCAGCTGGAAACTGCCAGTGCGTTTACCTACTACTTGAACTCGTCGTATGTTGGCTTGATTCGGTCGACGACTTCCTTGGTCGTAGCTTTAATCGTTGTGACTGCTTCATACTCCTCCTCGTCTTGTGAAAAAATATTTATAGATGAGGCATGCGCAATCCAACTTCTCTAGTTCCGGCACATCAGTTTCAAGAATTTGATCATCCTTCGTTGGAGCCAGAGTATCTCTTGTGTTGGTTCTACAACGGTCGAACAACCTGTCAGTTCTCCATCAACTGCAGCTCATGCCGATATGCAAGTGCCTCACTTCATCCTTTAGTCAGTATCCATCGGTCGGTTGGTACTTCTCTTGTTCCTCATCATCTGCACTGATGCAACCAGTGGTTGTTCATGAACACTTTTCGTCCTTGCCCGTAGCACACCTTGTGTGCTCATGCTAGAAATGAAATGCACCATTGCAACCCTCTAAGCTCACTCTTCACTCTGACTCTTCTTCTGCAACTTCTTTAGTAACACACATAAGTCTCAATGAGTCTATCTATCCTTTTGCACATGTATTTATAACTTCACTTTCCCGCTCCTCATCTATCTTGTCTCTTTTGGACAATTATTTCCAAATCGTTCGTCGAATCCTTCACGGATTTACCAAATCCTATCATCAATTAGGTCATCATCCACGTCCTCCATCGTCTATAGTGGCTTAACTGCTGTAATTATTACATGATTTGACCCGCTCGTGCTGAACGTCGACAGGATCCAAACCTCGTCGTTATTCCTTACTCCACCATTGTTCTGTCGATAGACCCAGTGTTGTCGACAGATTTCCAACCTTCACAATGTGCTTATGGTTTTTTTTTTGTAGACTCAATTTCTTTTTCAGTCGCTATGCGCCTGGCTATCTCGATAAGGCTTCAGCCGGCTCGACCCATTCACTAAATTTGTCAATAGTGTCCCATCTAAATTTTGTAGCTGCACTGCACCTCCGTCAGTAATGAAATTGATAATGTATGGACCCAACCAATGCATCTGTAGCTTACTTGGGTGCTTCGAAAACTTACTGTCAAACAACAAGACCATGTCTCCGCGCTGGAAGTGCTTCGCCTTGACGTGGCGATCGTGCCATGCCTTATGTCGATCCTTTTCTACCTGCTGGTGAAATCCTGCGATGAAGCAATCCTCATCAAGTTGTAACAGTTTCACCAACCATTCTTCGATGGCTCTGTCGTCACTCATTCATGTCGCTGCTGCAATGCGCAAACTTAGGACGATATACTCCATTGGCATCACTACTTATCGTCCATAGAATAAATTGAACGGAGTCTGGCCTATCAACCTTTTACATGTCGTTCTGTAAGCCCATAGTACCGCTGGAATCTTCAAATCCCAGTCGTCATGATTTGTTTTACACACCTTGGTGAGCACATGATCCAATACCTTATTCAGTGCCTCCACTACGCCATTCACCTGCGGATGATATGGGGTACTCCTTCGATGATGAATTTGAAATTCTTTCGTCATGGCCCTAATAGTTTGATTGACGAAGTGAGTGCCTTGATCACTCATCAGTATCTTTGGGAATCCGAACATGGTGACCACATTATCAAAGAGAAACCTTTCTACTGTCACAGCTTTGCATCCTTTACTGGCGCTTCTTTAGCCCATCTCGTCAAATAATCAGTCACAGTAATTATGTATCGCGACCCTGTTCTTCTTCCTGGTGGGTTGATGGGTCCCACGAAGTCAACTGCCCATTTTTCGAAGGCTTGTAATGTCAGTTGAGGTACTAATGTCATTTCATCCCTCTGCGAGGGTTTACCTATTCTTTGACATACATTGCATCTCTTTGCATAATATGCAACATCACCATGCACTGGTGGCCACCATAGTCCATCCCTAAGTATTTTCCTAGCAGTCGCATGCCCTCCATAATGAACTCCCACAATCCCATCATGAGCTTCCGCCAATACCCTTTCTTGTTCATAAGGAAGGACGCATCAGCAAAGGACTTCATCTGGTCCCATCTTGTATAGATGACCTGCAATTAGTTGAAAACCAGCAGCCTTAACTACCAGTTGCTTCTTCTGACTGGTAGTGAACTCTTCTGGTGTGCTTACTGTAGCCAAGAACTAAATGATTTGCTCGTAATGGTCATCAACCATTCCAATTGTAAATAGTTGTGCCTCAGGAAAGCCTTCATTAGTGCTCATTGGTTCTTCACCTGATTCAATATGGGATAGGTGATCAGGTCTTGCATTCAATAGCCCTGGTTTCACAATGATTTCAAAGTCGAACTCCTGGAGTAGCAGCAACCAGCGACAAATCTTTCCCGCCAACACAAGCTTATTGACTAGGTATTTTAATGCGGAGTGATCAGTAAACATTTTGAAATGCCCTCCAAGTAGGTAGTGTCAGAAGTTTTGCAACACATAGACCATTGCTAGACCTTATCTCTCCATTGTCGTATAGTTCTTCTCCACAGTGGACAACTTCCTGCTCACAAATGCGATTGGATGGTCAATTGATCCTTCTCTTGGCTGGGCCAATATTACTCCCAGTGCTATTGATGATGCATCCACATGGACGTGGAATTATTTTATCCAATCGGGAAAGACTAATATCGGTGTTGCAACCATATTCATCTTTAGCATGTCAAGGCTCTTCTCGCACTCGTTGTTCCACTCGAACCTTGCATCCTTTTTTAACAGCTTCTCCATCGGTGTCGTGATTGCTGCATATCCCCTAATGAACTTCTTGCAATACCCAGTATATCCAAATGTCGCCCTTATTTGCTTCATTGTCGTTGGTGGTAGTAAGTCGGCGATGATTGCAATATTCGCTGGATCGACCAACATTCCATCCTTACATACAATGTGTCCTAGTAGGATTCCAAATGGGGCACATAAAATGCACTTCTTCAAGTTTAACGAAATCTGGTGTTGTCGACACCTTTCCATCATCAACCTCAGATTCACAACGTGGTCCTTAACTAACCCATATACGGTCTAGTCGTCCATATATACTACGAGGAACTTATGAATGAAGTCTTTAAGTGCAACGAAAACTAGCCTTGAAAAGATCGTTGGGGCGTTTTAAAGACCAAATGGCATCACTGTGTATTGAAAGCAACCCCATTCTGTCATGAAAGTTGTTTTATGTCAATCCTCATTCGCGATCTTTATTTGGTGGTATCCTGAAAATCCATCGGTAAATGAATATATTTCCTGGCCTCCAACACCTTCTAGTACTTCATCAGTGAATGGCGTAGAGAATGGATTGTGAAGACATGCATCGTTCAGTTTCCTTAGATCGACACAAATCCATATTTCACCAGTCTTCTTATCTTGGAAAACCATCGGGTTGATCCATTTTGATTCTTCGACAGGCTCTGTGATTCGTGCATCCAACATTCGCTCAATCTCAGCTTTCACTCGCTCTGTATATCTGGGATTTAGTCTATATGATCGTTGCTTTACTGGATTCGCATCAGGTTTCAATGGAATCTTCATTTCGCCCAGGTCCCCAGAAATGTCCTTCACTTTTGAAAATTTTGTTGGGAACAACTCTTGGAACTCTTGTAGTAGATCAGTAACTTTTCTAATTGTCGAATCGTCCTAGTAATATCCAATACTTGCAAACTTGGGATTTTCCTCTGACCCAATATTAACCTTCTTGATTTTCAGTGGCTGTTGGAATTTGTCGAATGAAATCTCTGGTGCTTCAACATCCCGACTTCCCTCTGATTCTGGGACATAAATATCTCTAGGTTCATCCTCTTCGTCAGGTACTCCAGACACATTGTAGCACTCCATCGACATTTCTGGTTTCACGGTCCACTGTAATCCCATTTTCTTTTTCGTCGAAACTACTTCGAGTACCTTCTCACGTGTCCTGTAGTGCACTTTAGATGAAGGGGTTCTCATCCAAGAACCTATAGGTCTGTCTGAAACTAATGGTTAACTCTTCCCATGTAGTCGTTCTGCATCATAGTTCTGCTGCGATGTACCAGCTGTGCGGTACCTCATCCAATGTATGGATGAATGCATGGACCCATTCCTATTTTGGCCTCATTTCCAATGTGCTTTGATACTCTTGTAGATGATCCCTTGGATCACCCCTTCCATAGTAACCTTCAGTTTCCCCAAATCTGACTTCCATTAGTCGTCAACATAGTGGCCAGCTCGTTATCGACGACTTGTGCGCTTCCCACCACCATGTTGGTGTAGCCTTCGGTGCTTCTTCCAACGCCAACAGTCGTTGTGGTTCTGATACCTTTTCTTCGAATTCGGCGATGAATATAGTTAGATTAGGAAATCCTTCATATATTGGTAAATCGCATACTTCTATCGCTACCCACCTTAGTGACTGAGTGATTCGCATGCACCTCCTGAATGATACTTCATGTAATCGATTCTGCCAATTTTCCAGCGCCTCATCAAAGTCTGATGACGTTGAACTAACACTTCGCAACCCCAATTCCTCGTCGGCGGTGGGTTTGATGTGATCCTACGAGATGTTATAGACATTGTCCCATCCTTCTGTAAACTCATCCCTCATTCGTTCTACATACCTATTCCCTTCCGAAGGATCAAGTGGGGCGACTTCCCTCATGTCACGGTTTTCAAAAGATATTGTCCTCTTCTTAACGTTGATAACATCCTGATTCTCCATTTCCCAGTCTATGCCTAGAAACACCGAATAGGGGCTTGTGTTGTCAAATATCTCTATAAAATCAAAGTCTGTGTAAGTCTTCAACCACTCTATTTCGACAGGAAGATGACATAATCAACCAATTGGTGTGACCTTGCTCTTATTTTCAAGTCGAAGTTTCCAACTCTGGTTTCCCCATCGTCTACCATGTTTGATTAGTCAGGATGTTTACGTCCGATCCTAGGTCCAAAATGATAGAATCGACGTCGAATGCACCAATCTACGCATTCATCCTCATTTCTCTCCCCGTCTTCTTTCTGTGCAATTGGTTCACTGTCCAATCCTGTCTACCGTCCTCCTGTTGATCCAATAAACTAGCTATCTTTTCTAGTGCATCCTGATCATTTTCCAACGTCAAACAAAATTATAGGAAGTTCCTCAGGGTGTTGACCTTCCCTAGAGGCCTCTGCGAATTCATCATATCAAATATCGGTGGCATCTCATAAACTGGTTCCTTCTAGCCTATAGGTGGAAACTTAGTTTTTCTCATCATATATCGCACTTCCAAAAAGGTCTCCTTTTCTGCTTCCACGTCGAATCGAACATGTTTCCTTGTTGTAGGCCGAACACTAGGAAGTGGCTTGTCTTCTCCTGTCGCAGTTCCCCCTCTGGTCACTACTGTGACGTTCACAGGTCGACTTCTTATCTCCGCTGAGATCTTCTGTACATTAGGGTTCGTATTTTGATTTTGAGTCACCTTCGGATTCGGTTGTGGTTGTGGTGGATTCTTAGTTTTCCACTTCGCAATCAACTTAGGGCACTCCTCAACACTGTGGTCCGTTGCACTGCAATAGGTACACTGCGGAGTCGGATTCGTACAATCCCTTTGATAATGTCCAATCTGGCCGCAATTGTAGCATGTAACTAGCCCTCAACCTCATCCAAAAGTTCCTCCACGACCAAATCCTCCACCGCAACCTCCTTGAAATCCTCCTTTGAATCCTCCATGTGGATGATTGTACGAATGCTGATTATATTGCAGCAGCTGATACTATGGCAGTGGTTGGTTGTACTAAGGATGCTATTGATTATAATGCGGCTGCGGCTGGTTATACTGTAGCGGCGGTTGATTGTAGTGCGGTTGCTGTTGATTATACTGATGTTGTTGTTGTACAGGGGGTTGCTCCTCTCCCTTCATAAAAAACGTGTCCACAAATCTCTCTTGGAGTAATTCATATGCTCTACAATCCTTCTCCTCATGACTGACCGATCGACATAAATTGTAAAAAAGGTTATCCAGCTTCGACACAATTTTCTGTACGTATACACATCCTTTTGATCAATGTCCCCTCGTGTGACAAATCCAACACCGGGGTATTCCTCCTTGACTGAGTGGGTATTCACGGAATTCTAGGCACTGATCTGTTAGAAAAACAAGATCGCAGAGCAATAAAAATAAACAGAAATGCAAATATAATCACAAAGACACATCTCAAGAGACACCAATATATCGTGGTTCACCCAAGATGGGCTATGTCCACACTGAAATTGCCAGTCGTTATTATTATACTATCCAGCAAATGAAGGGATACAACCTGCAGCACATCTGTTGCACTTCCTCTTCTCTGTCTCATAGTCTCTCTTCACGATCTCAGATATCTTTACAATGCATAATACCTAATACATCAACCCTATCCATATTACAATGCATTTCTTATAAATGGGAAATACAATGGGAAAATACCACAGGTTACCCAAAACCATGGGCCCATAAACTGTTGGTGAAAAACAGCCCAAAAAATTTCCTTTGGGAGCTTCGCCCCTGCACCCCCCAGACGGGGGAGTGAAACCACTCCCTCGGACCCCCTGGGGCGTGTGCCAGGATCACAACCAAATCTGCGGTAAAACACGGCTGAAACAACATCATCTATGAGACTGGAAGATCAGGCTCCACAACCAACATGATCCTTATGGTGCCCTTCAGATTTGCATTGACTGCACCATATTTATTCGCAAACTTCTTTCCCCTTCTTGATATCCTATAGTTGGATTGTCAAGTTCTCTAACTATGCTTGGATATGGTTCATACCTATTCTTGTTCCGTCAACTGGTGAAGCCTTGAGCTTCATCACAATTTCCAGTGCCTCTGCCTAGGATGCAATCTTATGCTGCATTAGTGGTGTCCGAATGTGTGGTACTAATCCTGCAATGAACCATTCTTTATGTTGCATGTCACTCATTCCAAAACTTACTTTGTCCATCATAGTTTTGTATCTCTAATCGAATTCCCATATTGATTCATTAGGAAATTGCTTTATTTCCTTCAATTCTATGATGTATTGCGACTCTGATTTTGGTTTCCTAAATTCATCAATCAATCCTACTCTGATCTGCGCCAAATTTTTCTCAAAATTCCTTGTGGGTACTTGTACAAACTTCATAAACCAATCCAATGCACAGCCCCTAAAGGTCGTCGCTAGTTGTCCCTTCTTGATATCATCATCTTGGACTTGCTTCACCGTCCATAATGCTTTGTATAAAAACAAATATTGTTTAGGATCCTCGGTCCCGTTACCATGAAAAATAGGCATCTTTACATCGTCACCTTCCATCCTTGGTTTCCTACTGGTGTTCGTATACCCACTACTCTTACCACTTTTCTGACACGTAGGACAAACCTGCGAAGAGCTTATATTTCTTCCTCCGAATTTTGACGTAGTACGCGGGGTTGTGGGTACATTGTAGCTTTGGGTATGTCCTTCCTTTGCTTCATGGGTATCCTGATCGTTCCCGTCATCATAGTAAGGTCACTTAGTCCTTTTTGGTCCAGTTTCGCAGTCCTTTGTTCCAGTCGCACTAGGAAACTTTCTCTCTCTCTCAGTCCTCCTCTTCTTCCCCGGCCGGAATCTCACACCACTTCTCAGGGTACAACAATCTTCCACAACTTTCCTCAATATTTCTCCGTAACTCATATCCATCTACCCCACATCATTCTATCAGACCCACATCCACGCGGTACCCACAACCTCCACACACCCGAGATTTACTTGTCAGAATTCATCTTTAGTATGCCATTTTCACAAATGAGCATTTTAATCCACCGTTTCAGCGACAATATAAACCTTACTCTAGGTCCCTTGAAAAAATTCCTTTCTGCATCACTCTATGACTTAATCGTGTCAACAGCAAATTTAGTGATGCATCCTTCCAAAATACTGTCTACCCAAACCTCCACAGCTCTGGATGCTTTATTGTTCACTTGTTTCAATTGTTGGATCAGTTCTAGCATCCAATGTTCAGGCTCGCCTCCTTGGAAATTCTTCTTCTGAAAGGTCAATTGTGCCAACCATTCGTGTAGCAGTATAGGAAAATCGCAGAAGAACACTTCGTGAATATCAGAGTAGATATACTTCTGTAACCAGTCAGTTGTCGACCATCCAAGGTTCCGATTTTCTTCCTTAGAAAATTCTCACGTCTTTTTATGGAACCACTCCTCGATCTATGGCTTTGTCGGATGCCTCAACATGTCCTCTCTCCGTTCGCACTAGGGTCCCGACAACATAACCATTTGTTGACATAGTCCTATCAATAGGGGTTCACTTCACACTGCTGTCAACAAACATCGACTAGACACCCTTGACATCGGCCCAAAAAGGTTTTACCCTTCCCAGCAACACCCGCAGAGCGAGTGAAGTCCAACCCGAGATGCATAAGGGGGGTTGCACGAACAAAGTTTCCATAGTTCCAAGAAGACATGCACTACATCACTCTCATTCGCAACATAAGCCAGAGATTTACATTCACATCATACTATCATATTATCAATCCATTAACCATTATCCTTATTCTCTTTAACTACACTACCATCTCATAATTAACGAATTACACAGATTATCAAAGCATGTTCAAGGAATCTGCGGTACATAACATAACTACGAAAACATCTACTGTGATCTCAAAGAAACACAAACATTGCGATAGACAAAGAGACAGAGATCTATATCAATCATTCCACTACGAACTTAGAGCAATTGTTGCAATCAAACAGACCAAAACCGGATAAATGTTTCCATAGATCGTTCCAAAAGACAAAAAAAAAACAGATAGATGCGAAGATATCATATCATAATATGCAAAGCCAAAAATATGATGACTCCCTTAGGATTACAATCGTACTTCTATTGATAGGCTCACTTGGCCATTACAACATGGTCTAAATGACCCATTGCTAACTAACTTAACCAAACACTTCCGCATATATCGGCTTTGCGACCGGTCCTTTGTTCTTGTATTTGACCCTTTCGTTGCTTGGGGGTTCCACACTTGTGCGCTCTAGACCCGTTCCAACACTTTCACAATCCACAATCCGCAATGTGGGTTTAGAAAGTCGGAAGTCGGCCATACACCCTGTTATTGCCAACTTCTCAGGCTAATAACTTCCTCATATTAAGTCCATATTTATCCAAATTGGAGTCATTGGAAAGCTCTCGGAAATCCCTATGCAACTGCATGATCCTCGGCCACATCCAATGACTCTGATCTTGTCCTTATTCTGACCCAAAATGTGGCCCCAAGCTTCATCCATGCCTCTTTACCACTCTGTAAGTCTCATATACGACTCTTTCATGTCTCCTCCCATCACTCCAGACCCTCAGAGGGAACATGAACATGGTGTCTATCTCTCCCCCAAAGACATGACTGAGCCTCCTGCACATTCAAGACCTCAACAAAACTTATTTGTATTTGTCAATGAACAAATCTACATATAAATAAAACACATGGATGTATCTGCATACTCAAATAAACACAGTTGGATTAAACCACATTAAAACACACGCAGAATACATTTACCAACATTTCATCATAGGCATAATAACAACATAAGTACAAGTATTCAGTTCCATTAATCAGTTGGGTCAATCCATGCATTCTGACATAAACAAACAATCATTCATGTATATAAAATTGGCATAATCAGAGGCAACAGGAAACACTTATCCTTTAATTGAAATCACCAGGCAACTGGCTATGGATTGCAACATTCCAACCCAACCAAAGGTCTCTGCCCATCCTGTAATCTTTCAGCACTCAGATACCACCCCTGATATGGGGATATGTATCCACTAAGGAGGAACTACTCAAGTCCACTCACAGCCTTGGTTTCACAAACATTCAGGGTCATCCAGCACACAAATGGCTCTGTCAAGCAAGTGGGAAGACAAGGAAGAGTTTTCTAAGTTAATGATCTCAACCACAAAGCTACAGGCATATCCAATTGGCCTCAGAAAGTTCAGGCACCCCCATCACCTCCACTCTCAGCCTAAGTAAGGTCCCCTTCACTGCTACACAGTCCATCAGGCGCCCCTTTCCCCAGCGCTGACCTAGGCAGGTATGGTTGGTCCCGAATGCTAAACCATGGATAAATAAGCCGTCACTGGCTCTACCATGTGGTCTAACCTTCCCAGTCTCTCTCCCACTGCGATCTGCTCATGGATCTTATTCAACGTTGCAGTCGAATGGATCTGCCCCGCGATTGGGTTTCCGGCCATCAAATATGGGTTTTTGTATGGGTTCTTGGGCATCAAACGCTATCCAAATTACCCCCAAGGTTCGGGTCTATGGATTCCCCAATGGATTTCACTTCCCACATATTTTTCTGAGCGATCTTGGCTCTGCAAATCGTGGCTTCATCCCAAATCATGATTTTCGGTTCTCTTCCCCCCGTTGGGTCTGTGTAATGGGTCGAACTGGTTCCTTCCCTCAAACCACAGTTTGAGGATGAGGGAAAACTTCCCCCATGAGATAGGGTGACTTATGGGACAAGCAAAACAGAGCCCATACCCTGCTTTACGAATTTCAAGGTTTCCCATACTCCATCAACCTCATGAACAGTTTTTTGCAGTCATCCTTGCACAGAATTAAATGACAACTAGGACAGTCAAAAGGGGGGGGTTCTCAAGGTGACATGTGGAATCCTAGGGTTCAATCCCACAACCCCCTCACCTCTCCTTAGTGGATACACATATCCCCCTCATTTAGTTGTATCCATAGCCAACCCGTTGGTATTTTTATTACATGATATTTACATCATTTTTACAATTTCCATTGCTTAATAGCACATGGATAACACAATGTCAAATACTTGCCTCTTAAACCTGAGCGTTCACTAGCAGGGCCTTGTCCTTGAGCTCCACACTAAGAATTATACATCACATATATACAATGTTTACATTAAAGCCAATATATCCTAAGGGTCAAAATGGGGGTGTTACAATCCCCTCCCCTTTAGAATAACACCGTCCTCGGTGTTCCAATACTTAGGAATACTTACACAATTTACACATGTCCAAAATTCACAAAAATGTGGCAGGTCTACCCTGCATTTCATCTTTTACTCAAGGTTTTCAGGACCAAGTCCCTTGGTTTCTAGAAGTTACTCCTGCTGGCTTTGATATTCCAGCTCCACATGTGGGCATTGCTCCACAACAATCCTTTCCTTTTCTTTACCTTCCAGCTGATCCATAAGCCCAGAAACTCTATGGCTACAATTCTTTCTTGTTGTTCATTCCACTATTGATAGATTTTGGTATGCTGCCATGGTCAATGTGCACAACTACCCACACACTTTACTTACTAGCAACACTTGTCTTGTAACAACTGCAACCAATTGGTTTAATTTTCACCTATGAAATTCATCATTGCAAATCTTGTTAGGCCAAGCATAACATAAGCCTTAATATCAGTCAATTAATTTCCCAATTGACATGGAAAGTTCATGCTTTATCCATAAGACTTCCACACATTTCATGCTTTTCCAACATACAATGAACTCATCCATGTTCATCCTTTCACAGGAAATTGACTAATTCATCATTCACACTTTATTCCAAGCAAAATAAACATAGTCAACTTTCATCCATAACATGCATTCAACAATTTTTTGTTTCTAAAATGCATCAAAAAAGGAAAGAGAAGAGTAAGAGTTTCCCCCTCTTAATCTTGTTCCAATCCGGAGCCCCACCACCATTGTGGTTCCATGCTCCTTGGTATCTTTCACTTCAAATGTGAATGCTTGACTCTCCTTTTCCTTGTTTTGGTGATGGCACTTGGTGTCTAAGGTATGTCCAAGGCTTCTCAACCAGGGAACCCTTCCCCATTATTTTCCTACAGAACCTTTGGCTACTAGGACCCACACAAGTCCACTAGCACCATTCTCCAATGCTACACATGCTGAGCTTTCTAAGACAGTCACATGTCCACATGCATCCTTAGGATCCCCTCAAGGTCATTGTATCCAGCAATACCTACACTCAAACATTGAGTCAATTCACATGTCAAGTTCACTTTCATAGGATTTATCTCTAAACAAGAGTTTAAAAATCATAGACGAATCATATACACACATATATTCATATTAAATAAGCAAAAATATGCAAGATAAACCAAATACTTATATGCATGAGCATCTTCCTTTAGCTCCACAAGTATCCCGCATTGACTTCAGACAACTATGGCACCCACAAGACCTGCCCCACCCAACACCAGGATGGTACCTATTCTCTGCTACATGGTTCCTTGAGCGTACCCACCCCTTCCAGTGCTCTTCAAGGTGTGCATCGAAAGGTAACCAAGTTTATGCAAGCCTCAGGTCACCGGTGCATACAATAATGAATGTTTGGCCAACACTCAAGATGCTCCACAACATTCAAATAACCAATGCCAAGCCAGTACGCCGACTGGGTTTATCAGGAATTCCCTTAACCAGTATGTTAAGCCAGTTATCTGACTGGGTTTATCAAGCATACAACAACTATTTCCAAGCTAGTTCTCCGACTGGGTTTATCAGGCAATAAAACAAAAGAATACAATCACATGGCTCCTTCTCCTATGCAAACTAGTGGTTCCCTCCAAGAACTCCATAGGTGACTCACTTGGCTGCAGGCTAGCATGGCCCCACAATACCCACTCACACAACACAAAGATGGTACCCCTTCTCTGCAACAAAGTCCCTCAGCATGTCCATACCTTCCAGTGCTCTTCAGTGTGAGCGTAGAAAGGTTACCAATGCCCATACAATCCTCCTAAGTACCCATGCTCTTACTGGGTTTAACAACACTACGGAGAGACAAGCACATGTAAGGAATTTTGCAGGGTTTCTCAAACCCAAGCCACTCTTGGAATTTCCTTTTCATTCTTGGCCTTAACAGACGACATCTTCCCCAATGACATATTTCCACCATCTCACCTGCATTACACACAGGCACGCAGTTCACATGAGATGTCATCATAATAATTTCAATTAGAATTTCTCAAATATGTTTCGCACATAAACTAGATATCCAAAACATGAGTTCTTTCTCATCATGTTTAACTCTTGTAGGCCATAGCACATGGTCTTCCTGCATTGTGTCCTCCTGACACAATTCCCAATTATCCAAACAGTCAGCAGCGTTAGCAATCAAATTCAAATATAATTTCCATAACTAGTCAATGGCATTAATAATCAAATTCAAATATGAATTTACAATTCTGTTTCCTACAAACATTTGATTTGTTTAGCCATGAGTCCATGCTCATATTGTTTGGCCCTTGTAAGTGGTAACACTCTGTCCCTTGTGGTTTTACATTTTTTTCCATAACCTCAACATCCACCTACATCATGTCCTCTTGAAACAATTATGTATTAGCCAAACGATCATTAACAATTATTAGCAAAATTTCAAATATGAAGTTTACAAATCTGTTCTCCCATAGAATTAGATTTTGCAACCATGAGATCACTCTCATAAACTTAAATCAGAAAATTTACAAATCTGTTTTATACAAAAATCAGATTTCACAACCATGAGATCATCATCACAATATTTGGCTCTTGTACATGGTAGATTCCAGTCTTTATCATGGACTTACCCACATTGCCATACCCAAGACATTTCTACCTGAAATCTGAAAATTTCAATCAGCCAAACACTTTGTGAGTATCCATGTATATAACATTTTCATTGTTACAACAGTCACTGAAGTGATCTCATAATTCTAATACTCAATAATTCAAACACTATCAATTGTTAACATCTCAATGACAATGAAATATATTTACTTTATGTATATCTTATCACAATAAAATTGAAAGACACGGTCACATTATATATGCAATTTAAATAAAAATTCCAATTCTCGTGATTACACAATCATATCTATTCAAGTAACTCTGTTCTCCCAACATAGCATTCTAGTATCCCATCAAACATGACTACCTTCTTAATTGCAATAATTTTCCTGCATCCCTGGAAGCTCATGAAATGATCTCATAATTACCAATAATTCATCATTTCCTCTATTATCTAATTGCAATGAAATATATATCACAACCATGCATTCACACAATGCATCTCAACATATGTACCCACACATATGCAGAAACAATCACAAAGTTTACATAAACTTTTAATGTGCATTCACTCAATGCAACTGCAAGATTTACAAAATCTTTTAATGCATGTCCACTCAATGCCACCTTGCATTGATTCATGAATATCATACCGTCATGTCATGCAATCCACCATGATATTTTGGAAGGTATGGCTATTGCCTCAATGCCTCACCCAACCATCTCCCCAATCACTTGGTTAACTTATTCGATGTCTTCCTTCTCCACCCGAACAGCACATCAAGATTTTTCTCACTCCTTGGT
The DNA here is from genome assembly GCA_027924585.1 of Larix kaempferi. Lineage (NCBI taxonomy): Eukaryota > Viridiplantae > Streptophyta > Pinopsida > Pinales > Pinaceae > Larix > Larix kaempferi. The sequence continues at coordinate 7,008,445 of BSBM01000450.1, read as the reverse complement.
TGTTGGAAAAGAGGCTCATCCCAATTTAACACCAATAGGGAGTTCATGGGATACTTGTGTAGCACTATAGCATCACCATTCCAACCACATTATGGCCTTAACCATGACTATATCATATGGCATGCACTACCACAATAGGACCATAAGTCCTCACTTGCTTCGGTTATTAACTCATAACCAACATACACAAATGACATGATATATTTTCATATGAATGCATTTACAATTCAAAGAATCTAGATGTTATAAGGATCCTTTCCCTTACTACCACATACCTCACTGTACCTGTTGGAATAATGTTTGCATGAATGCATTCATCATCACATACATACCAATTTATGATTACTAAATATGGTTCAAGGGATTCTTACCCAATCCCCTTTTTGTATGCAATCATAAATAAACCATCACCTGCATGGCTCCCATTAGCATCTTTGATGTTTCCTGATCAGTTGGTCTCCTGCAAAAGATTACACCATCCTTCCACCAACTTCATGATCACAGATTTGTTACACCAACCCTTCTCATAGGGTTGTTGGTCACATGCAACAACATCATGTACATTTTTAGCCATGCTTATGTTGTCTTTGGTCAACATCAACACCAATAGTGATTAGCAACCACAATAATTATCTTAAGTGGCTAATTGCATATGTAAAACTTCACTATTTTTTCAACATGCAACATCATCATATTTATGCACAAACAAGTTCACATGCACTATGCATTATCTCATAACATGCCCACTAGTGCATATGCATTTCAACTACTTAATCTCTTGCATTTAATTTGTTGATCACCTCAACAAACAATCCGACTCCATCAAATTTACAACTGAGTTTGAAGAGAATAATGTCATTTCCTTTCTTGACACCTTGGTCATAAAAAAGGATGATGGGAGCATATCCCACAGGGTCTATAGGAAGAAAACCCACACTGATCAATACCTTCACACCCTTTCCCACCATCACTCGAGACAAAAAATGGGGGTTTTAAACACATTGATCACCAGGGCCCTGAGGATTTCTGATAGAGACCACTTAGATGCTGAGAAAGAACACTTACGCACTGTCTTCCTAAGTAACGAATATAACCTATCTCAAATTAACAAAGCCTTAGCTAAAGTCGAAAACCACCAAAATAGACCTAAGGTTGCATCCAAAGATAGTAGGGTAGTTGATCACAAGGCATTCCTTCCCTACATACAAGGAGTCACGGACAAGATAGCCAAACACCTAAAAAAGAAAAACATTGACTCAATGTTCTCACCACCTAATAGCATTAAGAAACTCCTGAAGTCAGTAAAAGATCCCATAGACCCATTCCTAAAAAAGGGTGTGTACTAGATTCCTTGTGATTGCGAGCAATCCTACATTGGTGAAACTGGAAGGTCCTTTCGAACAAGGGTTAAGGAACACTGTGCAGATATCCGTCTAGATCGAACCCACAAATCTGCACTAGCAAAGCACTCCCATGACACAAAGCACCTAATTAGGATTGATGACATGAAGGTGTTGGCTCAAGTTGATAATTGGTCCAAAAGAAGAATCAGGGAGGCAATTGAGATAGTTAAGAACCCTAAATGCTTGAATAGGGATGACGGCTTAACCATTAGTAAAAACCCGGCTCCCTAACCTCACAAAATAAGCTAAGTATCTAACTAAATCTAATTAACCTAAAGCAATAAATTAAACCTGGCTCCCTAACCTCACAAAATAAGCTAAGTCTCTAACTAAATATAATTAACCTAAAGCAATAAATTAACATTTCAACTATAGTTTAATAGGAATTAATTTTAAAAATTTAACCCTACAAATTCTAATTTAATTAACCATAAATCCCCTAAAAAACTTAAAACTATAGTAATTTATCTAACTTGATGAATTAAAATTGAACAACTTAATAACATTTTAAAAATTTACAGGGTTAGGTTTTGAGAGGTTGTGGCTCAGAACTTTGGCAGCCATGGCTCCTTCCATGGCCGCCTCTTCTCCTTCCCCCTGCGATGCTTGCTACCGCTATCACGTTGGAGTTGGATGATTTATTCAGGAGTTGGTGAGAGGTTGGCACCTTTGCGCGGCGTCCCATTGGATCTGGCTCAGAGATCCAGTGGTGGCGGCAGCGATATGTTTCAGCAGTGGTCTAGCATGGCTTCGAGTGCGGCGAATTGGCAGTGTCGGCATGGCAGCGAACGCGGCGAGCTCAGAGATCCTAGGATGGAGAGCTATGGTTTCGTCGGCAGTGTGTAGTATTGGCTATGGTGGTAGTAGGCGACTGTATAATACGGGCCCGGCTACCCTCTGTCGGCGGTGCTCTTTCAGATCCGGTGGCCCTATTCACACCTGTGTTATTTTATGTTTTATCGTTTCTCTTCCTTTCTGCGATAGTTTTTTTTTCTGGCATCTCTTCTTTACTCAGCTCCTTCCGAGATGATTTTTTATTGTATTCGTGCCAATCTTTGGCTGATCCGATTTAGGGCTTTGCCATTCATGGCTGGTCTGAACATATGTACAGGTTTTTTATTCCGATTTTTCTCATGGTCACAGATTCTGGACTATTTCTAGTATTGCTTAACAGTAATTATACTCTTCAAGAGTAAAGCTTATCAAATGTAATTTTGTACTCGAAAAATGAAATAAAATTACGGTTTTTTTTCAAGGAAAAAAAAATATTTTAAAAATTTAAAACCCTAATTAAATTGAATCATTTGAAATTAATTAATTTTCAAATTAATTTAATTTATTAATAATTTCATTTTAGCTTTAGTAACTTAATCTAACCAACTGTGTCATTTTTCACTATTAATATTGGTTTTTAAATGCCAGTTAAATTTAATAAAAATTTAAATTTAAATTAAAAATTCTAATTAATAGTTATAATAAATCACTATTAACATTATTAAAATTAGTTTATTAACAATACTAGTTGGATTTAGTGTTAATTAAATTAATAATTATATTAGAATTAAATTAATTATTATAATTAATGATTATATTTAGATTGATTAATGATAATAGGAATAAACTTTCAAAAGTAATAATTTACTTTAACTAAAAAGAAACAACATTAATAATAATTTATTATTTAATTGAAACTAAAAGAATTAATAATTAATAATCTTAACTTTAAATATAGATTTATAAAATAAAAGAAACAAATCTTTAAAAACTTTATGAATCTAATTCCAACAAATCCTAAACCATAAAACTTACCATTTATTAACTTTTCAATAGAAATTCAACCAAATTGATTCTTAAAAACCCTAGAGTTGGCTCCATTAAAAACATTTTTGACTATTCTATATTTAAAGCATAGTAGCATAATTCGAGTACGAATACGGATACGAATACGATTCGATACGGAAAAAATACGTAATGAAAATATCTAGTACGGGTAAAATACGGAAGTAGCTTGCTTATATATAGTATTTTTAATCAAATATTTACAAATATACCATAAATATACATAGACATTTATATAATAAAATTTAATCTATATTTAAAAAAATATATATAAAATCTCAACAAAGAGTTGAAAACTACTTATTAATAGTTATTTTAATAAGAAAGTATGAAATTGAATGGTATTTCTACTTATAGGGTTTAAATAATTAAAAAAAAATTGTTTTGTTTTAAATTGGTTTTCAAAATTTAATTGTCTACTAATAATCCGTATACGTATTACACTTACATTGAATATTCGGCGAATTCGAATTTGTTCCGAATTTCCGTACAGGAAGTACCAATACGGCCGAATTATGCTACTATGATTTAAAGGATTGATGAGGGAGATGATCTACTTGGCATCGCTAATGTCCCGATGATGAGCCAAGGATGGCTCGAAACGTCGACTACAAATCACCTACCGCAGACTCTCCAACAGATGCCATGCATCCCCTAGGTATTTTTATTACATGATATTTACATCATTTTTACAATTCCCATGGCTTAATAGCACATGGATAACACAATGTCAAATACTTGCCTCTTAAAGCTGAGCATTCATTAGCGAAGCCTTGGCCTTGAGCTCCACGCTAGGAATTATACATAACATATATGCAATGTTTACATTAAAACCAATATTTTCTAAGGGTCAAAATGAGGATATTACATATGCCCTACCAAGTAAAGGCTTACCTCGCTAGTTAGATTTGCATACAACTCTAGAGGCTATTCCCTTAACTCATTCTTTTAGAAAATTATAACAACAATTGTTGATTTTTCTAGAGATCATAGCAATGTATAAGCAATTAAAATTATATTAGACGAAGTTCTTTCATCACCCGAAAAATGCCTCCTGTTTTCTCCAAGACTTCTCTTCTTCCATATCCCTCTACCGTATAAAGAAGCCTTAGTTAATCTTTTTCAACACCAAACTTCTATCGACCAAAAAAATAACTGCATTTTTCTTAAAGCTATTCGTTTCTTTGTATAACACACACACGTTAAGAATTTTTCATTTGTATGTTATAAACATGAGCGATTTTCCTAATAATATAATAATTCTTTTTAGGAAAATCCTTATTGCTATGTTATTTTATTTTAATGACTTATTTTTCCTTTTCTTAAACATATATTTAAAAAGGTCTTTCGCTCACCATTAAGATATTCTTCTTCATTTTCTAATATAATTAGACAATTTCACACCTTTCCTTCTTATAATATATATATAGATACGGAGGATCACGGTTCTCAATATCTATGGGCCCTATTTAAATAGGGTTGGATTCTGGGACTCTTTGCTAAGTATGGACATCTTTGCTGGAAGGGATGTGATATTGGGTGGGGATCTCAACCTTACGCTGGGGACTTCTGAAGTTTGGGGGCCTCGGGCTGTTCCGGATACACTAGCAAATTATTTTATTCAAGCCTTTGCAAGGAAGGACCTTCTTGACATTCTACCTAACAGGTTATCCCCCACTTGGAGGAATAAGAGAACAGGAGATCAGCGGGTGGCTAAGAGGCTGGATAGGTTTCTGGTGACTGATGTGCTGGCCATGGGAGTTGATGTGGTCAAGCAATGGGTTGGGACAGGGGGGGTTTCAGACCATTGCCCAATCCTGCTGGAATTAAGAGGTGGTCGAGAAAAACCTCCCAGTCCATTCAAATTCAATCCTAGCTGGTTGAAGGAGGAGGAATTTCTTAAATTAGTCCAGGCATTGTGGGTTCATCGACCACCGGAGTCTCTGGAACATGCGGGAGTACACTTTCAACACAATCTGAAGCGAATAAAAGAGGCCACTATTCTCTGGGCCTCTGAAAAACGCAGGAAAGATGATCAGAAACTGAGGGATGCTGAGCTGAATATTGATCGATTACTACACAGCAGGGGCATGGGATATCTGGATGAAGTGCAGAAAGGTGAGCTGTTGGAGTGGGAATGCTGCAGAAATGTGATTCTGTCTGAGAGAGAAGAGATGTGGAGAATGAAAAGCAGAGCGCTCTGGCTTCAATGTGGGGACGAGAACACAAAATTTTTTCAAGCCTATGCAAAGGGGAGAAAAGACACTAATTCTATTTGGGAATTATCCTCTACTGACGGAGAACAGGTATCCAGCTTTGATGGATTGGCTGATATGGGGGTCAGACACTTTGGAGATCTATTCACTGCACAACCTGGGGCCACTATCGCTGAGGTTATTCGGATGACACAGCTCTTCCCTCGTTTTGTGGGAGAGGAGGAGAATACTATGTTAATGGCGGAGGTGTTGCCGGATGAGCTCTCGCTGGTTATGCACTCCTTCCAGAAAGATAAGAGTCCGGGGCCTGATGGGTGGCCTATAGAATTTTTCTTGGGTTTCTTTGATTTGCTCGGAGAAGATCTTTTGAATGTGGTGGAAGAATCTAGAAAGGCTGGATTTATACATGGACCCTTCAATTCGACCTTTTTAGCCCTCATTCCTAAATCGGACAAGCCTGAAAGCTTTGATGAATTCAGACCTATCTCACTCTGCAACTGTATTTATAAGATTATATCAAAGGTTATGGCGAGGAGACTCAAGATTATCCTGTCTCAGAATATATCTAGTGAACAGTTTGGTTTCTTGGAAGGCCGTCAAATCCACGAGGCAATTGGAGTCGCACAGGAAGGCATACACACTATGAAGGTGATGAAGCAGAAGGGTGCTGTGATCAAAATTGATCTCTCCAAAGCATTTGATCGGGTTAGTTGGCTTTATATCTGGATGCTTCTAACACACCTGGGCTTCTGCTATGAATTTATACGATGGATTATGGCCTGCATTACCACGGTGAGCTTTGCTGTCCTGATAAATGGTTCAGCGAGTCCATTCTTTCATGCTGGCAGGGGCCTACGACAGGGATGCCCCCTGTCACCGCTGTTATTTCTCCTTGTTGCTGAAGGCCTCAGTCGATTTATATTGAAAGCTAAAGCTGATGGTTCATTTCGTGGCATATCCATATCCCAGGTAATGTATATCACACATCTCCTTTTTGTTGATGACATACTGATTTTCTGTGATGGCTCGAGACAGGATATTGATAAGGTAGCTGAAGGCCTCAATTTGATGCAAGAGGCAGCGGGTATGTTAGTAAACATTGATAAATCAACGATCACATGCTCGCATTTAACCGAGGGGGAGATTAACAGAATGGCTATGAGACTACCCTACAGGACTCTTGATTTTGATGCTGGGTTAAAATATCTTGGCTTTCACCTGAAACCTAATGCATATTTGAAAGCTGATTGGCACTGGCTAATTGCTAAATTAGAACAGCGACTTCGTGGCTGGAGTCACAGATGGCTTTCGAGGGCTGGAAGGCTGGTTTTGGTTAAATCAGTTTTGGAAGCGATTCCAGTGTATTGGATGTCCCTCGCTTGGATTCCCAAAGGAGTCCTGGAGCAGATCCGGCGGCTGTGTTTTGCCTTTCTCTGGAAGGGTAAGGGTGATAACCGGGCTTTGGTGTGGGCCAGATGGGATATGATTGCAGTCCCCAAAGCACTGGGAGGCTGGGGCCTAAAGAATATCTTCCTTTTTGCTAAAGCCTTGGGGGCTAAGGTGGCATGGCGTATCATACAAACTCAGAGTCTCTGGACTAGAGTGGTATACCATAAATACATTGCTCCATTAACTCTTAATGAATGGATTCGGCAGGGCAATAAGACGCGGGCAAATTGCTCGTTGGTCTGGAAAGCAGTGGTGCAGCATTTTCATCTGATTGGGTCTGGATTAGTGTGGAGAATTGGTAATGGGAGAAACACACGTATTGGACTGGATCCTTGGGTGGGGTGCAGAGGTGGACATGTCTTACCAGCGGCTTTACGGAATTTACTGGCAGATAGAGGCTGTCACTATCTGGCTGATATCGCACTACTGGAAGCATCCACTTTCTGGCAACAGGGGTGGATCTCTGCACAGAGACTTGAGATTCCAGATGACTTGCTTGGAGCTTGGGAGGAATATATTCGGAACTTAAGATACTCAAATATTCGCCTCACTAATCGGATTGATGAACTTATCTGGGAACACCATCCTTCTGGTCGATACACCCCAAAACACGGTTATATTCAGCTGAATGTGAATATCCATAACAGGGATTTGGTGTGGTGGTGGAAACATCTGTGGTCACTAAAGTGCCCGGGGAAAGCAAAACTACTCACTTGGGCTATATTGGAAAATAAGGCACCGACTTGGGACATTCTACAGAAGCGTTTCATCCAGGGTCCGGGGATTTGTCCTCTATGTAAGGAAGCGGCTGAGACAAACTCACACATTTTTGTACACTGTCGTTTTACACAAGCTGTGTGGGCTGACATCTGCAAACATTTGGAACTCAACGTGAGTTGGTGGGGAGAGGACTTTCATGACGCCTTCCAACAATGGTGGACAGATCACAAACATTCATTGTATCGGGCTGTCCCCTGTATACTCGCTTGGGGCATTTGGATCACCCGTAATAAGCTCATATTTCAGGACTCCCGGGTACATTTGGAACAGGTCGTGGCACAAGCCGTGGCTGTTATAATTCAATACAAGCCATCTATCAAAGTGACACGCATCAGACCTGTGATCTTGGAAAAAATTGATAAATCCATGCCGTGGGCTTACTTTGATGGCTCATCTATAAACCACCAATCGGTGTGTGGCGGAGGTGGCGTTCTTCACAAATCGGAGTCCCATTATTTTCATATAATGGCTGGTTTGGGGAGTGGTTCAAATAACTACGCTGAACTGATGTCACTTAAGTTACTGATGCTTTTCGCACTTGAACAAGGTTGTTTATCTCTCCAGATTTTTGGCGACTCTCTGATAGTTATTGAATGGGCCAAGGAGAATACACAATGTAATGTAATGGTTCTCTCACCCATATTGGAGGAGGTATTACGGTTAAAACAGGCTTTCAACTATATTACATTCACACATGTATACAGGGAGCGAAATGGGATGGCTGACCTGCTATCTAAAGAATCGACAAATCTATCTATGCTTTATGGCACATGGAGGATCACGATACATTCCACTGAAGGCATCTACAGCTATACACACAGGCCGTTCTTTGGGGACAATGTGGACCGTATGGAGGATTAGAACTACATATTAATACTGGGCTGCATATGTAATTACATATTCGAGCTGTATGGACAGATTTATTTCTGCTGAGACAGATTTTTGAGACAGATTATGAACTTTTCTGAGACAGAATTTTGGGACAGAATTATGAACTTTTTATGAGTCAGATTTGTGATTTGTAGTATAGGAGGTCTGTTTGGACAGACATATTTGATATGTATGAGACAGTTGACAGTCATATTAAACTATGACAGTTATATGTACTCGGATAGAAGGACAATTTGGACAGTCATATGGGCTGTATATATTGACAATGTAGGGATCTCTGAGATTCTATTACATATGCACAATGTAATTTTGTTCATAAATGAAATAAAATTACGACTTTTTCTCAGGAAAAAAAAATATATATATATATATAGATATATATATATATATATATATATATATATATAAACCTATCACTACATGAAGTGAACTTCAGTTCACCTTTATATTAAAGGCAAAGTAGCTTAATTATTCATATATAATAGTGATTTAATTGGTTTAAACTGCTTTTGAAAAGAAATTGGCTTCTCTTCTTCGAGATTGCCTTTCTAAAGAGTATCTCTTGCCTAAGCCAAGATAACAACTTATAATAATGATTATGATTCCACAATAATAACCATTTAATTTCATCTAGGATTGTATTTCAGTTAGGATTGTAATAGTAGTATTTGGGTGTTATGAGTTGCACTTACGATCAATCACAATTTAAGCTCGTGTTATAGGTTCGATTAGGTGGACTAATAAGTGAGCGTTCTCTACTCACCTATTTATGCACCCAAAAGTACCATGACGACGCCCAGTAATCATTAGGATTCTCAAGACTTCATAAGCCTTCAACTCCCCCTGGTGGATATTGTTGCCCCTATTTCCAGTTGCGTTGCACATTCATCCCCCTAGATCTATTTTCATTATTTCATCACTACATTTTACATCATACATAACATCACCATGCTTTAGCTAATGCATGGCTCCATCACAAAATCACAACAATGTTTAATGCTACAATGTTCACTAGGGCCTTGAGCTCCTCACCGTGATCTAATACATACACATATTTACATCACATAAATTTATAATAATAGGGATTTAAGGTCGAGGGATATTACATCCTACCCCCTTAAGATAACACCATCATCAGTGTTCTCATTCTTTCAAACTGTACTTTCAACTTCCAATTGTTGAGCATAACTATTGTTCTTATTTTCAACTTTAAGTTGCCCTTACTAGGATTTTAAGATATTTGCATGCCCGTTATCTCATTCAGATGTCTTTAACTCTCTTTGCATACAACTACACCTATGCTTTGCAACAAAGAGACACATTTTTTCTCCAAAACCAATCAATCAAGCTACACATGTGCTTTCCCTTATGAAGTAGTTGTTGTTCTTTTTTCTAATGGAGTCACACCTACACACATTCTATTATATATTGTATTAGATGATACTTATATTATACATCAATCTACACAACCTACAAAGGGAGTATAATTTCTTAATGTTGGTGGCCAATTATCAGAACCTCATCTAGAAATTTTCTTGGAGGGTCTCCCATCCTAATTACCACCATGGTTGTAAGGGATAACTTATTGGTTGTTAGGTGGGTGAACATTGATAAGTTCGAAGGTCTAGTTATTTGCAAGTATTTGTATGAACCTTATGTTAGTTATAGTTTACAGATACACCATCACCATCATGATTTAAATATTATGAATCAATTTATGGTTTCCATAGATATGATACAAATCAGAACTATAATAAGAGCCATGAAATTGATTTCACTAAAGAGATATCTAGAATATCATTCAATCCATATGTTGAATTACTTTTTGTTAGTACAGTTAGGCCATCATTCCAAAGTATTTTTTAATATAGTAGATGAGACAAATACTTTTATCTTGATTCTCTAATATGAAGTTATTTGATCAGTTATTTAGAGAACCAAATCACAAGTGCCACTTTCTACAATGCTTTAATAGAGGATACAAAAAAGAATTGACTGCGTAAGGTTATCTTTAGGACCTAGAACCTCAAAGTTTTTGGTTTTACGAGGAGGGTTTTTCATTACATAGATGCATTATTCCCTTTTTCAAATATATGTAACTAAACTCCAACATATTTATTGTGATGTGGGCTAAAGAGAAGATGAAATCACATTTGAAGATATGATTGCTTCATATGTACTACTGCTTCAACTTTTGCATGTGTAAGTGTTTTTCCTCATCTATTAATTGGAACCCTTAAATTGAATGAACTAGTTGGCTATCCATGGTTCATGATGAGTAATACATAAGCTACACTACACTATATTTTCCCTTGTTACCATGTCCCTATCTAAATCTCTACCACCATCTTTGACTTCAAGGCCAATCACATAATGCATGTGGCGATTGGTGGGGAAGTTCACCTTCCACAGTTAAGAGGGCATGGGGGTTGAGAACAACAAAAGGAAGGAGTGTAAGCGACTCCATCCTCACAAGAATTCTAACCTTCTTAGTTCTTGTGCATTCTCCTTCCTCGTGCAATCTTGAACTAGCTCATACTCTCATAATTTGTACTATTCTACCATTTTCTCACCATTTACCATAATCTCTCATGCCAAAACACACCATTGAAGCTTGTGTAACTACATTGTCATACTTGAAATTGGGTCAAACCTATGATTGGCCAAATCAAGTTGTGAAAGAGAAGATGGTGAATTAGAGAAGAGAGATGGAGGGCTATAGAGGAGCATAACGGTTGGGTTGTTTAGTAGCCATTCCTTATCATGTAGATTTTTTTTTTGTCAAGTGCATAAGAGTTGAGGTATGAGTCTATTGGGTTGTTCTTGCAGGAAGACACTATATTGGAATCCTTTTGCACACACTAAAGATCACTAGAGGGAAGAATATTCATGAGGGACTATTGAGCAAAGAAAGGAAATATCTTCCTCGTGTTGTGTGGGACAATAGAAGGAAATGCCATGGTTTTGTTGGTTGGATGGTTACTTGGAGTGTTTCATATTGGAAAATTTGGTTAATCCTTAAATAAATTAGGTTGGGTGAGTGACATGTGAGTCCTTAGATAGTTTCCTTTGCCCTAGTGGTATCTTGGTCTAGCTTGAGAGTAGAATCTATAGCTCATTTGGATAGTTGGGTGAAAAATTGCTCATCAACAACTAGTTTGGTGGAATTGCATTCATTTACATATAAGTATTCATACCTATCTCCATTTGGAATTCTATATATTTGTAATATGTCGTACGGTGCCTTGAATTTAACGAGCAATGCATCAAATTGAATCATGCATTGTTATTCCACTTCTATAGTGTTTATGCATATGAATTTGAAATGGTATTGTTAAATAGAGTTGCTAATTTAACTTTGTAGTTGGTTAATAAATGAAATAATTTAGTATAAAATGTCCTTGATGATCAAAGAAGACGTCTAAATACACGGCAGTTGTTGGAAATTTTATTAATTCTATGAATCTTCCTAAATAAAACAGACTAGTTTATCGAAAAATTGTGACTAATAATATCATCTACAAAAAAGCATCATTTAAATTCTAACAAATTTTTCATATATATATATAACAAAAAAAACTTGTATTCATATATTTTACATATTACATTATTCATTTTTTCTCCTTGCACTTTTTAATCACAAATCAAATTATTTAAAATTATGATGAATCTCATTTAGTTATGTTAAAGAATTTTAAACCCACATCTCAACGACTACATTAATTCAATCTATCTCCCAATTCAATGAGACATACAAATTTAGAACTTCTGCATTATATTTATATATGAAGACGTTTATGGCACAATCGGGTTGTAACTTTCTTTTCAATTCAAAATATAAATTGTCATTTTTTAAATAATTATTTTTATAAAAAAGTAACTAAATAACATATTTATGGTTAGCATTCTTTATTATAAATAATTTTTTGAATTTCCCTTATTATTATAGATGTTTATATTTTAGAATTTGGGGTGGACTAGTATTTATGATTTTTCTAGATTGTATGAGGATGAGACACATGTACTATCCAGATTAATTTTATGGTAGTCGTTCCAAATCCGAAATAAACAATTTTATATATATATATATATATATAACTCGTAGTTGATGCATGGATACATGGTACTTGCATGTATAACTCTTAGTTGCTACATGGATAATGAGTAATTCGTGGTAGACAACACGTTTAACTAAAAGAAAGCCAGTGATGACAGGTAGTTTGAGGCATAGAAAAATAACTTATTCGTGGCACTTAACTTATAACTATCGATGTTCACCAACTACAAATTAAGTGGTTGTGCTAGTATATATTTTGCAAAATTCTCTGAGAAATGGAAAGTGAAATGTAAAAAAGTTATAAAATGAGAACTATAAAAAGAAGAATGGTGATAGAAAATTGAAGCATTATTCATCAACTTGGCTCAATATATAGATGACAGTTTTTTGAGGGGTGATGTAATGGGTATGCCTTAGGCTCATACCTTGTTAAAGCATGATTCACTAACCATGATAATGGGGGATTATGCTTCTCTAGCTTTAAATTAGTGTCGTTCTCATGATCATATTCACACGACATAAGATGGAGGTCCTAATCACTCTCCATCTACACAACAATCACCGAAGGATCATGATGGATTTTGTGGAGTGTTGAGAAAGAAACTATGGAATGTGATTTTCTCTATGAGGCAAATATACAATACATGGCATTGAAGTGTAGTACCTTAAGAAAGATAGAGTGGAGGAAGAGACATGGGTTGAACACTAGAAGAAGGATAATGGGGAGAGGGTTGAACTATAATAGATTAGGTACAAAGATAGGGACATGGCCCTAATAAAAGGCTCATAAGGATGCTACTCTCAAAAGAACTAGCACTTGAGGTTGTAATTCAAAGGCATATCGCATAGCTTAGGGTTTTATTAGTTGACACAAAACCACTCTGGTTTAAAATTTGGATAGTTGGAAGAGGAGGTTTGTGGTCAAAGAACTACCATTAGCATTAAGCAGATAGGTAAAGAATTAGTACACATAAACTCGAGTATAGAGTTTTGAAGAAGCAAAACTGCTAGTTATTATATGACCCTTTAATCTCTACTAACATACAAAAGAAATAATAGCTTATCACATGGACTCAACTCTAGAGAAAAAAAACCCCTTCTAAGTAATATCTAGAGGAGTTGCAACAACTCAATGACAAGTACTACTTGCAAATGATACCATCTAAAGTTCAAAGCATGCTTCATAGGATTGTGAAGAAACAAGATACAAAGGATAAACAAAGACAACTAGGTTGGAGATGGCTAAAGTAATATCTAGAGGAGTTGCAACAACTCAATGACAAGTACTACTTGCAAATGATACCATCTAAAGTTCATAGCATGCTTCATAGGATTGTGAAGAACCAAGATACAAAGGAGAAACAAAAGACAACTAGGCTGGAGATGGCTAGAGAGGACTCCTAACACTCCAACTCCCTTGAGGATAATGAAGAATAACAAAACTCTATGGCTCCTCTCTATCTCTAAGGGCATTACTCAAATCTATAAATTTCAAGAAGAATTAGTTTAAGAGTTTTTGTACTAAATTCTACGATATCATATAAATATTCTATTGATTTGTATATATGAATAAACAACTTGCTACTTTCCATGATGGGTTGAGGGGTTGGTATTCTGTTTTTTGTTTGCAGAATTGTAAGTTTTGATAATTGTTGAATAGTTGATGGTTGGATTGAAGGTGTTTTTATAAACGGATATATGTAACTTTGATTCTCTATGAGTAACAAATTACAGCTTTTTTTTCATGTGAACAAAACAATAACTTGCGACTTATTTAAAATAAAATAAAATGAAATAGATATAAATGACAAACAATATGCACCCTTGAGAGATTAATGTTGCGTTACATTCAATGTGACACCTCTCACGGAATTCACTAATCCATCCAGTCATGACTATGAGAATACACTCCCATATAATTAATCTATTCTCATAATATTGCTCAACCATTTCATATATATATATATATATATATATTAGCACAGCCACAAGTAAAGTGGCCCGTGAAGGTCAATAGGCACAGCAAGCCACTTATTCCGTTCAAAGAAGCCCAAAATCTAAGATAATATCTAAATGGCAATGGACTTATATAAAAATTGGAAAACTCATTATGTATTAAATACTACAAATTTTTATCGATCTCTTATTTAAGGCCATCCTTATCTCGATTGCTGATTCCCTCTATCCAATTGGATCCAACCGGCTTGGTTGACCTTGCTCCATGCCGGTTGGATCCAGTTAGATAGAGGGAATCAACAATCGAGATAAGCTCAGGGCTTATGAAATAATAAATCAGCTGCTTAATAAATTGGAGTTAAACCTAACCAACCTTGAGGAAGTGGTTGAGATCGTCTATGAACTTGGAAGACAAATGATAGGGAAAGACATGAAAGGCATGAACGCCATCGTCGTAGAACAGAAGCTCCACCTGCTTGCCCATCTTTTTCAGATATTCAACGTATTGGAGATCCCGATCCTTGAGGAGGTCTAGCCCTCCTACAACCA
Source organism: Larix kaempferi (assembly GCA_027924585.1). Classification (NCBI taxonomy): domain Eukaryota; kingdom Viridiplantae; phylum Streptophyta; class Pinopsida; order Pinales; family Pinaceae; genus Larix; species Larix kaempferi. The sequence continues at coordinate 6,993,305 of BSBM01000450.1, read as the reverse complement.
CCAGAGACGGAGGCAACGATAACCCCGAGATGTCGGTACCCATCACGTTGGCCGCCGGGTGGTCTCTCGTTGCCCCTTCCGGCAAAAATGCCGTCCAATTCCAATCGCTTGCCTCCATCGTAATGAGCGGGACAGCGTTGTTCAACCTTACCTCCGTCGGCGTCCTCTCCTCCCCGCCAAAGTAGGGCTGAATCAGAACGTGCCCCACGATTTTCACTGGACTCACTTCCCCTTCTCCCGCCACACGACATCCGACGTGGTGGACGATGTTCCCGCCGGCGCTGTCGCCCATCAGGAAGCACCGCGACAGATCGGCGTTCGGAGGTAGGCAATCCCGACCCCGCGCACGGAGCCACGATAGGGCCGCGAAACTGTCGTCGTAAGCGGCGGGGTACTTGTGCTCCGGAGCCAAGCGGTACTCCACCGAGGCGACCACCACTCTTCGTCGCCTGGCCAGCCTACGGCAGAATACGTCGTAGACCGCCTCGCCCGCTGAGAGCATGCTAAAGCCCCCGCCGTGGAAGTAGACGACCACGGGCAACGATCCTTCCTCCTTGTCATTGACGGGAACAAAGAGACGGATCCATACGCCGGTGGCCTCATCAATTACGATGTCTTTGGTATAGACTCCGCGAGCGGGCGTCTCGTTGGCTGGAGTCTTGCGGAGCGTCCACGCTAAGAAGCTCCGATTAACAGTGCCGTCGCTTCTCAAACAGATATAGCATCCTATTTTTGCAAGCCAACAGCGGCAACGGACGCTAAGAGGGAGCGAACTTATCAGGGTGGACTCGAGGCTTCCCTGTTTACAATTGGCCGCCATTGTAACTGGAAAACAGAAGAAGAAGAATATCTCAATATGTGAGCCTCATCTGCCTGCCAGTACCAGCTAGCTCAGGTTATAAATTCTCAACTAGTAAAGGGTCGGTATGGTATTTGGTAGGAGAGATATCAATGGAGCAATTAATGCACAGCAGTAAGCTGTTACCTGTCCACATCGCCAATGCCCTGAGCACCAAAACAACAGATAAAATCTCCACGTTCAGTTATTTTGTAAAGGAATAAGTAAATATATGAGTTTTTTCCTTGGAAGTAAATATATGAGTTATTTGGTAAAGGAATAAGTAAATATATGGTTTATTTTATGGAAGTTTAGGTTGGAATTTTTGCAGAATAAATTTGATGGTTTGGTAAGGTGTTATATTAGGACAATGATAAAAATTCATACTTCAATTTATTTTTAGCGGTCAGATAAAACGTTTGCCCAATTAAAACAATCATTTTTTAAGTGGAAAAAAACCATACTTTTGTTATTCATAAAATCAAAAAAATATAACAAAACAGTTAAACATCCTATTTATACAAAATTATAACTCAAAAAATAATCACAATCTCTTAAGAACTAGGCTACCAATACTACTAATTATCTTCCAAATACATAACCACTATACTAAATCACAAAGTCCCAATTAATAACAGCAAACTAACCACAATCCTCACATAATCAAAATAAATAATAAATAAAACCTTTGTGAGGTAGAAATTCCTCCACATATTCCTCCCAGTGCAATCTGCCTTCATTCTCATCCAAATTAAACAATCATGTAATGACTGAAAACCCATATATATATTCTATTAAATTATTTTCGACCACAAGATTTCAAGGGGAGAATACGTTATAATTGCCAACATTAAATCCTAAAGGAAATTTTCGCATACCAACATTAAGTAAGGAAGAAATTTTGCTGGAATTGAAATAAATGTTAGCATTAGAGAACAAAACTCAAAAGTGGAGCAGGTCAAATAATTATGAACCTACATGTACGACCCACGATGCTATGATAAATTATGGACGAAAATCTCCCTAAATATTATAAATTTACAAATATTTAGAAATTTATTATTTTTTTAAATTTTATATATATATATATTATATTATTGGTTTAATAACATGATTTTGTATATATGTCACACACATCTAAATATAAAGTGGCTAATAAGATGTTATAATATTATTTGCCACTTCTGAGGTATAATACTTGTTATGCTTGGACACTTTTTCTAATCCTTGATCTTGAGTATTGTTGTCAGTTTCAGTCATATTGCTCCTTATACACTATGCAAGGTGTGATAGTCCCTTGTTATCGTTGATCCTTGCACCACTTGAGAGAGCGACCTTATCCCTCTTGCACCATTAGAGAAAGAAATAGCCTCAAAACCTTTGTATTTGATTAGTTTTGAGGAGATGTTTGTGATGATTTGGATCCACATGTCAAGAGCTTGGGAACTCACAACTCGAATGTGACAAGCCCTAGGAGTCTAGATTCATTTTTCCTCCTCCATACACTTATATAATGAAAGCAATTCAAGGGAGAAAGGGGAGACTGAAGAGAATGGTATTGTTATGCTATTGGATTCCACAGTGAATCCATGTAGCTCTCACTGAGATCATTATGTGTGTGATTGAGATCAAGGAAGAATTGGAACAATGAGCTTGTAGAAGACTTGCACCATGACTCAAGGTATGTGCATGATGTACATTTCTCATTGATTCTATATAGATATATGCATCCCCCCCTCCATTTCATGCCTAAATTATTATATGCATTCTTGCTTATGATGTTTGGTATGTGTGGAGGATCTGATCTATCCTTGAGTAGATCAAGTTAGAGCTAGTTTGTGTCTTGGTTGCCTTGATATAATTTATATCTTGTTAAGTGTTAATGCTTGAAAGGGATTGAGAAGGGTATCGTTGTTTGATTGTGTGTAGGAATCAGGTGCAAAGAAGTTGGAACAAATTCTACCATACCTACACCAGCAAGGGATCTACATCAACAAACATCACTAGTGGCAATATGAGTTATATTCCTACCTCCTCTTTCTATGTGGTATTCTGGGAAGATTGGATCTAGAGTGGAAATCATATAGGTCTACCCCCCTTCTGTCTTGGATTTAGGGAATGAGGTCCAAGGGAGATCCATTATGTCAGTAGAAGGGAAATCTCCACAAACAAAACTAGTGACTCCACTAGGGAAAAAATTTGTGATCTTTCCCTAGTTTGATTTGAAAATTTCCTTGTTTCATTCAACTTACCTTTTGAATGTTATTTTATCTATGAGACATCCATTTACATTTTCTAGGTCATTCACAACCGTGGAACCTTCCAAATCTAAACGCAATTTTGAAAAGTTTGCCTTTAATTATGTTATCATCCTCTCCAGCAAGACACAAAGCGATAGGATCCTTCCCTACTAGTGTTGAGAGGGAGATAGCAATCCTCTCGTCCAATGTTCATAGAATGATATCCCTAGTGTATCCCTCCCTGTACAACCTCATGGGAGCGATAGTCTCCTATAGGTGAAGATTTTTTATTTTCTTGTAATTTCTCTCGGGTTTGGGTTGTTTCTTGGTTTGAGGAGCATGTTCATGGTTTTTTTACATCAGCATTACACCTAGATATTTCCCTCTTGCTCATATGAGTAAGATCTATTGCTCTCTATTTCCATTCGTTGTAAGCGATTTTCATCCTCTTAAATCAATGAACAATGATCTAATTTGAGTTGCTTGGTCTACTAGTGATATTTTGATATTGTGGGAACTTCTTTTGCTACTTGTTTATCTCTATTTCAAGTGATCGCGAAATAATCTTCTATGTCCTACAGTCATCTATTTTCATTAGTTTGGGTTTGCTTGTCGTCATGCAACATAGTGGTATAAGTGAATAGTGACCTTTCTATTTGCAACCATGTTTCTTTTGTTTTAAAGTGTGCTTGGCATATTTATTTCTTTTACATTCATTAATCCATATTAGTGAGTGAAGAAAAAAACAAAATAGTGCATTTTCATCATCTCTTAGGGTCGAGCTATTGGTTCTATAACCATTGTTTTGGTGTGATCATATTGAAAGGATTGTTCGGCTGGAATGTCCATTGTGAGTGTTTGATTGGGTGAACATTGCATTGTGAAAAAGAAAAACTATCTTCCCTTCTCTTAGAAAGGTCTTCATCAAAGGAAAAATAGCATTTGCAAGCTTTGCATCTTTCTTCTAATAGTCAAGAAGAGTCAAAACACTATCAAGTTCACTTCATTTTCCCTTTTGAGTGAGTCAATAGCCATAAAATGAACGCTAATTAAAATTAATTAGACATATTTTTGTTCATAGCAAACCAACATTAGTTTAGGATCTAGGGCCTTGGAATAGGATTGGAGAGTAAACTCTCCAAGGGCACAAAAGCACAACTAGAGTCACTAACGAGTGTAAAATCCATTACCATGTAAGGGAACTTGATGGGAGATATCAACACTCTCACAGAGGAGTCAAAAACATGTCAATTCAAGCAAATAGAAGAGACATCCACTCTCTGCTTGTTTGGTGGGGATATCCCATGTATGGGGGTTTTGGAAGAGTGGCAAGTCCTCGGGTTGACACCTCTCTCTCTAAATATTCGGGTCGATGACTTGTGTCATGCATTCATTTCCCATACGTGTAGTCTTGAATAATGGATGTCCCTTTTGATCGTCATTTGTGGTGGTAAACATAGTTGTTTTTCCTAAGTACCTACATAGTTGTTTTTCCTAAGTACCTACATAAGTGACTGCAAGTGGGAAGTGCTTGTGGTACTTGAGGAAGATGCATAATCATGTACCTCCGCTCCCTTGGAGAGTGCTTATATTCTTGAGGGTACTTACACCTTAGGTGTTAGGGCATGAGAGGTTACCCTAACTGTCTCTCGCCTCTTCATTGGTGGATTGATGCCCCACCTCTGAAAGAGTCCCTTCATCCATTGGTTTTCATGTTAATAACCTAGTTTTTGGCTAGGGGTGTGTTATTGATTTTGTATGTAGTTTTCTATATGTTTTTTATGTTTCTTTTGTAGAAATCTAATCTTTCACCATGTCTAGTTTATTGATTTTCCAGTCTCGGTGAATTCATGGAATTTCTCCTATAAAGGAAAAACCACCATCCATTAGACGACGAGTCACCTCTTCTACAGAGGGTAGTGAAACCATTAATTCTAAAAGTGACTCAGTCCTAGTTGACCAAGTAGAGTTTGAAGTGGTGGACAAAGGTTTTGTACCACACGTCAATCCTCCTTTGACCGAACCTTTCGACCCCATACTCATACAAGTGAACATAGTTAGTGGTGCTTCCTTTTCATTGTTTAACCATTATGTCAATATGTTAGGCATTAGTCTATCATCTTCTATGAGGAAACCTATCTTATATTTACCTGGTAACTCGGGAGGGACCATAATGAATCATCCCTCACCTTTCATTAGTGGTGCAAATCATACTAGCACCACGCATGTTACATCCACACCATTCCTTTGCGGAATTCCATTGATGCCATCGTTTCCACCCATGAGTCAACCCATTGTTAGCCAACTAGTTGCATCAATGCAACCACCCACATCTAGCTTTCTTTTTCCTTGGGAGAAACAACCTATTTTTCACACCGAATGTGGTTTTCCTTCTACTTCTAGTATATCTCCTAGTAGCTCGGTCATTCCTAATGTTGGATTCCATTTCGGTTGGAACACCTCAATTGGGGTTAGTTCTACCCCTCCTGTTGGTGGGAGTAATGTCTATGGTGGTTTTCCCTTTCCTAGGGACAATAATGCTTGCAGCGGTTTCTATTATCCTAGAATTAGTAATGTTTATGAGGGTGTTTCTTACCTTGGTGGCAATCCCTCGCCTTGTGGAAGCCATAATATTCACTATCCGCGTTTGAATTTCATTCCCGTATTTTCGCACACCGTGATTTCCCAAGAAACCGTATCCCCCGCGGTCTCTCCTTCCGTTCGTGTCCCCTGCGTGTATTCCCCAGCAACCATATCCCCCCATCGTGCATTCTCCCCGACCTCTCCCCTTTTCCTGGTATGTCCGCATTGCTTCCCCAAAGCAACCTCGTGTCCTCCTTTGGGCTCCCACGTGGTTGTCCCAAAAGAACACGTTCCTCCCATCCATAATCACGATTAGCCACTAAATCTGCAGATTAATTAATAATTAATAATAATTAATTATTAATTAATCCCCCACTAAGAATATGGCTTAGGAGTATGGGTTTTGGGGATTTTATCGTAAGGTTAAGAAAACCAGGTTTAAGGAGACAAGGTACATAGGTAAACCTTTCCCCCTCACATCCCTTGGTTAATATTTGGATCTCCTCTTCAGCATATTGCTCACCACACAATCAACTAGTATTTGCATTAAAATAATATCTTGCTATGTACATACTTCATAGCAAATTGTTCAAGATACAATATCAGTACTTTATCTGGACCAGGGGTATTACACGCAATGGGAAGACCCAATTTTCAACATTAATTCACCAACAAAACCCTTAGATACCGACCCTTTCGGCATCACCTACAAGAAGATGAAGTCTCACCCAAGGCATCTATGGGGACTGCATGAATCAATTTTCCACATTGATGAAGGGGTAAGAGGCATTCATTCCGACTATTCTTAATCATTCATAACATTTGTGCAGTAACAAACAACATATTCTTGAGACTAGATATCATATTCATAACAACCAAACATAAAACATGTGTGCAGTAAAACATATCACAACACAGAGACATTATATCCACAACCAACTCACTTCTTTATTATCATCAAAACAATCTCTTACAAAACAAGTGCATTGCGCTCTTACATCGGATCTCAGTATCAAACATACCCCAAATCCCTTATCATCAAAACAATCTCTTACAAAACAAGTGCATTGCGCTCTTACATCGGATCTCAGTCTCAAACATACCCCAAATCCCTTACTTACACATATGTGCATTCTCTCTCTAAGAATGCTAAAGACATCATGCTCTCTATCCCAAAATCCCTTACATGTTTATACAATTTGAAATGGGGCTTAGCTCGTAACAAGTGGACAACAAGTGCCTAACGACTTCTAACTGTCGTTCTCCCTTTGCGTGCAATTTTCCCTTAGCTGACATGTTGTGCGGTCCACTCCCTAAGCGCAATTCCCAAAACTGGTCCAAAAACCTACTCAGACACATTTCAAGTGGGATAACTAATTTTGGTTTGGGTGCTGGAGGGTTGGTTAATCTTGATGGGATTCCCTTGGAATCGTTAGAATTTTAGGTAAGTTTCTTAGACCTCTTGTTTTTGTCCATTTCCAGTGATCATTCATTTGATGGTCAACAATTTCAAGATTTGAATTGATTGTGGTGGGGTGGGGTTTCATTATATTTCAATCTAATTTGGTCTCTTAATGGAATTCTTGCATTTGTCCCTCAGATTTGTGTTAGAGTTTGGTTCCTGGCATTTTGTTCTTTGTTTCTATTGGTTTGGTAGGTTCATTTTATTTCTTTGTTGGTTGTTGAATCCCAATGGTATGAGAAATTTTTGGTGCTTTAGCATGGTAATCCCAACTCAGACTCTAGATTTTGGGAATGGTTCAATTGGCCCATCTTTTGTATCGAGGCTACCTCTCCTAGGCATTTTAGTGCATGCAATGACTATTGGCCTAACATTATGGATTGTCCTAAGTGTTGTGCAAATTTTCAAAGGGATATATACGACATTCAAAGGATCATGCATCAGCATGAGGACTACATCAATGACAATTAAATTTCACATTAATGCACACCAACACAATTATTAGAACACAATGATAATCAATACACTCATATAAAAGAAAAACAATTTCAAGTGTTGGAAGCAGAGCATTTTATGCTTCGGAATATGGTTTGTAATCTCAATAAGGGATCTCAATCACTACCTCAAATATCATAATGTATTTAGGCTCTAAACCTTTGGAGCTAACAGAGGAGGAAACTATACATCAAAAGCTTGAATACATGGAACTAGAAAACTAAGGACCACAACATGTGAACGTCTAACTAAAACAATCACACAACAAGCACTCATTTTACTAAATTCTACTATCATGTTTTCCAAGATTGTTCTTTTTTTTAGAAGTGTAGACTTGTAGTATTCCTATGAAATCCTTTATGAAAGAAACTATATATTTTTGCACTCTTTTTGCTTAACAAATTTGTGTTAGAATTATTAATACTCCATCCTTATCCTACCTAGCATTATTTCTTTTTCCTAGTAGTTGATGATGTCATTTTCCCCTAGTGGTGTGCAGATGTCATCCAGGATCCATATACCACCTTATGCGCCCTACATGCATCATTTTAGGACCACTTAAGTTAGTTCCCTATTTTTTAGGATCCTACTCAATGTTCCAGTTGAGTTCACCTGAGTTAGTTGACTCTTGTGGGGGGTTTATGCTCTGAATGCCTTTGATTGTGGCCGCATGCGCCCTTCTCTGAGTGATTTGCATGACAAACTCACAAATGCACTCTCCTTGGTCAGTTAACTGAGTTTAGGTTCAGTCTAGTTGCGTTTGGGTCTTTCAAAGCACTCCAGTGGTGACAATTCCTATGCTAGATCAACTAAGACTCGAATTCTCCTAGGTGATTCAAATTCTCTCCATTTTAACATCATTTTTCATTATGTTGATTATTGGATCATGTGACATTATTCTGTTCCTATCTGAGTTCTCGTGCATGATTAATTGTCTGCTCATTTTTATTGCAATTTTCACTGTAATTCATCTTTTATGCTCATTATTTCTCTGTGAGGTATACTCAACTCCATGATCTGCTGTGATTTAGAATTTCACATGGTATCAGAACTCAATGAGCATAGGTTGAGCAACTGCTTTCAGTAGTGCACCAAAAGCCTTTGGATTTCCACAGCAAATCCTAGTGCCATTGCATTGAATTCATTGGAGAAATCCTTTGAGGTCTAGCCAAGTGTGAAAGATCTGGAAAAAATGTGCCTATTGTCCTAAAACAATGCTCAGTAGTAGTCTATCTCCAAGCTTGGAGATTTTTTGCAGGTTATTGATTTTTTTTCAGTGGAGCGGTAGCAGGAGTACCACCTTGTATTCGCTCCAGCAGTTCTAATGGAGAATTCGAACTCTCCTCTCTCTCCCGGGATCCTGACACCCTTCAATTACCTTGATTGGAGGGATGATATGCAGATGGTATTGCGCAACAAGTCACTGTACAAGGTAACAATGGGAAGGGAGTTTGAACCTCAAGCAGTTGTTGAGAAGGCCAAGTATCTGAACAGATTGGATGAAGCATTCGGTTTCATGTGTATTCATATTTCCATAGATCTACTCTTCCACCTCGAAGGATTGAAGACTCCAAGAGAGGTATGGTTGAATTTGGAGACCCTATTCAACAAACAAGATGAGCTAAGGGGCCATATTCTGGAGAATGAGTTGATTTCTCTTCAACCGAGCAGTTTCGAGACCATCCAACAATTATTTTCCAAATTCAAATCTTTGGTCATGCAATGCAAGCGGTGTGGCATTGAGAAGAAGGATGAGCAGTTGGTGCTATCCATTCTGAGAAAGCTAGGTCCTGAGTTCTTCATATTTGTTTCTACCTTTAATTCAGGGAGATTGTCAATCACTGGTTTTAAAATTCCATCTTTAGATGCATTCACCGAATCTCTCATCCAAGAACAAGACAAACTGATTCATATGGGTGCTTTGCAAGCCTCCAAAAATCAGGCTCTTATGGCTAGAGAGTCAAAAAGTGCGAATTCCAAAGGGAAGCACAAGGGAAAAGAGAAGAGGCAATCTAAACCCAAGCAGAATTCCAAGCCCTATGCCATCAGAAGGAGCCTCCAACTCCAAGAAGGATTTGAGAAATCCAAGTGTTCCTATTGCAAGAAAGGAAACCACCCAGAGAGATCTTGCATGTAGAAGAAGATAGATCAGATAGCCAAACTTCTTGAACAACACAACATTTCCCTCCTAGAAGGTGAAAGAGAGACTGATTATGGAAGTGAGTCTGATGGTCATGAGAGATGCCATGCATTGAAGGCTGGATTTTCACAATCACAAGCCTTCCTCGTAGATTCAAGAGCCTCCAACCACATGGTTTCCTCCAAAGAATCATTTTCTTCTCTAGATATCAATGATGGTCTGATTATTCACATGGGAGATAACTCTCATATCTCTACTGAAGGGAAGGGCACAATACATCTGGAGCATGGAAAGTTCAAAAATTTTCTATTTGTGCCTTCTTTGTCAGCAAAGTTGTTGTTTTTTTATCAGATGACTCACACAAGTTCACCGAAGAAAGTGGTCTTTGGTCCTAACACATTTGAGATTGCAGAGATCTCTTATAGGAAGATTATAGCGAAAGGGTTTGCAAACCATGCCTCAAAGGCATATGAATTCTCTCATTTTTTCCATACTCGTTGCCTACTCCATTGGCATCTGATGAAGATCGGAGTGATATCTCTGCTAATGAAGATGAGGATCAAGATATTGATGTTGAGAATAAATTTCAAGGAGATCAAGATCCAAATTCAACTCCTACTCCCAATCTATGGCCAAGGCCAATATGGGATCACAAAGTCCTTGTAGCTATTGGGAACATAGTTGGGGATCCATCTGACCATAGACTCACCAGATCTCATTATCATGCAAAGCTTGCACTAAGTCATGCAGATCCACTTATCTTAGAGAGGTGCTACATGATGGTGGGGTTTGATCCACAATCCCATGAAGAGACTTTCCATGGGGGATCTACAACCAAGTACAAATATCGGTTGATTGAAAAAGGGTACTCAAAGGTTCATGATTTGGACTACAATGAGCCATTCACTCCAATAGAAAGAAGGTTTCCTGAAAGACTTGTTTTGGAAAATACAGCTTCGACACAGTGGGAGGTACATCAGAGGAGCAGATCCAGATCTAGCACTTGCATTGCTATTCTACATAGGAGCAGATTGCCAATATTTTTGCAAAGGATTTCACTTAGGAAAAAAAATTCCTTCTCTACTTAGTATGAAGGTTCATTGAGTTCCCTACTGTTGTTCCTTTTTTACGGGGAATATTTTTCCCATGAGGTTTTTCCCCATTTCCTTGGTTCATGGACAATTCTTTTATTTTCTTCATTTATTTGATTGTATGGGTGACCTTTGGTCTTAGTAACTAGGGCCCAAGATGCACAAGTTTGGATTAATGGGGGGTTTTAGTATTATACTCCATCCTTGTCATACCTAGCATTATTTCTTTTTCCTAGTAGTTGATGATGTCATTTTCCCCTAGTGTTGTGCATATTTCATCCAGGATCCATCTACCACCTTATGCGCCCTGCATGCATCATTTTAGGACCACTTAAGTTAGTTCCCTATTTTTTAGGATCCTACTCAGTGTTCCAGTTGAGTTCACCTGAGTTAGCTGACTCTTGTGGGGGGTTTATGCTCTGAATGCCTTTGATTGTGGCCGCATGCGCCCTTTTTTGAGTGATTTGCATGAAAAACTCACTGATGTGCCCTCCATGGTCAGTTAAATGAGTTTAGGTTCAATTTAGTTGAGTTTGGGTCTTCTGGAGCACTATAGTGGTGACAATTCCTATGCTAGATGAACCGAGACTTGAATTCTCCTAGGTGATTCAAATTCTCTCCATTGTAACATCATTGTTCATTATGATGATTATTGGATCATGTGGCATTATTCTGTTCCTATTTGAGTTCTCATGCACGATTAATTGTCTGCTCATTTTTACTGCAATTTTCACTGTAATTCATCTTTTATGCTCATTCTTTCTCTGTGAGGTATACTCAACTCCATGATCTACTATGATTTAGAATTTCACAATTTGTTGGTTTTTAACTTAGATACAACTTTCATTTAGCATTACATTACTAACCAGTCTGGCTACAACTATTTATAAAACAAAATTTACCTCTTCTTGTTAACCAAAAAATCCTTTACCTAAAACAAAAATAAATTCATAGAAACTTTAATTTATTCACTCCACTTTCAAATATATATTATAAACAATAAAAACCACTAAAATATAATAATTATAAAAATCATGTTATAATCCCTTATCTCATAAGACAACAAGATAATTAAGTTAATGGTTGATTCATGCACTATCTTGTTCTTGTTGAAGAGCCACAGATAGATGGATCGAAACGCTGGCTCTATAAACATGATCGCAAACACTCCATACACTCTTCCAACATTACACTGTGAATTCCCTACTACGGACATTTTAATATTAATATATCTAGAGACTATAAAAGAACGACCCTATGGGTTGTATTGATATCAACTTATGATAATAATATCTTATGAGATAATGCATTGTGATGTTCTGATCACAATGTGTTGTGCTTAAGTGTTGTAACTATGCTTTTAGACACCACCCATCTTCTTGGAATATTTATCCTTTCTAATATTATTTATTTATTCCCTCTTGTTCTAGGAGAGATTCCCCAACACTAGAATGAGTAAGCACTCCCCTTTCAAGAAATCTACATAAAACATCACATAAATTATTTGATGTCTGTCCTTTTGTTCTAGGAGAGATTCCCCAACACTGGAATGGGTAAGCACTCCCCTTTCAAGAAATCTACATAAAACATCACAAAAAATACAAAAAGCAATTTATTTTTTTTTTGACAGAAACGGATAGTTTTTATATTAAAAAACAGTGGCAGAGCCACCAACAGAAATACAAATCCAAAACTGTAGCAAGTCTAGCAGTCTTCCAAACATTAATTACAAGTGCCTGTGACTAGCAAAACCAGGACTTTAAAGCTTTAACAAAAGAAAATAAACAGAGTGAAGTCAGAAACTAGACTGAAATTAACGGTGTCTTGCCCCTGCAGACGATTTGGCAGCTGTTCGATTCTTGCTAAGGCCTTGTTTTTCAACAACCCGTAGGTTCGCCATAGCAATTTCCATGTTCTGCAACCTGAGGTCCATACTTTCGATAGCGGCCATGACCTTCATTTCCAGTGCTTCCAAGGCTGCCGCAAACTCCGCTTGAATGCTGCCAATCTCCTCCTCCATTCTTTCCATACGTCGCCCCCCTTGCTCATCCATTTGATGCATAAAGTTTTGTTGTCGCCTAACCCGACGTCGTAGGACCCTAATTTCAGCTTCCAGTTCCAACAGAGGGTCTGGGGAGGAGGCTGCCGAATCTCCAGAATCCACCATAGCTCCCAGCACACACAGTTTACTTCCCAAAAAATACAGGGGAAACGCTACGTAAATCTGCAGAAACCTTCGCCACCCGGGTAAGATCACCTTCGACGATAGAATGGCTTTTCTTTTTGAAGCGAGACGAAGGAGTTTACAATTAATATAGCTGAAGTCGTTTCCAAGATATAAATGGAGCATAATTACCCATATTTTGGAGCATGTCGGAGGACCTTTCATCAACCGTCGAGGAGCTCCATTACCCAAACCCGTACAGATTTTTAAATAACGGTTTTTAATGCCAAGAGAGGAAATTCCCTGAAAATCATGAGCCAGAGTGTCATCATAGCACGACGCGGTTCCGGCGAGCCCAATGGCGTTGGCAGCAGAGGATTTCAAACTTGTTTGAGCCGAGGAAGGGGACTCCACACGCCTGGAAGAGATGAGGTAAAAGCTCCTCAGATTTGGTAAGATATTTCTCCGTAACTTCTCCTGATCCATGGTACATAGAATGGTACGGTTCTTCATCAGTAAGGGCGGAGACGACATCACCCTAACTGAAGCTAAGCATGCGAGCTGGTGGGTGTTATAATGCATAGTAGTGGGAATAAAGAAGTTCTCGAGGGAAGTAACCATGCCGCTAGCGGAGATGGTCACCATCCGGCAGCAAGATCGCGAGACACATGGCCTAAGGCCCAAACTGCAGATTGTCGGTTCAGCCATGTTCGTGTCCAAACCCAAGACGTTACGGAATAGAAACCAGCCTGAATTCATCATTAAGTTTAAGGACCCCTATCCCTAGGGATATAGCTTCATTAGCAGCCTTGTCCACTTGTCCATTATTCTTTCGTAGGACATGGAAGAAATCAATGTCTTGAAAGAGAGGAATGATTAAGGCGATTCTTCGGAGAACTTGACGTAGGCGACTAGAAGAGGGCATGTTCAAAGCATTTATGCTATGAATAATCATTCTGGAATCCCCCACAACCGTTAGTTTCTGAATACCATGAATGAGAGCTTGATTTAAGCCTTGCCAGAGGGCCAAAGCTTCCGCCATATTGTTGGATTCGAATCCCAAGTTCCAGGAGTAAGTGAAAATTCAATCTCCATCGGGGCTAAAGAGCACCCCTCCCCCTCCTGCCTCCCCTGGATTTCCTTTTGATGCTCCGTCAAAGTACAAAAGGTTTTTTCCAATATTTTTACACCAGAGATCAAAGTCCGCCCCCACTGATCTGATTTCCCAATTATGCAGCGTGGAGGGTCTGTAAGGAAGGCTAGCAACAGTACCAGGATTCAAACTTTGAAGCCAGATGGCTTCCTCTGTAGACAAAGGAGAGATGAGACATAGAGAAGATCGAGACCTGATGAAGTCTCCTAACAAAGCTTTTATTTTAACCACCACATGGATAGGAGAAGATCGGGTTCCTCTGAAGATTCGATTGTTTTGCTTGAGCCACAGTTTCCAACAGATAAATTTAGGGAGGGTCAACCAAGCAATGGCCAGAGGATCCTTTGCATGGGTCCTTACAGGGGAGGACAACGACCAACGACAGAAGAGGGAGGGAACATCATCATAATGCAGGGGAATATGCCAGGGGAGTGTCATTAGATTCCAAACAATGGAGGAATAGGGGCAAGAGATAAATAGATGAGGGGACGATTCTTCTGCAGCAAGACATAGGGGGCAACGCGACAGGCCTTCCCATCCTTTTCTTCGAAGGACTTCAGTGGTGAGAACACTGTTATGAGCAAGAGTCCAGACAAAATGATCAATTTTAGGAAGCGATTTGGTTGACCAGATATACTTCCAAATTGCGGGATTTCTAGGAACATTAGGGATAGCTTTGATGCTTCTGTAACCTTCAGCAACAGAGTAATGACTAGATTTTGAGCCCCATCCCCTTACATATTTATAGTTTTTGGCAACCGGGGACTTCCCATTCAAGCAGAGGAGGAGAAGGGCTTTTTCATCTTCAAGGTTTGGAGGGCATTCCGGAATGTCCCATTCTATCCATCTGTGTTGACCTTCAGGGTGCCATTTTGATATATCCCAAAGTTTTAGTATCCCAAGGTTTGAAAGGAACCTTCGAATACCTTCAATCCTCCTATGTTTCCAATTGGGGGGATGCCTGAGATGGAATCTTCCCATATTCTAATTTTCTTCCCATTTCCTAGGATCCACGTGAGTTCCTCGGAGAAGAAGGAGTAAGCTTTAGAACATAAAGCCAACAGGGGAGATCCTTTGACTACGTTCGGGCCCTGGTCCAAGCACCTGAGCCTGTCCCTGAGAAGTATTTTTTCCATAACACCTGTTTTCTCCAGGAGGAGTTCCCTGAGACAAAATTCCACAACAGCTTGGCACCCAGGGCAAGATTTTGGACTCTAAGATCTCGCAGATGCAGTCCTCCTTCTAGATAGGGGGCAGTTACTTTTTCCCATTTGACCAGGGGTAGCCTGTTTTCATTATGTTTCCCTCCTTTCCACAGGAATCTTCGGAGAAGGGCTTCAATCCTCTTTAGGACAGATATGGGAGCCAAAAGCAAAGTGCATTGAAAGATAGGCATGCTTGCTAGAACAGATTTGATGAGCACTGATTTCCCTGCAAGATTTAGCCATGAGGCTCCCCAGGCCTTGATTTTCAAATTCAATTTTTCAATCAACGGTTCCCAGCTGGAGATTTTTGGCTTATCCTTGAATATTGGAACTCCAAGATATTTAAATTCAGTCCAATGGTATTTCCCTTCTATCTTTAGGATACAGGATATAGCTTGCAGCTCAATTGGAGAGCAATTCCAACTGTAAATTTGGCTTTTGATATAGTTGATTTTGCTTCCAGAGACATCTTGGTAAACATCAAGCACCTCTTTGAACTTCCTAGCTGTGGTTGGGCTCGCTCCGCTCAGAAGGAGAGTATCATCTTCAAATTGGGTGTGATTTACTTCTTTAACCCCATGCACAATTTTTAGCCCCAGGAGATCTTCATGAACTCTATAATATTCCAAAAGATAGCTAAGAGAGGCCGCTTGGATGGCATAAAGCAGTGGGGAAAGAGGGCATCCTTGCCGGAGACCCCGAGATGCTTGGAAGAAATCAGCAGCTCTCCCATTAACCAGGGGGGCAATCCAAGGAGTGCTAATACAAGCTTTGATCCAAGATATCAACCCTGGCGCAAACCCAAACCTGGTCATCACCTGAAACAAAAAGCCATGGCAAACTCTATCAAAGGCATTAGATAGATCCAATTTAATAACCATACCTTTTTCTTTTCTTGTCACACTTGAATGGATGGCTTCTTGGACTAAAATGATGTTGTCAGAGATTTGCCTGCCTTTGATAAAACCTCCTTGATTCTCAGGGATAATGAGAGGAAGAACAGCTTTCAGTCTAATTGCTAGGACTTTGGTGATAACCTTATAACCAATATTACAGAGGGAGATAGGGCGGAAGCGAGAGTAGGAAGTGGCTCCTTTTTCTTTGGGTATGAGGGCGAGAAAGGAAGAGTTGGTTCCTCCTCCTAATTTGAGGTAGGACTGGGATTTCTTGACCATCCGAAACAAATCAGAATGGATGATGGGCCAACAGGAAGTGAGAAATCTTGCAGTGAATCCATCCAGTCCAGGGGCCTTGTCAGGACTCATGCTGTCAACAGCGGATTTGATTTATTCAAGGGAGATAGGCCGAAGGAGTTGAAGGTTCAAATGATCAGACACAAGGAGTGGGATATTATCCAGAGCTTCAGATTGATTGAATTCCATCCCGGGAGAAGTTTCGGTGTACATATCCTGAAAGTGTTCATGAGCTGCTTTTTTAATTTCATCAAACTCAGATATCTACTTCCCCAAATGGTCAATCTTAGTTACAGTCTTGAAGTGTTTTCTGATCTCTGCTTGCTTGTGGAAGAACTTTGTATTTTTGTCCCCTTCCTGGAGCCACGTATTTCTTGATTTTATTTTCCAGTAGTTTTCTTCAAGCCTACAGGCTTCGTGGAGCTTGTTGTGTAGAGAGATTTCTTTGTCCAGAGAGGCTTGAGAGAGGCTCCCTTCATTATTGATAAGGTGATCCTCCAGGGCTTTCTCTGCTTCCGTCCTTTGCTTCTTAGGAGACTTGAGAAGTTTCTCCCAATCTTTAAGGGCATTTTTCACAATCCTCAGCTTTGCTTCCCAGACAAAGAAGGGAGATCCCCTGATATTAGTTTTCCAGGCTGCTGCCACAATATCCACAAAACCTTCCATTGGGATCCAGGCGGGATTAAATCTGAAGGGAATAGGACCCAGATTCTGATCTTTGAAAAAGGAAAGAGAGATAGGTTTATGATCCGAAGCACAAAAAGAGAGAATAGAGGAAGACAGATCAAACCCATGAATATGAAGAGATTGCTGGACCAGGAACCTATCCAGCCTTGCAGCTATGTGGCCAGGACCGATCCTTTTATTAGTCCAAGTAAAATTCCCTTTGGTAGGTTTGATGTCTTCCAGGTCCCAATCCGAGATAATGTCTTCCACCCATTCCCTGGCAGGATCTCTAACTATATTACCCCCTCATTTTTCACCAGAGGAGAGGGTAAGATTCAGATCCCCCACAATGAAAAAATTATCCAAATGTGAAGTGATCATATGTTCATTCAGAGTAGTCCAACAAGTTTGCTTCTCAGAAACAGCCATAGGGGCATAGACATTAAAGAGGCTTAGGCGAAGATTTGCTTCTTTAAAAAGAAATTCAATGAAAATCCAATGAGATGATTTAGAATAACTTACCATTCCAACCTTAGAAGGGTCCCAGAGCATTGCAATGCCTCCAGACGCTCCTCTTGAACTAACCGCAATGCATTCTGCATGATACCAGAAAGAAGGGGAAGCCTGGAGACAGACATGCTCTTCCATTTTTGTCTCCTGGATCAGGAGGATGTAGGGATTCGAGATTTTGATTAAATCTTTCATTGATACCAATTTCGATTTGCTTCCTAACCCCCTACAATTCCAGGAGACAATCTGCATTACTTACCTTTGGATGTGGTGGTTGCCCCTTTTGGGGCATTCCCTTGCTGCTTGGTGTTTCTAGGGTTCAGATGTTTTTCCAGAGTAGATTGAACTCCAGCTAACCGGTCCCTTTATGTGGCGGCTTCCCTTCTTTCCCTATCTGTTTTCCTTCCTCGACGGTCCTTTTTAGCAGGCTTTATTGAGTCAGGGTCCTCCTCATCCGTTTCTTCTTCTTCTGAGCCTCCATCAGTTGCAGGGTCTTGCTGCAAGTCTGCCTTTGCTGGATTTGTTGCTTATGTTTCCACATTCAGGCTTTCTACTGTTCTAGCTTCCTTTCTTTTGGCCAGGGAGGAGGATCTCGTGGGAGATACTTCCCCATGTTCGCTTGGTTTGACCAGAGGGTCCTGTTCTCCAAGGATGGTGAAGCTATTTCCAGATCTAGATTTTGGGTTGCTTTCATGGGCTTTCGATGATTCCGGAGCTGCGGCGGAGGGGTCCTTCATGGGACCAACCAGGGGGATCCCCTTGGGTCCCTTTCTTCTAGGGTTTGCTTTTTGCTTCTTGGCTTGCTGCCAATCTTCTTCAGGGTTCTTCTCTATTTCAGATTTTTGGACTTTTGGACAGTTCCTCTGGAAATGGCCATATTCATGGCAATGTCTGCACTTGAAAGGCAGCTGTTCATAGTAAGGTTGCTGGAAATGCTACCACCCCTTGATTGATATTTTTACAGCTTCAGGTAGACCCGCCTCTAGATCAACTTCCACACAGATACGAGCAAAGGAATATTGACCCTTTGGATCAGCTTTATCAATATATTTGCCCAGGCCGTTTCCAATAGTTCGTAAAGATTCTTCGCTCCAGCAATGCATAGGAAGGTTCGGCAGTCGCTGTTAAAATTCAATATGCTAAGACAGAAAATAGCAGCATTACATTCCATTTCACAATAATAGCATATACAGGATCACTGAAGAAACAACAAGCATAGCATAAACACAAGAGACACAGATTTATCCTGGGAAACCCTCATGGGGTAGAAAACCCAACAAAGCTTCCTCAATATAGATGACCAGCAATATACAAAGATGCAAACCAAAGACATGATCTCCTCCTCCACCATAGCAGACCTCTCCTCCACAAGTGCGCCTCTCTCAAGTGAGTGTGTGTATCAAATGAGGAACACACCTCCTCTATGTATACACTACTCTGACATATATTTTACACAAGTACATGTAGGCTCATATTTAACCATTAGGTTAAATACCCTATTATAACTGACTGGGCCGACCCCCACATGGTGGGTCTAATAACCCTAGTTACCACAACTTTTCGGAGGAATAAACATCTCCGGATAAATAAAATCACCTCGGAGGGATGGAACATCTCCGGAATAAATAATGTATAAATATAATATTCTTAGAAGTTACAATATTCAACACTCCCCCTTAACGAGAAGGATATTATAACAACATCTGCAGGAGCAAGGAGTCATTCATTACATCATCTATATATCATCGGAAGCTTTCTTCAATTCATCATCATCAGTAACTTGACTAGTTACTGGAACATCAACATCATCAGAGTTGATAGTACTCAATCATCAGCATCGTCATCACATGATCAACAGCATCATCATCATACGATCATCAGCATCGTCATCACATGATCATCAGCATCATAATCACCATCGTCATCATACGATCAGCAGCATCGTCATCACACGATCAATCCAGTTCTCTTTAGGACCTATGTCCAAGGATGATGCAATCCAGTCATGTACCTTTTGAACCGAATTCCAGGGACGATCCAGTCCTATCATGTACCTTTTGAACCGAGGTCCAGGGACAATCCAGTCCTATCATGTACCTTTTGAACCGAAGTCCAGGTACGATCCAGTCCTAACATGTACCTTTTGAACCGAAGTCCAGGGACGATCCAGTCCTATCAATTCTCGGAGACCTCATGTCTACGACTCAGTTCACAGGACCAAAGTCCAAGGATGATCCAATCCTTACCGTACATTTAGGACCACATCCAAGGATGACTTAATCCTCAACCGTACATTTAGGACTATGTCCAAGGATGACTTAATCCTCTACCGTACATTTAGGACTACGTCCAAGGATGACTTAATCCTCCACCGTACATTTAGGACCACATCCAAGGATGACTTAATCCTCCACCGTACATTTAGGACCACGTCCAAGGATGACTTAATCCTCCACCGTACATTTAGGACTACGTCCAAGGATGACTTAATCCTCAGCCGTACATTTAGGACCACGTCCAAGGATGACTTAATCCTCAACCGTACATTTAGGACTACGTCCAAGGATGACTTAATCCTCAACCGTACATTTAGGACCACGTCCAAGGATGACTTAATCCTCAACCGTACATTTAGGACCACGTCCAAGGATGACTTAATCCTCAACCGTACATTTAGGACTACGTCCAAGGATGACTTAATCCTCCACCGTCCACCAAGGACTTCATTCTCGAAGACATACATCTACGGCTCTTCTTTCGAACTGAAGTCCAGGGATGATCCAATCCCCTCACATGTTCACCAAGAACTTCATTCTCGAAGACATACGTCTACGGCTATTCTTTCGAACTGATGTCCAGGGATGATCCAATCCCCTCACATGTTCACCAAGAACTTCATTCTCTAAGACATACGTCTACGGCTCTTCTTTCGGACTGAAGTCCAGGGATGATCCAATCCCCTCACATGTTCACCAAGAACTTCATTCTCGAAGACATACGTCTACGGCTCTTCTTTCGGGCTGAAGTCCAAGGATGATCCAATCCCCTCACATGTTCACCAAGAACTTCATTCTCGAAGACATACGTCTACGGCTCTTCTTTCGGACTGAAGTCCAGGGATGATCCAATCCCCTCACATGTTCACCAAGAACTTCATTCTCGAAGACATACGTCTACGGCTCTTCTTTCGGACTGAAGTCCAGGGATGATTCAATCCCCTCACATGTTTACCAAGAACTTCATCAAAACATGTGTCAATCATGTATCCTCATCATCAAAACATGTATAACAAAACATGTATCCTCATCATCAAAACATGTATAACAAAACATGTATCCTCATCATCAAAACATGTATTCTCATCATCAAAACATGTAAAACATCTATCATCAAAAGCATGTATACATCTATCATCAAAAGCATGTATATCTAACATCAAAAGCATGTATACATCTATCATCAAAAGCATGTATATCTAACATCAAAAGCATGTATACATCTATCATCAAAAGAAAAAATATAAGATTCCTAAATCTATAATTCTAAGTAACTAGGTGCAGTAAATAGGTAACCTCATCATTGATGAGACAGACTTGTTATCAGATACTATGCTACTCCCCCTTTCGAGGAGGGTCCTTCTGGACTATACCAAGCTTGTCTCGGAAGTATTCAAACTTTACTCGAGACAGAGGTTTAGTCAAGATATCAGCAATCTGATCCTCAATGCTTATATACTCGAGCTTGATAGCTCCTCTCTGCACCATATCTCGTATATAGAAATATCGGATCTCAATGTGTTTTGACTTATCGTGGAATACAAGATTTTCTATCATCTTGATGTAGCTTTGATTGTCACACATAATCACAGTGGAATCCATTTCTAAGTCAAACACTCCATATAATAGCTTCTGAAGCCACACTGCTTCACAGCTGGCAGAGCAGATAGCTATATATTCTGCTTCAGTAGTACTGAGAGCCACACTAGATTGTTTCTTGCTGAACCATGAGATCATGGTAGATTCAAGACTATAACATCCACCTGATGTACTCTTTCTGTCTGAGACACTTCCTGCCCAATCAGAATCTGAGTAACCATGTAATCGGAGTTCATGACCTCCAGGATAATATAGACCAAAATCTAATGTACCTTTTAGGTACCTCACTACATGCTTTGTAGCTATTAAGTGAACCTTTCTAGGTTCTACTAGATATTGACTTAGGATATTTACAGCAAAGCATATATCTGGCCTAGTATTTGTTAAATACATCAATGACCCAATGATTTGTCTATATAGGGTTTGGTCCACTAAATTCGATGAGTCATTAACTAATAAATTCAAATTGGAGTCCATGGGAGTGGCCATGGCTTTACACTCCAACATATCAAATCTTTTTAGAAACTTCATAGCATACTTACCTTGATTTAAAAGATTCCTTTTGGATCTTGCCATACTTCTAGACCTAAGAAGTAGTGCATTAATCCGAGATCTTTCATTTTCATTTCTGCAGCCATTTTCATGATCTGTTTCTCATTCCTTGTCAGAAAGAGATCATCGTCACACAATAATGGTATGATAAGTTCATCATCCACAACCTTAAGGTAAAGGTTAGGATCAGCTTTACTTCTGATAAAGCCCAAGCTTTGTCAAGAAGCTGTCAATTGTCCATTATTCACACTCTGCATTGAGTGATCTTCTGCATATCTATCTGTGCCATCTCTCGTCAGATGGGTCTACTAATATGAGCCTCAAAATCATTCGAACTCTGTGGTGAGTTCCTTCTTGCATCCATGTCATATGTGTATAGAAGCCATATTCAACCTTGTAGCAAAGGTTGAGATCCACATCACCCATGATGATCATTAAGCTCATCAATTGACTACCAATCCTGGGTACCCATATAGAACCTAATTCACACTTCTTCTTTAATTACACCATTAAGAGAATGGTCTTATCTAGCCACTTGGAGCAAAACATCTCATCATGATTCTCTTCTAGCCACAAGCCTTCTATAGTGTGTTTGATTTGTAAATCTTTTGTTGAACATCCATCGCTTGTTCAGTGTTCATCATTCATCATGATCTTTCCTACAAATCAAAATTAAGTACATGATTAGTAATACTTCATAATCATTAAATCATATTGACATGATAACCTATTATGCATACAGCTATCATTTACACAGTTATGCAACTATTTTGACCAATACTTTGGCACAACACTTTCCCATATCCTGTATGCATACAGTGGCTATCTAGATGCCTTCCATCTCTACCAGAACATACTATCGAGAGTGTGCACAACTCTCAGCATGTCAGCAAAGAGGTTTCATTCTAGACAAGCAACAATGGAATGTTTGTCCAACTTACCAATCATATGCATATTAGTAGCATGATATATTCTAGGAATACAAATATGCATACAAGCAATATCATTTACTATTTCTAATAACAACTCAAATACTTATCTTTTATGTTTGTGTGGTTGCCTCCCGCTTGATCTTCTATATGTCTTCTGAACCTCTATTCATTCTGTACTACTGTGCATGCTCAAGTGTGCACTAGTGTCATCCTCATGATCTCATACACAAACATACATTCATTAGTGTATTCTCAAAACATTCTAATTCTAAATAATCTTGAATATGTATAGTCATGATCATTAGTATTCAGGGTTTCAAGGAAGTCTTCTTTTACTCATGCATATTCTTGTTTGATCATAGTACTCTTCTGGTTAGTTAAATCATCAATCAAGATAAGAGACATAATGTGCATAAACCCTTGATTAACTTTATTAATAAGCATAACCAATCATACCAAGTATACTTATATAAGGGATCCTAACACAAGGTAAGATTCTAACATGACATAGGAAAACATACCTGGATTGGTATACCTGCTTAGTTATGTACAACATACCTAAACAATCTCTTCAATGATTTAGAGATCCTGAGCTAGAACCTACATGTCTCATAGGTTAAGCATAATATATCAAAGTCATACATACCTCGTAAGTAGAACAAAGATTATGGATGAGTCTTTGTCTTCATGTGGAACTTGATTTGTCTTTCATGATGTACCTGAATCTTGTTAGCAGACAACATCAACCTCACACAACACCATAATGCATTAGTACAATCATATAGCCCTAATCAATGAATGTCTTCGATCATTCACATGCATTCATACTGTTACTAGGGTGATAAGATAAGTCTAACATTAATCAAGATTGTACTAACAAATAATATGAGGACAAACACATTATGAATTTAATCAGGAATCAGATTTCAAGACATACCTGGACCTCCTTGAGTCATACCTGTCGAGACTTCTTGTAGTCTTCTTATGTAAGGCCTTAGCCTCAACTCCCCCTGAAACTTGATCTGGAGCTTGATTAGGGTTTGCTAGAGAAACCCTAAAAATTCAATCTTTGACTTTCACACTTCTGAATGAATGGAAGGATGTGTCTTGCTGAGCTGATCAAACTAGCATACTTCAATTTTGAAATCTCCAAAATTTGACCCCTCAAAATTGCCTTTGAAACTTCTGGATCTTCTGGACAGGATCCCGAACTAGGGTTTGATGAAGCCCACCCTTCTGCTCAATCAAAAGGTTTGATCCAAGGCTCTAAACTCTTATTTTTTCTGAGGAGCTTCCAGCCATGGTTACAGACTTCAAAAATTCCAACTTTTGCTGAAGCCCTAATTTTCCATCTTTCCGATCAAAATCCCGAGCTAGGGTTTAATCAAGCCCGGTCTTCTACCCAACCAAAAAATTTGATCTTGGTCTCTAAATTTCGATTTTCCTGAGTAGCATTCAGCCGTGGATTTCGATTCCAAAAATTCTAACTTTCTCCGAAACCCTAAATTCCGGAAGCCATGAATAAAGGTGCTCCAAAAATAATTCTGTTTTGACAGAAATATGTACCTAATTGTTTCTGCTATAACTCTGAAATTTTCGCTCCACAGGGTCTGAAAATTTTTTTTGCAGTAGCCTGACCTGTCATCTTTCCATCATGATATGTCTGACCTCAATTGGATTTTCTAAGAGAGAGTTATGCCAAATGTCGCAACGTGACCTGTTTTGGGATAATACAGGAGAGCGAACTTGTACGGTGTGCCACGTGTCACTGTTTGAACTTCGGCCTCTGAAAACTTTTCCTGAGATAGCTCGCCCTGTTATCTTTCCATCCTGGCAGGTCTGACCTCAATTGGACTCTTTGAGAGAGAGTTATGCCAAGTGTAGCAACGTGACCTGTTTATGGGATAAAACAGGAGAGCGAACTTGTACGGTGTGCCACGTGTCACTGGTTCAGATTCGGCCTCTGAAAAAGTTTCCTGAGATAGTACAGTCTGTGTACTACCTGTCACATTTTACGAAATTTCATTTGGAGCTTCCTAGCCCAAGTTATGACCTTTTTTCCTAGGTCACCTGATTTTGACTGAGATCTAGAAGAGGCAGAAACCCTAACTTGTATTGATCATAACTTACAAAGTACAACGAATCTGAGGGTTCCCTTTGGACACAAGATACCTGGAGATGTTATCTACGACCTGTAAAGGTTTCAGATCCTGAACCTTCTCCAAAATGGATTTATAGCAAAAGTTCCACGATGACTGGTTTTTGATATATAAAACCCTAACCTTCAAATTGTCGTAAGTAAAGCAAGTGTCGTAAGTGCCATACCTTGCCTTCCTTCAGTTTAGCTCTGATACCATGTTAAAATTCAATATGATAAGACAGAAAATAGCAGCATTACATTCCATTTCACAATAATAGCATATACAGGATCACTGAAGAAACAACAAACATAGCATAAACACAAGAGACACAGATTTATCCTGGGAAACCCTCATGGGGTAGAAAACCCAGCAAAGCTTCCTCAATATAGATGACCAGCAATATACAAAGATGCAAACCAAAGACATGATCTCCTCCTCCACCATAGCAGACCTCTCCTCCACAAGTGCGCCTCTCTCAAGTGAGTGTGTGTATCAAATGAGGAACACACCTCCTCTATTTATACACTACTCTGACATATATTTTACACAAGTACATGTAGGCTCATATTTAACCATTAGGTTAAATACCCTATTATAACTGACTGGGCCGACCCCCACATGGTGGGTCTAATAACCCTAGTTACCACAACTTCTCGGAGGAATAAACATCTCCGGATAAATAAAATCACCTCGGAGGGATGGAACAACTCCGGAATAAATAATGTATAAATATAATATTCTTAGAAGTTACAATATTCAACAATCGCACCCAAACTGGAGCTGCTTTGGGGACATCCAGGGCAGGGTCAAAATCCAGAGTCCAGCGGTTCAGATACAGACCCTGAGGACCCATAAAATATGGGCCACTTCTGAAAATCGGATCCTTATCATCTTTCGAGATGAAATCGAATAAGAAGTACCCTCGTCCAATCGCATAGCTTGTGACTCCTTGAGAAATCAGAGGTCGCCAGTTATTTTGGATCCAGGTTTCCGTGGAGCAAGGAGATGGACACAAACTCGTAAACTGCCCAATAAGGGCTCTATCAGCAAGGGAAACAACCAGATGAATGGGCTTCTCTGGTGGCAGTTCGATTTCAGGAATAGCTTCCAATTTCTTGACAAACTTCGGCGGTGGAGCAGAGTCAGCCTTCTTCCCATTCTCGATCAGTCGGGCAAAAGCAGCTTCCTCGGCGGACAACGGAGGTGGAGGAGGCGGTCCTCCTCGGGAAGAGCACATCCTCGGCAGAGCCTCGCAGCAGCGCACTCACGAGAAAACCCTAGCTCTCAGTTTTTTTAAGTTGTAGGCATTATCAAGTTAAATACAAAAAGCAATTGTTAGTAAGTAAAATAAACAAGTTAAATCTATAAAAACAAAAAAATAACCTTGCTAAGTAATCCTTCCATGAAGATAGCCAACATAATCAAATGCTACAACTATCCATCGACCCTTAACAAGTAGTTATACAGTCCTAACAAGCTAAACATGAGAACAATTGAGCACCATATCACTAAGAACCATGAAAAAAACTAGTAGCGCTCAAGTACTTTTATTCAACAAGTCCTCCAAGGTTACAAGGCTTTCCTTTTATTTATTAGAGAAGAGGAGGCTAAGGTTATGTTACAAGGTAGTTGTCACTTTCAGAAAAGTGACAAATAGAGTTTGCAAAAAGTTTTTTTGGGTCATTTTCCCAAAAGTAAACCAAATCTAATTGATTTCAAAATTAAATTGCTTTATTTAATTATTCAAAGGTAATACAATTCAAGAGAAAAGGAGCTTTCACAAAACATCTTTGGGGATTGAAAAAAAAACATCTTTGGGAAAATGCCAAAAGTTCCACCTAAGCAATCCTTAACCCTTAGGATTTGTGCCTCCAAGTGGCATTTAAGTGTTTGTTGGTCATTTTGTTGTTGTAAATTGAGTTGAATTTCCATGTCAAGGTGGCCATCGATGGTAGTCAAATTCACCAAGAATGAAGGCTCGTGGTTAGGGAAAAGTTGGATTTGTTTACGATATATTTAATGGCAAACGCTTGAAAAGCAACACGTAAAAGGGCATTCAAATCCCTTGAATGTGATTGTAGCTAAGTGCACTCTTTTATGGCATCGCACATGCCAAGAGCTCTCCATTGCCATCATTTTGAACAGAATAAGTTAAATCAAAGCCTGGCAAGTGGGATAATGGATTTTGGTTTAGGTGTTGGAGGGTCTATCAATTTTGATGGGCTTTCCCTGGCATCATTAGAATTTCAAGTAAGTTTCTCAGACCTTTCATTATTATTGTCCATTTCCAATGATCATTTATTTGTTGGTCTACAATTTTGAGATTTGAATCAATTACGGTGTAGTGTGGTTTTATTGCATTTTGATCTAATTTGGTCTTTTAATGGCATTCCTGCATTAATCCTTCCAATTTTTGTTAGTTCCGGTTCTTGGCAGTTTATTCTTTGTCTCTATTGGTTTGGTAGGTTCCTTTCCTTTCTTTTTTGGTTGGTTAAATCCCAACAATATGAGAACTTTTTGGTGCTTTGGCATGGTAGTTCTACCTCAATCTCTAGATTTTGGGAATGGTTCAATTGGCCTTTTTTTTTTTTTGTCTCAAGGCTACCTCTAAAGCGTTTTAGTGCATACAATGAGGAATGGTCTAACATTATGGATTGTCTTAACTGTTGTGCGAAATTTGTCAAAGGGATATTTATGGCATTCAAAGGATCATGTGTCAGCATGAGGATTACATCAATAACAATTAAAGTTCACATTAATGCACACCAATGCAATGCTTACAAAATAGTGATAATCAATACACTCATGTAGAAGAAAATTTTATTTCAAGTGCTGGAAGCATGGCATTTATGTTTTGGAATATGGTTTGTAATCTCAATAAGAGCTCTCAATCACTATCTCTCATCTCATAATGTGCTTGGGCTCTAAACCTATGGATCTAACAGAGGAGGAAACTATACATTAAAATCTTGAAGACATGGACTTGGAACACCAAGGACGACAACATTTGAACGTCTAGTTAAAAGAAGCACACAACAAGCACTTGTTTTACTAAATTCTAATAACTTCTTTTGCAAGACTATTTTTATTTTAGACGTGTAGACAAGTAGTAGTCCTCTGAATGTGAATCTTATGCGAAAAAAACTATATCTTTTTACACTCTTTATAATACAAAATTATGCATATTCTTGTTAACCAAAAAGAGCCTAAAAGGAAAATAAATTCATAAAAAAATTGAATTTATTCACTTATTAATTCACTCCACTTTCAAATATCTATTATAAATGATAATAAAAATCACATTATAATCTTTTATCTCATCAAGAACACGATTATTAAGTTAATGGTTGATTCATGCACTATCACAACCATTTTAACTTTATATATTCACTGTGGTTGATGTTGAACACTGATAGGCCACAAGTTAAGTGTCGTGAACAAGTTATATTTAATTTTATGCCTCAGCGACTAGTTATATCTGATTTTTTTTTATAATTGTTTATTTCAAATTTAGAATGACGCTCATAAAATCAATATGGACAATACACTTGTTTCATCATCATACGATCGGAAAAAAAAGCATACTTGCAACTCTACCACAAATTCTAAAATATAAACACCCACCTCTATCATTATTCACTCCACTTTCAAATATCTATTATAAACAATAATAAAAATCACATTATAATTCCTTATCTCATCAAGAACAAGATTATTAAGTTAATGGTTGATTCATGCACTATCACAACCATTTTAACATTTATATATCTACTTTGGTTGTTGTTGAACACTAATAAGTCACGAGTTAAGTGCCATGAATAAGTTATATTTGATTTTATGCCTCGGCTACTAGTTATATTTGAATTTTTTTTATAATTGTTTATTTTAAATTTTTTATGACACCCATAAAATCAATAAAATCAATATGGATAATACACTTGTATCATCGTCATGCAATCGAATAAAAGCATACTTGCGACTCTACCACAAATTCCAAAATATAAATACCCATTTGTATGTAAATACTAGCATATATCCATCTTAAACCCGTATCTATCAAGCACCGAGAGGGATCCAATTTCATGAGGTGTATTTCTTTTTTTAAATTTAAACTCAAGAAATTTGATCTCTCTTGATTGATAGATGTGGGTTTAAGTTTTAAGTTTTTATTTTATAAACGAACATTTATTAATGGCCGACATAATATATCATAATATATATTGCTTTTTACATTTTATTACTTTTGACAAACGTTACATGTTACATCCGTTACAAGATCTCCCTCATACTATTACTTTTTACATTTTATTACTTTCGACAAACGTTACATGTTACATCAGTTACAAGATATCCCTCGTACTATTACTTTTTACATTTTATTACTTTCGACAAACGTTACATGTTACATCAGTTACAAGATCTCCCTCCTACTATTACTTTTTACATTTTATTACTTTTGACAAATGTTACATGTTACATCTGTTACAAGATCTCCTTCATACTATTACTTTTTACATTTTATTACCCTAGTACTATTACTTTTTACATTTTATTATGTTCGACAAACATTACATGTTACATCTGTTACAAGATCTCCCTCCTACTATTACTTTTTACATTTTATTACTTTTGACAAATGTTACATGTTACATCCGTTACAAGATCTCCTTCATACTATTACTTTTTACATTTTATTACCTTAGTACTATTACTTTTTACATTTTATTATGTTCGACAAACGTTACATATTACATCCGTTACAAGATCTCCCTCATATTATTATTTTTTACATTTTATTATGTCCAACAAACATTACATGTGACATCCGTTACAAGATCTCCCCCATACTAAACTCTAGAAAGCCTCTCAACAATAAATTAAAAAAAAATTATATATATAAATATATAGTTTTAGCCCAATATATTTGACTTGCCATGGCAACGATGATCTCTTAACAATATGAAATGAATGGTATTTCATTCCACACATAATCCATCCAAGGGTCTACCGTAGATGCGCTACCTGCAACTACCATATTCAATGCAATAAAATATAAAATATAATTGCAGAGTTTGCACTCAAATCTTGGGCGAGAGCTCCGCCTTCAATTGCAGGAAGTGGGCGAGATCATGTAGAAATCTTGACGTTAAATGATACCCAGGAAATACGTGAAATGCATGGATTGCGTCCTCATAGAACAGAATCTCCGCCTGTTTGCCCGTCTTTTTCAGATGCTCAACGTATCGCAGCTGCCAGTCTTGGAGGAGATCCAGCCCTCCCACCACCACCAACGACGGAGGCAACGATAGCCCCGATATATCGGTGCCCATCACGTTGGCCGCGGGGTGGTCTCTCGTGACCCCCTCCGGCAGAAACGCCTTCCAATACCAATCGGCAGCCTCCAATGTAATGAGCGGGACACCGTTGCTCAACCTCACCTCCGCCGGTGTCCTCTCCTCCCCACCAAAGTAGGGCTGCATGAGCACGTGTCCCACGATCTTGACTGAACCCATGTCTCCTTCTCTCGCCACGCGGCATCCGACGTGGTGGACAATGTTGCCGCCCGCGCTGTCGCCCATGAGAAAGCACCGCGACAGATCGGCGCTCGGCGGCAAGAAATCCCGCCCGTGTGCACGGAGCCACGCAAGGGCCCCGAAACAGTCATCGTAGGCGGTCGGGCACTTGTGCTCCGGAGCCAACCGGTAGTCCACCGAAACCACGGCCACCGTGAGCCGCCCGGCAAGCTTGCGGCAGAATGTGTCGTACGCCACGTCATCCGCTGACAGGGCACAGAAACCGCCACCGTGGAAGTAAACGACGACGGGAAAACTCCCGTGGGCGTCGTTAACCGGCACAAACAGACGGACACGTACGCCCGTGGATTTATCGACGACTATATCTCTGCTGTAAACGCCTTGGCGGGGTGTCTGGTCTGCCGGGACTTTACGCTCGAAAAAATTGGCGAGCCTCCGATTGACGGTACCGTCGTTTCTCCGGGTGACGGCGCCGGCGTTCTTGACGAGCCAACAGAGCACGCGGATTCGAAGAGGGACGGAGTTTGAGCTTCTTAGTTTCACCACGCTGCCATGATCTGCATATTTTGCTGCCATTTCAATGACAGTGAGCAACAATTCTGATGAGTAGGAGGAATTAGTTTGTTTGTATTTATCGTCAGATCTTGAAGTTGTTAGCGTCACGTAATTTGTGTGTTTTGTTGGGAGTTGGTAATGAAGAATTAATGGGTAGTTGGTAAATATTTGGGGAAGTTAAGTGGTAGTTTCTGCTTTGTAACAACTCCATACCTCTATTTTCAATGTTTCTTCAACGATTTTTCTATTTTATATGATTTCAAGGTCTTGTCAGTGGGTGATGGCTGGCAATCCATATTTATAGATGCAACAGGCGAGCGACCTGCCTTCAATCAATTCTCGTATATGAATATTGTCCAAGTTGTTCAGATTAAACTAATATTGTAGTTTGCTGGTACAATTTTGATAAAAAATTCATAGCTTCATCCTGATTCAAAATCAGTGTTTTGTGAAAAACATTCTGGAAATTCTCTACTTATGACCAAACTTATACAGCTCAAACTTGAAAACTTCAAGCTAGAAACTTAACCATTGATTACAAACATTGATTCAATAACTTCAAAATCCTTACGATGTATGCATATTACAACACAAAATTTACATTTTAGTTTTAGAAAAGTAACTGTTTTCTGGATTCCCATTAAACCTTCCTTGTTTCTGCTAAACTAATCTCTTTACTTGATACTAACGTAGTTCTCCCACCGGGTAGACAATGTGGATGGCTCATACCTAACATGACAACCTATCTCTCAACACAAACTTCGTAATAACTAACGCAAAAATCAAATAAAAGTCAGTGTGTCCTGTGCTATATCATTCCTCCCGATTTATGTGGACAGAGTTTTCAGGCTTTCTGGGTGGAAAGAAACCACTCAGAAATATGTTGTATGCCATGGAAGAAGATGAGGTTGGTTGTAAAGAAGGAATGTTATGGAACTATGTGAATCTTGAAGAGTAGTGTTGAGATGTTGTGGAAAAGTTAAGAGTCAATTGGCTATGGCTGGCAAATAGAGAGTTGATGAGAGTGCCATCATCAGGAGCTAGAATGGAACGTAAAAGATGTGATGTAAGAGACAACACTTGAGATATTGTGGAAAAGTTAAGAGTCAATGTCAATTGGCTATGGCTGGCAAATAGAGAGTTGATGAGAGAACCATCATAAGGAGCTAGAATGGAACGTAAAAGACGTGATGTAAGAGACCACACTTGTGTGGGCTATGCAAGAGTGTTGAAGATGAATATGCTTACTAGTGGATGCTATTGTTTAGGAAACAAAGAACCAAAGTGCTCATGGGGTAAAACTTTGACATATAGTTGTAGTGGGAAAGTGTGGTGTGAAAAAATTGTGGAGCCAAGAAGAAGAAGAAAAACACCATGTTGGGTGATTTTGGATAGTGGTTTGAGGAAATTTGGTGAAAAGACATCTTTAGTTTTTCCAAGTCAATCAAACGAAGTCAACAGGCCACTATAAGCTCATCCACTTCCCATTGAAAAGGAACCCATGGGCATTGTTGTATTGGAGGAGTCCTTTGACAAAGGTTTTGTGGACAACAATCCCAATAAGACTCCTACTATTAATTATGATATTAATATAGTAGTTGTTATAGATCAAATTGACACTTCTTTATCCATGACGACAGTTCAAAATACGACACCTAAATGTCCCTGGTCGTTCACAAAAAAGGAATTATAAAGATGGAAGAGTACTCTATGATTTGACTCCATGTGATGGCCCTCATACCTAAAATGAGATCCCAAGTCATTCCCCTTCAGAATATCAAAATTGCAACCTTAAATGAGCCCCACGTGCCTTTTGCTCTAGCAAGGTGCGTGCCACGCTAGTTGCTCTTAAGCAACATGCTTGGGCCTCAAAAGATCAAACAAATAATAAAATTTGAAATGAGGCAGTTTAAGATAGTTGTGTTATATTGGGGCTCGATTGTAACTCTTTGAACTATATGGTAACCATCTCAAACTATCTTCATCACTCATAAAAGGAGATGAGATGAGCCACCAAAGGGAGACATCCATCCATATTGTCACGCTGGAGAAATCTCATTGCAAATTTGATTCATACATTCCCCTTGTTAGTCCCAGAGATTTTCTAAGGTTGTTTTTAGAACTGTGCCTGGGCATTAATAAATTTCCCTGTTTATCTTTTCAACACTTTAATCAAAAATCAAATTTATTGTTGTTTGAACATAATGATGATAATCAGGATTAGCATACCGTGAGAAGCACTTCTGATATGCCAGTAAAAACTTGAGTGAATTTGTGTTGATGGAATGTCATGAGAGAAGGTACTCACTGAAAGTAAATCTTTATCTCATGTATATAGAAAAATGTACTGAGTCAAAAGGAATTCAGTAGTTCGTACAGACCACAAAGCAGAATTCAATAGTTATGAGGATAATATAACCAGATTTTATATCATGAATACTTCACAACATAAATCATCTAAAAACAATATTTGAATCCAAGAACATCCATATTTGAATCAATGCTAACTTTGCAACTCATAGAAAACATATGAAAGGAGGGATGATATCACAAAAAAAAAGAGTACTAACTGAACATATCAAAGATTTGAATCCAAAAAACACCAAGATTGAGGTTGAAATTTATTTCTTATATATCTTGATCAGACTTAAATTATCTGAAGTTATACTTCTTACAAAAAATTCCCCCTGGCTAAAATGTTTTTTTCTATATATATAGCCTCTATGGGATTGACAAATTCTACACATGGTTTGTTACAGCCCAATGGCTTACGACTTTATGTTTGTATTTTAACAAAAATCAGTTACAAAAAGGTTAGTCCATTGGACTAATGCTGACTTGTCGGCTGTGGAGATTGGGGTACACCCTGCTGAGGTGGAGGAATGTCATGCTGCATTGAAGATGTCTCCACTGTTGGTTGTGTTGAGGACGTTCTCTCTGTTGATTGTGCCATTGTAGTCTTCTCTAATTGTTGTATCTACAGAACTCTTGTGATACTTTTCCAATCCTTACCCATAGGATATTGGAAAACCCTTAGATCTCCGAGGGACATATCCAGCTCGGAGTAGCGCTCAAAAGTGGGATTTGGCATAGCTCTGAAAATGGATTGAAGATGATTAAGCCTCTAAAAGTTAGTGTGCAGTTTGTCTACAAACATTCGGCCACTAAGCTCCTGAAGATTGTCTTCTAAGTGAACTTCAGATTTCCTTGCGTCCAAAATCATGGCGTTGTAATGCTCTTTTGGGTATAAATCTACATGTCCATCCCAAAAGGATGGGAGGTCGAGGGGAAAAACTGTCTTGAATAATTCTTTAAATGAGTGAACATCATGTTTCAGCTAGGCCGCCATATCAGCAACATTTTGAGCCATCATTCCCTTTGTAATCATTTTGTTGGCTTCCATGATTACTTTAGTTTTGTCTCGGATGGCGTGTGGTTGGAGTTCGTCGAAGGTTTTCTCATTGAAAAATCCAATTGTCGCTTTGTCCAAATCTGTCTTTTTGCTTACATTGTTTAGGGCCGAATGAGAATCTTGGGTGGTGGCTTCAGCAATTTCACACTCTTCCTGAGACACGACGAAATGGCTCCATTGTGTGGTTATCAAGGCTGCTACCTATTCCCAGATTACGAACTTGGCGCTTTAAGCAGAGGCTTACCGTTCAGTCTTCTAGTCAAGTCTTGGACGTATTTCCGGAGATCCTCTTTAGACTGTTGTAACTCCAAGATGGCTTGATCTCTTTTAGCCAATTTTTCGCTATTGCTGATAAGCTCGTCACACTTGGATTTTAGTTGAGCATCTTTGAGACTCATTTCCACAATTGCCTAGGCCAGCTTGTCAGTAGGATCCACAGAAGATGAGACTTGTAATGTGGTGGCCTTCTATTGAAGGATGTCCTGATTCTGCTTTCTTAGATCGCCCAACTCATTTTCCAAGGTGACAATATTTCTTTTAGTACCTAGCTATCAGCCATGACCTTCTCTAGCTCAAATTGTATCGCCGATACTTCGGCAGTTAGTGAATGCTCGACGGTGGGAATACTGAGCTTCTTGTTTAAATCTGAAATCTCTTTGTCCTTTTATTTTAGCATGGCCTGTACTGAAGCCATGCCATTGGGATTTTGCACCATCTTTACAATCAGTTTCTCTAGGTCAGTTATCTTAACTGCTTCTCCTTATTAGAATACCTCTCATTTTTCAGCTGCTTCCCCAGCCTCTGAACAACGGCCTGTAGCTTATTGGTGCTCATGGTGTATTTCATCACATCTCTATACACTCCTTCACCAGTTTGTCAGTGAAGCTCAATAATGTCTTTGGATGGGAATGCATCTAGATTCACAGTCACCTGGGTGTTTTTGAAATTTGAGGGTACTTTCTTCCCCCCAGGCACCAATGGCTCTAGAATTGCCATTTTTAAGGTTCCTTACCTTAAATCCAGTGCATAAAGCATCCTAGACTGTTGCCATGTTTCAAGGTCCTTCCTTGGCAACAAAGTCTTTTGAAGATCAATATTCTCATCTTTGATTTGTGAATATAACCCGAACAAACCTGCTTTAACCGGCGAGGTGGTGACCAAAGCGCCATCTGAGGACTGTGTCTCCTGCTTCTGAGGCCACGCTGCTGATGGGAAATTCTCTAGGATGACAGGTGCCAAAGAGGTGGGCGTTGGATTTACTTTTGATGTTGCACTGGATGTATTTTCATCCTTTGATCTTTTCACTTTCGATCCAACGCTCCCTGATATCTCTTTGTCAACTTCGGAGCTTGGGTCCGGCGTGCTCCTTTTTCCCAGCATGTCCACTTTATGGAGTGTTGGGATGATCGGTGCCCCAGTGGCCTAGCTAGGGCCCAATGCGGCTTTGATATGCTCCCAACTGTCTATGTTGGTTATATTGTCTAGTAGAGGATGTGGCTCGTGCAGGTAGGCTGTTGCCCTGGCAGCTTGTCTTTTCTGGGAGATGTTCCCTCTAGGATAGTATCTGCACACTAAGCTTAATGGGAAGTTAAAAGCCGCTAACATTTCTTCCACTACCTTCTGAGCAGCTCTGCTCCTAAATTTGAATGGTCCAACCTCATTAGGGACTTTGAAATTCCTGGTGCTATTTCCTTTCATGAAATGTACATCATCGCAATTGAATCTCTTGCAAATGTACTCCAGGGAAAAAATCCTGGGAGTCAAGAACACTGGGATTTTTTAAGGAGCTATATCTGCTCCATACACACGGATTCCAGTGTGAGTCTCAAAACATAACCAATCTCTGACAGAGTCACTTCGGTTCAACTGGAGTAACTGTCTGTATTCTGAGAAAACCCTTGGGGGAGGGAAATCAAACAATAGTGTGTATACCTTAGCCATGACAGTGTCTATAAACACTGAAAAACCTTCATGTGGAGGAACTCGAACGACTGACTTTTCAAGGTCACCTCAACTGAAGAAATTCTTGTTATGATAGATAATCATATATAAGAGGAGAGAACTGTATCTGAACATTTTCCTAGACGGGAAAATTTTAAACTGCAGGTGCATGGACTAGGCGAGGAAAGATGACAAATCTAGCCTTACAGGAGTCTCTTGCTGAGATAAATTTATGAGGAAACGAAAACCTAAATCTACATGGTCAATTACCAGGTCGTGTTCGTATCTGAGGACTTGGCATATCATAGATAGTACTAGTCTAGCTGACTCTGCGAATGCTTCAAGGTTGAACATCAACTAGGTACTGCGCAGGCTGGCTTCTGGTGATATTATCATGTGGATGAAAGTATCCCTGCTTTCTAATGATAATTCTTTGATCTTGCTTGCCAAGTCTTCCTCATCGAACTGTAGCCTGGTAGCGTCTTCCTCAGTGTTGGTTAATTCCATAATGAGTTCCTTGGTGATTGGGCAAATGATTGTTCCCAATCTGGAGAGGACCTCCCTTCTCTCCAGGGCATACATCTCATCGCACCACTGTTCCAGCTCTGGGAAGGGCCTGGCTTGTGGTAAAACCAATTGGCCAATCCCGACTTCCATAAGTTGAAAAGATATTTCCCATTCTTTGCTTGGTCCTCGGCTTCTCTAGATAACTGATGAAGGTTTGGGAAGGAGGACAAAGGGTCGTGAACGTCGAAAAACTCGTCTCCAAGGTGGTAATCTTGACTGAGAACTGTTGATGCCGAGGGAGACGTTTCAGGGGCAGAAGCAGAAGCCATGGCAATGATGGTATGGTGTATAGAATGGTGGTAAATGCTCG
This sequence comes from Larix kaempferi, assembly GCA_027924585.1. Taxonomy (NCBI): domain Eukaryota; kingdom Viridiplantae; phylum Streptophyta; class Pinopsida; order Pinales; family Pinaceae; genus Larix; species Larix kaempferi. The sequence continues at coordinate 6,955,746 of BSBM01000450.1, read as the reverse complement.
GCTCTGGGATACGAAAAGGTTGGCGCAAAGACTGCTTAGAGGAGGAGCTCAGAGTATTGGAGACAAGGTGCTGGGTAAAATCTTCAAGGGCATATTTATAGGGAGAGATTCGAATTTGGCGGGTTTAATGCGAGGTAGACGTGGCACTCGAGGATTGGTTCTTTTTCTGAGAGGTAGTTGGCTCTTAAATGCAGGGGAATGTTTATCTCCTAAACGGCTGCGATAATGACCAGTGGGGAGGCTTAATGAAAATGCTGAGGAGATAAGCCGAAGGAAGAAGACGGAGAAGCGAAAACCATAAGGGGTTTCAGGGCTCGGGATAGGCGGTTTGGGAAGACCGCTTTTCGGGCCCTGAATGAGCATGAGGCTGCCACGTGGAGATGGTGGTTTCCAGTCAGGGGTGCATCCAGTGAGTTAAACTCCGAGCTCTTTGTGTATCTAGAGAACCGGGTAGGCTTCGATCTCTTTCTTCTTCTTCTTTAGATTTGCGCAAGACTTAGTGCAACTTTATGGGTTGGGGCCCCTTTGCTGGTAGATGACTAGCTACCGGCTCACAAATGTAAAACCACATTGGCGGTTTCTTAGTGTAGGGACCCTCATTTCGGGTCCCCCAAAAAGACTTCCACGGAATTTGAATCATATAAGTATAATTAATTACAGAACTTCCAATACGAATTTTCAGAAGAAGATATAGAGGCCACAAATCTAGTTCTATCTATTGCAGTACATGAATGTCAATAAATAAAACTATATACCCAGATTTATTCTTTCCACCACAAGAGTTAGCAAAATAAATAAACTAAATACTTCAAACCTATTTTCGATGGTTGGTCCAGCGAATCGATGGAGTCCTCGAAGTGGTTTCCGCACGATCCAATCCAATTTCCTGATGAAGTACCGAGTGACCCCTCGGTTGACCTCCCTACCGTATCAAGGTTATTCTTCTTCACCCCGAACCCCCGAGCAAATGGAGTCGCAAGAACACACAACGCAAGCTTTCTGGTGGGATTCCCCAATCCCTGGAAAGCTAAGCCCAGCTCACAAGAATTCACAAGATCACTTCTCGATTCCGGTGCCCATCCAACACTAGGGAGCAAGAGATGTCCTTCTCTCCTTCTCCTCCATCATTATATAGAAAAAGTATGTGTGCCATGTGTCTGTCCCTACACATATTTAATTTAATTTAATAATTTATTAACAATTACTCTCAAATTACAAGTGTCTCTTCATCTCAAGTGTGCACCTAATTCCCTAAATCAATGGGAGTTAGGTGTAGTAGAGTTCTTCTTATGTTTTGGTTCTTATTTAGTTTACTTAATATCTTTTAGTTAGACTTAAAGCTTTATAAATTCCTTTCTTTTCTAATTACTAAAATAGAATTAGAAGATTTTACTAAAATTCTAATTTATGTTAAATCTCTTCTTTATAAAAAAAAAATTAAAAGAATAAAAGTAAGAATTAAAATATCTCTTTTCTAAAAATTCTAATCTAAATTAAAGTCTTTCTCAATAATGAAAAAATCAATTAACTAGATTTTAATCTTTTTCAAATCTTTTCAAGATAGTAAAATTAATCAAAAATTAATACAATTAATTAAAATAAAATAATCCAAATTAATAAAATCAATTAAAAAAAATGATCTTGAAAAATAGTTATTTTATTAACAATTCATTTCAATCCTTTTTTAAAATATAAAATAAATTAAAATAAAATTTTGAATAGAATAATTCCAAAATAATAAAATCAATAAAAATAAAATCTTGAATAAAAAAATAATAAAATCCATCAATTTAAAACCTTTGAATAAATAATTCTTTTACAAATAACATTTTTTCAATATAACAAAATCAATTAAATAAAATCAATCTTTTCAATTCTTTTTCGAGATGATAAAATCAATTAAAATAAATAATTCAAAATTAATGAAATCAAATAAAATGAAATCTTGACAAATAATTCAAAATAATAAAATGAAACAAAATGGAAAAAATAATTATATTTCTTAAATCTTATGTGAAATTTCCATTTATATAGTCGATCAATTTCTTCTTCTTCTTCTTGTTTAGGTACCTCTTTGGTGGGCCCTTCCGACAATTTCTTTTCTTTCTTTTTGTGAGGAGAACTGTGTAGCGATCGGAGAGTCGTTACCGCGATCGATCGACTACACTTCTTGGAGACTAAGGGATGTTTAGGGATAAGGCTCTCCTTATCGCGCGCCCCTCAACTCGGTGTACACGACCAAATCATTATGGCCTTGCCCGTACGGCACACGCCTCCCCGGGTGAGCTGAAAAGGCTTCACCCGTGCGTGGATTGCTAATTCAAGGTCCACAGTCAATCGTCGTATCCCTATGTGTTCTTTCCGTTCTTACAACCCCTATAATTCCATTGTGGGTCAGTTGGTAAATCGTCTTACCTGTCATTGCACACACTCAAGCGCACATTAGTAGCGTTGCACTATAAAACATTTTCATCATTTATAATTTTCTTAGTCAGTCGAGAGTATCCATCATTCATCTAATCATTTTCATTATAAGATTTCCCATGTGTTAATCAATCAGCCAAATCACAATTATCATTAAATCCATCATTAGAAACATATACGTTTACCACATACCTCGCTAGCAGTCACCAATTTTATTCTTAATCATCATGTACACAATCATTTATCCCGGTTTCTTTAACTGGGTCACTTAGCCATAAGTGTTATCAACATTGATCGTCATAGCGAGGTTGAGGGGCATTACACTTAGTGGTTTCAGGGCTCGAGAAAATTGGTTCGGGGAGACCGCTTTTCGAGCCCTGAATGAGCATGAGGCTGCCACGTGGTCTTGGTGGTTTTCGTTCAGGGACGCCCAAATATCAATAAACATCGTGCACTTCGGGTCCCTGAACACAATCTCACCAGTTGATTTAATTCAGGATGCCATCTCAATATGAATTTTCCTTTGGCTCTGTGATCAATCAATTTTAAAAGAGGAAGCAATTTTCCCTTCCACCTTCCCGTGCAACAACTATAATCTCTGGTTAGAGATCTAGCTTTGGATCGTGATTTGTAGTGTTGCCTTCAACCGACCGGGTCGCGGATATTAGTACTAACATTGGCTTCAACGGGGAGAGCCTTTTTCTTCGGAAGAGGATGAGAACAGTAGACCAGTGCCTTTAAGTCCATTGGGTTGTGGAGTCATATCTGCCCTTAACTTTGAAAATCAAATAACAGAGAACGTGAGAGGAAAAATGGAAAATGTGAGTACAACATAACTTATTGAAAAGGGAAAAACATATATTACATAAAAGATACAGAGGATCATTGATAGAGCAGGATAGAGCTCAATACTGAAAAAAATGTTTTAGAAATCTCCCGTTTACAGGATTTCCAAAGATTTCATCGTTGATTTGTGTTAGTTTGTAAGTGTTGTTGTCATGGACTACAACAACCTTAAATGGGCCCAACCATAAGTTGTCAAATTTCCCATGCTTAGATCTCTCTTCTCTTCTAGCATCCCATTTCAGAACAAAGTCTCCATGTTGAAAATCCCGAGCTATGGCTCTTCGATCAAACATTGCCTTAATATTGTCTTGGTGTATCTTGGTTGTTTCGTCCAGTTACTCCCTAACCTGTTGAATTTTTATCAGTTGATGAATCCTTCTCTCCATATCATTTGGTCCCTCATGCTCTAGCAGTAATAGTTTCATCACTGGTAAACCCATTTGAATAGGAAGGACTGTTTCTTTTCCATAAACAAGTTGGAATGGTGAAGTTCCTATAGCACGTTTGACACTGATTCTATCTGCCCATAGTGAAATTTTTAGCTAGGAATCACAAGACCTTTTATTTGTATTCAACATCTTCTTGATGATAGTCACTAAGATTTTAGTAGAAGATTCTTCCAAGCAATTTCCCTGGGGGTAATAGGTTTTTGAATGGGTCAATTCAATGTTGTAGTTTTGGCATAAACTCATCATTTTGGAGGATTTGAAAGCCTGAGCATTGTCTGTAATGATCTTCCTTGGGAAACCGAATCTTGCTAGGATGTTCTCTTCTAGGAAATTTATTATGACCATATCATGTCATGTCCCAAATTTTTCATTGGGTCACAATGGCCTAATCCCATTGTCCATATTCATGAGAGTTTATCAAATTGATACTAAAGGTCAAATAATTGCCAAGGAGGAAAATTACTAGTTTCCTAGGTCTAGGGTGGAAGCTTTGGGATTTGGAATAAGGGGGATAATAAATGATGTTTGAACATTATAATGGAATAAATATTTAATAAATGAGCTAAATAAATATATACAAGTGAAATCAAAGTGGCATTTGATCATGAAGACACATGGAGGAAGTTGGACCCACATATGGCTAGATTTCTCCACTACACTTGGCATCATTTTCTCACCAATTCGAATTCAAGGTGAATGGTAACATACTTGAGGGAGTTCAAAAGGTATTATTCATGGCATGACGCATCCAAGGTCGAAATATAGAGGAAGAGTAACTCCCATGGAAGAGGAAAAGGCAATTTGGAGCTAGTGGGACACTTGGGCTAGATTTCCTAGCTCTATGACAACAATGATGAAGATGCTATGAAACCTATGACACAAATCAGACCTGAAGGCTGACATATGACATATATGACATGTCAAGGCTAAAAATAGCCTCCAAGAGGGTGCTCAAGGGAGTTAGGGAAGCTAAGATCCTTCCACATGTGATTTGGTGGAAGTGGGAGACTAGGAATTGTTGTACAAGTGGCATTCTTTGGAATCTCTTCCCAACTTGAGTTGGCATGAGTCTCTTGGAAGAAATTCGACCCATGGAGGGCATTAGAAGTTTATAAAAGTCATGAACAAAGAATAATAGCAGCTTTTGATCATTTGTATAATTTGCAATTGCATTTGTGAAGAGGGAGAGGCAGTGGATGACTAATTTCTTGCCTTAGCCAATTTAGAGGGTGAAAGATTCCCATCCAAGTTGGTAATTGGAAGACCATTTAGACATTTCATTTGGACCTTTAATGGATTATTTATTTTCAGGTTTAAGCTACAAGGAAGCTCATGGTTTCTTCTAGTGCAACACATTCTCTCAACCATTTCCCGTTTTAATGGCATATTCTTGATCCTTGAGGAAGGGCGTTTTTGGTGAGCTATTGTACTCTTTTGGGAAGATTCTAATGCTCCATTTATTTTATAATATGAATTAAATACTCTGTTCTTCATCTCCAGAAATTTCCAGGCCGAAATTCCAAGTGGAAATGTCTAAATGTGATTTTTAATGAAGAAATGGTGCCATTTTCCCCATAGCGCTCTTGTGGTTGCATATAGTAGTGAAGGAATGTCATTTCGAATTCATGTACATGTCAACTGATATATATCTCTATAATAACCATATCATAAGATCCACAAGTCGATATTCCAAGAAAAACTATGTTAAATTGCTCATTAATGGACAAACAATGTCATTTCCCCACTACCTTGTTGTGAACCAATGTAATGTTGATGGATTCAAATGGATAAGTAAAATAATGATGGTTTATTGATGGATGGACTTTTATTGATGTATTATACAAGTTTCATGTTCATTATATAAGCATTTGAAGTCATTTTGTGAAGTTTCATTACATTTGGAGAAGATTTGATGCCATTTCCCCCAAGGTCGAACTAGTGATTTTTGCTGCTGTTTGGGAGAAGGTTAGAACATACTTAATAATTGATTAATGGTGAAAATGAGACCTAAATAATGTACTTTAGACATCCCCTACCTCTGTTCATAATTTCTAGTGGGTTTGGAGGCATTTGGAGAGCCATTTTCAGAACATACCCTAGGGGGATTTGAACCTCAAATTTCTAGTAAAAGTCCATACTTGGTCCAGAATATTAAACAAGTTTGCAGAAGTATTTGGAAGGCCATAATTCATCCCTGAACATAATATTAAAGTCTTAATATCATTCATATACCTCCTCATAATATTTGGGATCATTTGGGTCAATTTGGAGACCTAGACATCAAAACTAGTTAAAGGTCGAAATTGGGGAAAAAGTGAAAAATTGGGCATTTTTATAAAAATTTAAAAAAGGGTCATTACATATCTATAGCATTTCTTATTGGAATTTCCTCCACCCATTTTGTGAAATAGCCATTGGATGTAAGAATCCATCTGTGTTGGCCATTGGAATGGGGGTTTATCTCTCCTCTGAAATCAATGCCCCACTGTTGGAATGGTGCTTCCACTTTGATTGGTTTAAGGGGAAATGGTTTAAGTTTTTTCTTTCCAACAAATATTTGGCATTCCCTACATGATCTAACAATCTTATTAGCATCAGTGAACAACGTAGGCCAAAAATAACCAGCTTTCGGGACCTTATAGGCGGTGGCTCTCCATGCATGATGTCCTCTATACATGCCTTTGTGAAACTCTACTATTATGCCTTCAGTTTCTTCTTCAATAACACAATTTAATAGAACTCCAAGAGGATCTTTCCAAAAGAGGTATCCATCTAGAATGCAATACTTGATAGTTTTGAGTTTAAGAGATCTCATCTTGGATTTATCCAAATCGGGAGGGCAAGTCAGATGATGTAGGTAGTAAACAATGTCTTTGTACCATCCTGAACAAGCAAATTTTTCAGAAACATTAACAGGGAGATTTTGTTGAATACCTTCTTTTTCCTTACTAGGAAATCGATCTATCGGATTTCTCTCGAGGGCTTGATAGTTTGAATCAGCCAAGAGTTTGGCTAATCCTTTCCCTTTTACTAGCTTGGTAGGATTGATTTTTATGTCATATTCCTGGATCTTGGAGATCCGCTTTCCCCTCCTTCCTTCACTATCTGGTTGACATAGGATATCTTTGATAATGCTCCCAGGAACGTAGGCGATGATTTTAGAATGCAAGACATAGTTCATGAATGACTTAATGGCTTTGACTAGCACATAAGCCTGTTTTTCCATCGTGCTATATTTTAGCTCAACATCTCTTAATGCTCGACTAAAAAGGCAATGGCTTGCTCATGTCCTTCACCATTTTTCTGTAAGAGGATTGTTGCAATGGTGACCTCAAAGGAAAATGAGAATATAAGAAACTCCTTTGTGTATTCAGGACTGGTTAAAACAGGTGCTTCTCCTAAGCACCTTTTATCTGTTTAAAAGAATCTCTTGCAGCTATTGTCCATTTGATCTCAGCGTTTTTGCTTAACATGTCAGTGATTTCTTTCATTATTTCAACAAAGTTGGGGATGAACCTTCGTAGAAAATTTCTTTTTCCAATAAAAGGTTGTACCTCCTTTTTATTCCTTGGGAGATCAATTAGTTTGATAGCGGCTACTCTATCAGGATCTATCTTCACTCCATCTTTGGAAACAATGTGTCTCAACAACTTTCCCTCTATCATTGCAAAAAAGGATTTTTTCAAATTGAGAGACAAACTGAATTTTCTGAATTTCCTGAAGGTCTGCTTTAGATGTTGAATATGGTGTTCATCACATTTTGAGAATACTGTCATATCATCTAGATATATAACAATAAACTTGTCCTTTTCACCTGTGAATGTTATATCCATGGCCCCCTGAAAAGTTGCACCAGCATTAATAAGACCAAAGGGCATTTTATCGTACATGAAATTTCCCCATGGTGTGGTGAAAGTTGTCTTCTCCCTATCATCTAGGTGCATGGCGATCTGGTTATAGCCTGAAAATACATCCATCATAAACACTCTAGTTTATCCAACCACTTTTTGAAGGATATGATCCATTTTAGGCAAAGGGTAATTGTCCTTTAAAGAGCACTTGTTTAAATTTCTGAAATCAACACACAAATGGATTTCTCCATTTTTCTTTTTCACTGGTACTAGATTAGCCACCCACTCTGAGTATCTAAGAGGAATGATGATTTTTGCATCAAGCAACTTCCTTACTTCCTTCTCAATTATAGGAAGCAAAATAGGATTTACTTGCCTCAATTTTTGCTTTACTGGCTTGGCATCTGGCTTTAGTGGGATCTAGTGTTGTATGATAGTTGTATCATAAGTTTTTAAATCTTCGTACTTCCAGGAAAAAATGCCTATGTACTTTTCAAAGAGGTCCTTATACTTTTTCCTATTCTCGCTTGTCAGAGACTGTGAAAGCTTTATGAATTTTGGTTCTTTCAGGGTACCAACATTCACTTCTTGTACAACCTCAGTAGTTGGTTGTACTGTTGGTTTCACCGGGATCTCATTCTTGTCAAACAGTTATTCTAGAGGAATGATTCCCTTAAGGATGTATTTAATCTTCAGTTGAAGGATCTTGTGGCTAGCAATATTTTGTGTTAATCCAGGGGTTGTTCCTTCTTCTATCTATAGGATGTTTCCTCTTTCCTCTTCTTCATCACTCTCTATATTAGTACCTGAAAACTCATCCACGAGCTGTAGAAAACGCTTGATCTGTTGGTCATCCTCAAAGACTTGCCATTTTTTTATATTGTCAGGAATAGAGGGGCGATATCGCATTTCCACTTCATATTTCAACTTCAGTCTCTTGGGAGGTTTGAAAGAGCTATTCGTTAGGGCCAAAGAATCAGATTGTTGGTTGCACTCCCTTGGGACAAAATTTATATTGAAAGCATCAAAGAAGTTCTCAATAAGATCCTAGGAAATATTTCGATATGCCCTAAGCCTCGTATGTTTCGTTTGATAAACACTTTTGACCTGATTTACCACCAACTTAGAGTCTCCAAATACCGCCAGCTTAGTGATTCTCAAGACTATAGCGGCTCGAAGGCCTAGGATGAGGGCCTCATACTCAGCGACATTGTTAGTAGTATCAAAATCTAGCTTGTAAGACAAATTAATCTCTTCCCCTGCTGGTGATGATAGTACTGCACCAGCTTTGGATTCTTCTTTGGCCGAGGCTCCATCAAAATATAGTTTCCAAACTTGATTCCGGTTGTCTTCTACAATGGGTTTATTCACTTGAGGTTGTGCAATTTCCGTTTCAGAGGGATCACCTAGTGACAACATATAACAACCCATATCTTCATCGGTTGCATATATAGGATAATTTATAGGACTATCTTGGTCACTTATTACATAAGAAAACATAGCTTCTCTATACAGTTGTCTAGTCTCCCCAACAAATACGGGTACTGTAGCGTATTTCATATCCATTTGCATAGTACCTCCCAATTTTTTAGCCTAGCTTCTTGATAAAAGAATACCATATTTGGCTAGGACATCTGCTACTACTACGTGCATCATTACACTTTTGGATGGTAATTGGGTGAGAGTGACCACCAAATATTTTATCATACCTATGCACTTTAATTTTCTGGAGTCAAAATTGTAGAGATCATGATATGGCCCAGTAATCTCTAGTCCCAATTGTTCCATGATAACCTTGGGCATAAAATTGTGAGATGCTCCAGATTCCAGCATACATTTGTGGAGGATTTTATCATGCACGTTTAGGGTGACATAAAAAGGATCGGTGGGCTCTTCTTTATCATCAATGTGAGGGCCACATTGAAAAGCTGTGGATTCGTCATTCAGATTTATAGTATCATGTTGGTCCACAGTACTAGCTTTGTGCAACATCTTATTGATTTGTTTCTGATACAGAGGGTTTTTTATTAATTCAGACACGGGAAAAACTATTTTTAGTTTGCTCAATTCATGCTCTAGATTGAAAGGTATAGGCTATTCTTTGTGCTCTTTAGGATCTAACTCTATTTTCTTATGGGGGTTGATGCCTGAATTTGTTTGGATGTATGGAACTGAGGCTTTGGTAGCTTTGTCAGTTGACAGGTGGGATGCTTGAGAAGAATTAGCTTGGGCAGAATTCTGGGGAGAGATCTTGGTAGGAGTATCATTCTGTTTATTTACTGACTCTGGCCTTGGCCTCAAGTCATATTTCCTTTGCAACCCTGCCTGTAGAGTATTTGAGAATAATGGATATTCACCGGAAGATGAATCAATTTCTTAAGGATTTTTATGATATCCACCCATTTGGTTAGGTGGGAGTGAGTTTTCATAATCGTCTCTAGTGAGGTGCATGAGATAGGAATCTTCTTCCATCCATTTTAGTTGTTCTTCAACTCCCTCATAGATTTCTTCCTCTGGTATTTCGACCAGATTATTATCGCTATCTCGAACTGGTGGCCTTAGCAGTTGTTCATCATTTCTCTTTTCTTGGTATGTCATCTAAGGATTATAAATCCTTCTGAACTGAGTGGGAGGACGAGCAGGAGATTGTATGTTGGGACTACTACTTTCTAATTCCATTTGAGTAACTTTATTTGACAGGTTTTTGATAATGTGGGTCATTTCATCAATCTTTGATTCTTGAGAGTCTTTAACTCCCGAGGAGCTACTCTCTTCTCTAACCTTTCCTTTGTCCTTCTGCTCAATATCATTAGTCAATTTAATCTTGCCTCCCGCCCTCATATTTCCTTCAACGTCTATAGAATAATCTTGCATTACACTAAGGGAAGGTGATCTGCTTTCCCTTAGCATGATGGCGAAATCGAAGGGGAAGTATCCTGCATATGAGGCTCAGGCTGCGGATTCTGTAGGTCGGATATATTTGGGGATTCTATAATATAATTTTTTGAACCATACAGTGAAGTCTACCACATTTTCAGAAGTTCTCTTTCTTAGGGCAGAGAATTTTTTTAGATAATACAAATTATCGCACTGAACTCCCCACTTATTGATCAATGTGACTTCCAGATTTTCCATAATTCCAATGGAAGCGGTTGGTAGTGATCTAAACCATTTTCGAGCTTCTCCTTCGAGCGATCAATAAGAATGTTGTTAGTGAAATATTGAAAGCGATCCACATGATCTTCTATGGATGTACCCTTACTGTCATCATATTTGGGTAGTAACTTGAGATAGTGGGTGGGCATTACAAAAAAGTCCCCTGGCTAAAATGCCTTTTTCTATATATATAGCCTCTATGGGCTTGACAAATTCTACACATGGTTTGTTACAACCCAATGGCTTACGGATTTTTGTTTGTATTTCAACAAATATCGGTTACAAAAAGGTTATTCCGTTGGACTAATGCTGACTTGTCGGCCGTGGAGATTGGGGTCCACCCTGCTGAGGTGGAGGAATGTTGTGTTGTGTTGAAGATGTCCCCATTGTTGGTTGTGCTGAGGATGTTCTGACCATTGATTGTGCCATTGTAGTCTTCTCTAATTGTTGTATCTGCAGAGCTCTTGTGATGCTTTTCCAATCCTTACCCATAGGGTATTGGAAAACCCTTATCTCTCTAAGGGACATGTCCATCTCAAAGTAGCGCTCAAAAGTGGGCTTTGGCAGAGATCTGAAAATGGATTGAAGACGATTAGGCATCTCAAAGTTAGTGTGCAGTTTGTCTACAAACATTCGGCCACTAAGCTCCTGAAGAGTGTCTTCCAAGTGAACTTCAGAGTTTCTTGCGTCCAAAATCATGGCATTGTAAATCTCTTTTGGGTATAAATCTCCATGTCCATCCCAAAAGGATGGGAGGTCGAGGGGAAAAACTGTCTTGAATAATTCTTTAAATGAGTGAACATCATGTTTCTGCTGGGCCGCCATATCAGCGACATTTTGAGCCATCATTCCCTTTGTAATCATTTTTTTGGCTTCCATGATTACTTTACTTCTGTCTCGGATGGCGTATGTTTGGATTTCGGCGAAGGTTTTCTCATTCAAAAATTTAGTTGCCACTTTGGCCAAATCTGTCTTTTTGCCTACATTGTTTAGGGTCGAACGAGCATCTTGGGTGGCGGATTCAACAATTTCACACTCTTCTTGAGACACGACGAAATGGCTCCACTATGTGGTTATCAAGGCTGCCACCTGTTCCCAGATTGCGAACTTGGTGCTTTTAAGCAGAGGCTTACTGGTCAGTCTTCTAGTCAAGTCTTGGACGTCTTTTTGGAGATCCTCTTTAGACTGTTGTAACTATGAGATGGCTTGATCTCTTTTAGCCAATTTTTCGCTCATGCTTATAAACTCGTCGCACTTGGCTTTTAGCTGATCCTGCGCCTGGTTCAACTTAGCATATTTGAGACTCATTTCAACAATTTCATAGGCCACCTTGTCAATAGGATACGTAGAAGATGAGACTTATGATGCGGCGGGATTCTGTTCAAGGATGTCCTGATTCTGTTGACTTAGATCGTCCAACTCATTTTCTAAGGTGACAATATTTTCTTTTAGTACCTGGCTATCATCCATGACTTTCTCTAGTCAGATTGTATCGCCAATACTTCGGCAGTTTGTGAATGCTCGACAGTGGGAATACTAAGCTTCTTTTTTAAACCTGAAATATATTTGTCCTTTTCTTTTAGCATGGCCTGTACTGGAGCCATGTTATTGGGATTTTGTACCATATTTACAATATGCTACTCTAGGTCAGCTATCTTTAACTGCTTCTCCTTTTTAGAAGATTTCTCATTTTTCAGTTGCTTCTCCAGCCTCTGAACAGCAGACTGTAGCTTATTGGTGCTCATGGTGTATTTCATCACATCTCTATACACTCCTTCACCAGTTTATCGGTGAAGTTCCATAATGTCTTTGGATGGGAATGCATCTAGATTCACAGTCACCTGGGTGGTTTTGAAATTTGAGGGTACTTTCTTCACCCCAGGCACCAATGGCTCTAGAATTGCCATTTTTAAGGTTCCTTGCCTTAAATCCAGTGCAGACAACATCCTAGACTGTTGCCCCGTTTCAAGGTCCTTCCTTGGGAACAAAGTCTTTTGAAGATCAATATTCTCATCTTTGATTTGTGAATATAACCCGAACAAACCTGCTTTAACCGGCGAGGTAGTGACCAAAGCACATTATGAGGACTGTGTCTCCTGCTTCTGAGGCCACACTGCTGATGGGAAATTCTCCAGGATGATAGGTGCCAAAGAGGTGGGCGTTGGCTTTACTTTTGATGTTGCGCTGGATGTATTTTCATCCTTTGATCTTTTCACTTTCGATCCAACACTCTTTGATCTCTCTTTGTCAACTTCGGAGGTTGGCTCCGACGTGCTCCTTTTTCCCAGTGTGTCCACTTTATGCGGTGTTGAGATGACCGGTGCCCCAGTGGCCTGGCTAGGGTCCAATGCGGCTTTGCTTTGCTCCCAACTATCTAAGTTGGCTATCTTGTCCAACAGAGGATGTGGCTCGTGCAGGTAGGATGTTTCCCTACATCTTGTCTTTTCTGGGATATGATCCCTCTAGGATCGTATCTGCACACTAAGCTTAATGGGAAGTTAAAAGCCGCTGACATTTCTTCCACCACCTTTTGAGCAGCTTTGCTCCTAACTTTGAATGGTCCAACCTCATTAGGGACTTTGAAAGTCATGGCGCCATTTCCTTTCATGAAATGTACATCATCGCAATTGAATATCTAGCAGATGTACTCCAGGGTGAAAATATTGGGAGTCAAGAACACTGAGAGCTTGTAGGGAGCTAGCTGTGCTCCATACACACGGATTTCAGTGTGATTCTCAAAATAGAACCAATCTCCGACAGAGTGACTTGGGTTCAACTAGAGTAACTGTCTGTACTCAGGGAAAACTCTTGGGGGAGGGAAATCAAACAACAGTGTGTATACCTTAGCCATGTCAGTCTCTATAAACACTGAAAAACCTTCATGTGGAGGGACTAGAACGACTGAATTTTAAAGGTCACCTCAACTGAAGAAATTCTTGTTGTGATAGATAATCATTTATAAGAGGAGAGAAATGTATATGAACATTTTCCTAGACGAGAAACTTTTAAATTACAGGTGCATGGACTGGGTGAGGAAAGATGACAAATCTAGCCTTACAGGAGTCTCTTGTTGAGATAAATTTATGAGGAAAAGAAAAACTAAAGCTACATCGTCAACTACCAGGTTCTGGTCGTATCTGAGGACTTGGCATATCATAGACAGTACAAGTCTAGTTGACTCTGCGAATGCTTCAAGGCTGAACATTGACTGCGTACTGGGTAGACTAGCTTCTGGTGAGATTATCGTGCGGACAAAAGTATCCCTGATTTCTAATGATAATTCTCTGATCTTGCTTGCCAAGACTTCCTCATCGAACTATAGCCTGGTGGCATCTTCCTCAGTGTCGGTTAATTCCATAATGAGTTCCTTGGTGATTGGGAAAATGATTGTTCCCAATCTGGAGAGGACTGCCCTTCTCTCCGGGGCATACATCTTAGCGCACCATTGTTCCAGCTCTGGGAAGGGCCTAGCTCATGGTAAAACCATCTTGGCCAATCCTGACTTCCATAAGTTGAAAAGGTCTTTACCAATCTTTTCTTGTTCCTCAGCTTCCCTGGATAACTTATGAAGGTTTGGGAAGGAGGACAAAGGGTCGTGAACGTCGAAAAACTCATCTCCAAGGTGGTCATCTTGACTGAGAACTGTTGATTCTGAGGGAGACAATTCTGGGGCAGAAGCAAAATCCATGGCGATGCTGATATGGTGTATAGAACAGTGGTAAATGCTCGGCTCTAGAGTACAAAAAGGTTTGCGCGGAGAATGCTTAGACGAGAAGCTCAGAGTGCTAGAGACAAGGAGTCGGGTAAACTCTTCGAGGGCATATTTATACGGAGAAATTCAAATTTGGTAGGTTTAATGCGAGGTATACGTGGAACTCGAGGATTAGTTCTTTGTCTGAGAGGTAGTTGGCTCTTAAATTCAGGGAACATTTATCTCCTAAACAGCGGCGGTAATGACCGTTAGGGGAGGCTTAATGAAAATGTTGAGGGGGATAAGCCGAGGGAAGAAGACGGAGAATCGAAAACCATAAGGGGTTTTAGGGCTTGGGATAGGCAGTTTGGGAAGACCACTTTTCGGGCCCTGAATAAGCGTGAGGCTGCCACATGGAGATGGTGGTTTCCAGTTAGGGGTGCATCCGGTGAGTTAAACTCCGAGCTCTTTGTGTATCCTGAGAACCGAGTAGTCGCCGATCTCTTTCTTCTTCTTCTTCTTCTTGATATGGTAACCATCTCAAACTATCTTCATCTCTCATAAAAGTAGATGAGATGGACCACCAGAGGGAGACGTCCATCCATATTGTCACACTGGAGAAATCTCATTGCAAATTTGATTCATCCATTCCCCTTATCCCTCATTGAACCATGGATGTGAGAATCTATTCCATAAGTGTTGGAGTCACTCATTTTGTGTGATGTCTACCTCAAGCACATTTGGAAGCCTATTTAGTTGGAAGTGGGATTGTAAAAGAATCAAGAGCAAGGGAACCTGATATCAGGTCTTGAAAGGTGTCGAGTAGTGAAGAGCTAATTGTTGTATCTTATTTCATTACATCAATATAGATTTGACATCGTTCCCTCCTCTAAAAGTAAGTGTTAAATGATTGATTGTTGTTTCTTTTTAAGAATAATATGAGTTCAATTGATCATCGTTATGTACACGTTCTTGTCTGATTTTGATCTATGTTTATAGCCAAAAGATTTTGAGGAAGGGTGATTGACATTTCACAGATTGGAGAAATTCAATCAAGAGCATATTAGAAAGTTTAAGAGGAGCAGCAAGGACCAACCTTCATAAATAAGGTGCACTTCTTCTCCCTCATATTTGTTCATGTGGGTATGCATTAAAGTGGAATATAGTTAACCCTAGTTAAGTCTTATCAGCCTATCAAACCAATCTATGAGGAAATCATCATTCAATTCAGTATGTTGCTGACCTCACCCTAGTCATAGGATCAAATTTCGTACAGCTGTATTTATTTTGGATATCAAAGAAAGTTGGACTACACCTATTAAGGGGGTTATCAACAAGTCGAAGACTAAGGGTGGTAGGCCAAAGCTATGAGTCCATTCCATTAAGTTCATAGTGAATGAGGGAACCTCATTTATAACTTGTTCACTTTTTAACATTAGAAGTGATGGGGGACAATCGAAATAATATAAGAGGAAGGTTTCAAGTGGTGGTGTCTATTCTCTAATTGGAAGAGGGAGGGGACACTATCACTTGAGGTCCAAAAATGTAAACTTTGCATGCATGATAGTGGATTGTATGGGGGTTTAGGTTTGGATAAACACAAATATATGTATTCATGTTCAGTGGGGATAAAGTCACGTATGCATCACACATAATCCATCATGGTATGGTAATTCTATCTTACTTTTTGATGTTTTGACTCAGTATTTATAGGGACTTGGCAATCATCACACTAAATCAAATCATTGATGAAGATCAAACAAATATTTGGTAACAAGGTTGGATGAATGCAATCCAACTTGGGCTAGAAGGTGAAGTTGTCAAACTTTGGGAGAATCACATCTTAGAGTTAAGGTATGGGCACATAAAACTAAGAGGAACCAAATGAACTAATCTAGAATAGAAATAAGATAGTTGGGACTTACTCTACTAAATTAGGTTATGAAGTCTTAATGCCTCTTGCAAAAAGTGAAGGTTGTTGGTGGTGGAAAAATGTATGGAAGGTGAGAGAACCTAAGAAGACAAAATATTTCATGTAGCTAGCTCTAAAGAATGAGGTACCTACTTGGGATATCCTACAAAGGAAGAATAAACATGGACCTAGTATTTGTTATTTATGCAAAAATGAGGATGAAAATGTTCTAGATTTGTTTTCGGTGTACCCTTTCTCATTAAGAGTTTGGAAATACATAAGTCACTGGGTTGGAGTTAACAATGTGTGGAATGGGGATTCCATTGAGGAGAGTCTCAAACAATATTTTAAAATGAAATAAATTCCTTTGTGTTCCTTTCCTTACTTTTGGGGGCATTTGGCTAGCCCACAATTCAAGATTATTTGAGGACAGAACAATGAAAACCTTCCAAATTTCCTCTCGGATCTTCACCATTGCTCAAGATTATAAAACAAAGGGGGAAGTCTCAAATATAACTAGACATATTGGTGAATTACTTGTAGATAAATCCCATTCTTGGATATTTTTTATGGAACATGCCAGGGTGACGAATGTATATGTGGAATTTGGAGGGTGTTATATTTGCATGAACAACTCTTTATACATTTTAGTGTCATTGTGGCTCGTGGCAAAAACAACCGCTCTAAACATTTAGCACTAAGAGCACTTTTACAGCTATCCAAGTATAAAAGCCTTACTCATTTGCAGGTCTTTGGAGACTCTATGTTAGTGGTTAGTTGGATGAGAGGTGATCGAGTCATGCAGGATATAAATCTCCAAGCATTAGTTATGGAACTGAAGACAATTTCTATATAGAGAATTGAATATTATAGTAGATTTATTATCAAAACTTAGGCCTTGAATTTGAATCTCTAGTCTTTTATAACTTAAGGAGTTAAAAAAGGGATCACACACAAGTTTTACTTTGGATATCTGAAATTACTTCACAAGTGATTTAAGGAAGGGTGTCTTTTATTGTTGGTCTAAAAATAGAAGACAAAAGGTGAAGTTTATTTTGTTTTTTTATCAATCCATATGCTTTCTTATGTAATAAATATAAGAAGAAAACTCTACTTTCAGAGTTTTTTTTAGCAAATCCATGTGTAAGTAACATCAATTGATTTTGAAAATGGTGAAAATTCCTCACACATGGATAATGAACCTTCCAAATGGCACATGTGGATCTAACTAACTCCTCCATAGTAACACATGTGTAACCTTCCCATGGAAAATAATAAAATATTGAGGATTTGCCTAAACATATGTTTTTATTTTATGTTTATAAAATATTTGTATTAGGGTTTTCTGTTAAAAAGATAGATCAATGAGCTATGGAGCTTGATCGATCTATGGAGCACGTTACAAAATATTTGTATTGGGGATTTTTAGCTTAAAAGATATCTCAATTGAGCTAGCTTTTTAACCATGATCGAGTTTTCTTAACCCTCAATTGAGCTATTTGAATTTTTTTGTATAGCCCTCGTTCAGTCTTTTTTAAAAAGACTAATAAATCTATATAACTCGATCAATCACTTAAATTGATGAATTCCATCCCTCTTGTTGGAGGATTTTCTATACATGCAACTCCTAGAGGGTGAATCCCCCTCATCTCGTTCATCTTAAGTGGTAGAGTTAAGGCCAGTGGATTCCTCAATGAATCAGTTATCCGATGGCATATCATTTTCACACGTTTGATTTCATATTATATTTTGTATTTAATTTATTTTAAAACTTGTACTAAAGTTTTCTTTCCACTATTTCAAAGGTGCTCAAACAAAAATCAGTAGCATAAAAAATACACAACCAAAAAAGTTACAAAAATAAGTGGAATCCATGTGAATCTTTCTTCAAGAGGGTATTTTTGTTTTTTAAATTTATGTAAATAGTTGGAAAATTGTTGACATGAACACAAAGGTGTATAAAATGTGATTCAAATATTAATGGATCAACTTCAAAAAATAAAAATAAAAATATATTTTTCATATATATATATATATAAGGTGGGATCTACTAAGTTATGTTTAGATCATCCTTGTATTTTTTTTTTAAATTATATATTTAACATTGAATTAGTTTATGGGAACAAAACTCACTTGTTAACGTTTCCATAACTTTTCCATAAATTTGTTGGGGCAGCTTATAGGTTTTCATCGAAGAGGATAGCTTGGAAAGATCATTTTATTAATATTTTGATGGAGTAGTTTAGAGGCATTTATTTAGGGGATACATTACATCACGTAGTAGATATGCTACGTTACACAATAGCTTGATAAGACCTTAACTCCTGTTATTATAATGGAGCAGTTTAGAGGCATTCATCTAGGGAAATTCGTGAAGAAGAGGGGAGAGCATCGTTAATAAAACGAGATATAATCCAGTGTTAGGCATATTAAACGACACTAATTTTTTTTTTTTAAATTACCATTTGAAGACAACACAATTCCCTACAAATTTATTTTTACTGCACATCAAAATTCACAAGGCTTATATGAGTGTTGGGAGCTTCCATCTAAAAAATATGTAAAATACCGAATTTTCATTGCCACATTTGATTGAAAAGTACTACCCATTTTCATGGATTCACCCTTAAGGAGTATTGGTCATGCATATAAAGAGCTAGAAAAGCCCCTCTCACAAATTTCAAAGTATACTCAACTAGTTTAGATGTGGAACCATTCTTCGTGGTGGAAATCATTCTCAATACAAAAGTTTCATACACAACAAAGGAGTACAACACACACACACATGCATATAATGTAAGAATTGCTAAATAATGAGATCTCACCCAGTTTTTGTAAGGTGTTGTTGTGTGATAAGGGTAAGATGGAGAGATGGGTGTTAAGGTTGTTGATGAAGCAATAATGTCGTAGAAATCCACTTATTGAAATTACTTTTATCATCCTTATCAGTAGAAATAATCACAAATTATGAAATTGTGTCCTTGCAAAAAGAGTCATGTGTATAAAGTTGTCCATAAAAGTGGGTCTATGTTACCAACTCTTCGATCGCAATTGTCATGTAGTCAAGGTAATTATCCATGATGTCCAAGGATGCCATAGTAGCCAAGAAACTACACCATAACACTATTCTCTTTTCATATTGTTGGAACAATGGACGTTGTTAGTTTATAACATCTCTGGATCTTCTTGATACATACATTCAACATACGATTGTTGATTAGAAGAGTCGACTGAATGGTCAATTGTTGGTTGAATAATGGGTCGAATATGCTCTCGAATAGTCAAATTGATCAATCAACAAAGGAATTGCCCAACCGACTGCCTAGTCGGGCAGTTAGAATAGAACCATTGACTACATCACATTCAACATGACATAATTCAAGGAGGTCATTATGTGTTATGGCCCAAGTATGTGGACATATTCTTCCTCACTTTAAGGGAGTTGGTTACATATTGGAGCTATAAAGGGATGATCATATGGATTCTGTAATGAGTGTGAAATAATTGAACATGATGTGAGAGAAATTCATTTTGATGTATTATCACCATGTGCTTAAGCATTGAAATGGTGTCTTTAGACACCACCTCTTCTTGGAATTTCTTAACTTGTTGTTTTATGTTTTCATTTAATTCCCTGGTTTTCTCCAACATGGTATCAGAGCTATTGGTTTGAGACATAACCTATTTCCTACAAGTATTTTGAGGCATCACTTGGACTTGCTCTATTGAATTATTCATCTTACGTAGTATTAAATGCAGAAAACCATGGAGAACTGCATTCAATAAAGAGCTATCCTCTATTGACTCATATCTATTTGTGATTGACTCTGGGTTTCAACTTGTATATTGTATCAGGGATTGGATTAATAAATCAATGTTATGGATTCCAAGTAAGAGCATGTGATCATAAATATTTATAACTATGGAATATGGGCACAAGATGTGGATATCTTATTGGAAAGTAAGGTTCTCGGGAAATTTACCAAGGCCAAAGTCCCAGATCCAAAGGATGATATGGATATCTTATTGAAAAGTAAGGTTCTCGGGCAATTTACAAAGGCCGGAGTCCTAGATCCAAAGGATGATCAGTAGAAGTTCATTCTGAATGGAAAGAAGTATGAAGCTATAGGAGTGATTACCACCTACTTTTCAAGGGATGTTCACTTTCATACAAGCAAGATTGATGTTTTCACCTATCCATACACCGAAATGCCAGGCATCAATCCTACTATTGTTGAAAACCATATAGACACATGGTTGGATTCCACCCCAGTATGGAAAAAACAACGACCAGTCCACCCATCTAATCCCCTGACCATTAAATCCAAGATTGAGAAACTCCATCAAGTTGGATTCATATTCCCCATTGTTTATACATCATGGCTATCAAACCCTGTACCCGTAAACAAAAAACAAGGTACTCTACAAGTCAGCACTGGATTCAATGATCTCAACCAAGCTTGTCCCAAAAACAACTTCCCCACACTGTTCATTGATCAGATATTCGACTCGTGCGTTGGCCATGAAATATTGTCCTTCATGGATGGTTTTTTAGGCTAAAACCATATACGCATCTGTCCCCGGGATGAATACAAGGTGGCGTTTACAAAACCATGGGGAAATTTCACATACCGCGTCATGCATTTTGGATTAAAGAACATCAGCGATGCATTTCAGCGAGTAAAGGCATATGTTTTCAATGACCTGCACAAGTCAATTTGGATTTCCTTGACGACTTGACAACGAAGTCAAAGAAATGTGGTGATCACCTCGCCAATTTACGCACCATCTTTTTAAGATGTCACAAGTATAATATACGATTGAACCCCCTCAAGTGTGTATTTTGTGTCATCGCAAGGCTCCTATTAGGGTTCACCATTTCTCAAAATGGGATCATTGTTGATCCATTAAAATTTCAAGTTATACTTGAACTCTCTCCTCCAAGAACATGAAGACAATTACAAAGTGTCCAAGGTAAACCCAACTTCCTGCAACACATTGTCATTGACTATGCAACTCAATACCATGGCTTCCTTCATCTTCACAGAAAGGATATCCCTTTTCAATGGGATGAACAAGCTCAATCCTCTTTTGAGGCACTCAAGCAAGCATTGGATTTAGCTCCCCTTATCCCCCCACCAGACTTTGACAAAAATTTCATTATCCACGTCTCAACATCATCTAGCATCGTCACTAGTGTCTTAGTCGAGAATGGTGAGGGGAAAAGCGAGCATGTCATCTACTACATTAGCAAAACGTTGGCCAGACTACCTCTCAACTACAACCATGATGAGAAGTTAGAACTAACATTTGTTCTTTCAGTGCAAAAATTGCACAACTATACATCGCTACACAAAACAACAATGATCGTTGACTCCAACCCCATGCAATACATACTTAGTCGAAGGCTCATAAACGGTAATTTTACACGGTGGATTGTCATTCTCCAAGAATTCGATCTTGAATTTGTTATTTTGAATAGAAAGAAATCTTTGGCCCTTGCTAATATAATTACATACCTTCTTGCCATCGCCACGGGTAAGCCTGTAAAAGACAGATTCCCATACGAACATATGTTCATATTAACTAGTGACAACCCATGGTATGGCAATATCTTGACCTACCTACAAATGAAAAAATTATCCCCACATCTATCTCATGATGATCGTTGTTGCATTCGCCATCAATCCCCTCCATACATCCTCTTGGGAGATGTCTTGTATCGACAGGGAATAGACACCATTCTATGATGGTGCCTATCTCACGAAGAAGTCAAACAAGTCATCAATTATTTCCACAATGGATCTTGTGGTGGCCACTTGTCAGGATTGGCCATTGCCCAAAAAATTCTCCACGCCAGGTATATTTGTCCCTCGCTATTTAAAGATTGTGTGTACATGAAATTCCCAGGGGAGTTGGAACCCTATAACGTGGACTAAGTTACCTTTCTTGGCAACCTTCAACCTGCCTAACTTGACAAAGTTAACCAATGACATGGTTTTACATAACCCTGGTTGGCCCTCAGTACCCACAGAATTGCTATTCGATATACCCAAATTCGAAGGGAAATATGGAGAAGACCCTCCCACTCACATCATGACTTTCCATATTTGGTTTTCATCGAATTCATTGATGGATGATAGAATTAGGCTGCATATTTTCCACAAAACATTAATTAGAGTGGCTGCGAAATGTTATATAGAACTGTCGAGAGCCTCTTTCCAAAACTTTGATGCAATAGCAATGACCTTTCTCAACCACTTCCAACTACCAGTTCTCTATGAGACTCACACTTAGCCTTTGACATCCTTTAGAGAAGATATAACTATGCACATATCTAATCATATTCATGAGTGGTGGAGAAGGCTTCGTTTGATTAAGGCTTAGATTCCAGATGAATTATAGGTAGACTAGTTCATGAAATCCTTGCAACCTTATATTGCGAAAGAGACGTTGCTCTATTTGGGGTCACCACTGAAGAGAAAACTATCATTAAGGACCAACAATTGGACTTGTAATACTCTCAGTCTTGAACATTTATATGAGATCATGCCCATTTCTCCTAGAGTGGACCCTAACCCAACCCAAGCAAAGTCTAGACCACATGCCGATTGTGTGATTGGTTCTATTGAAAATGTTGCAGCAAATAAGTTAGCTACACAAATAGGAGAATTGTACTTGAATTTGAATGCACTTGTAACTGAGCAAACTACCACCAACAACCCTATTCCTAGTTAACCCTCTGATGTTCTATCAATATAGACATACAATGCCAAAGGGAACCAGCAACCTGGAGGGAAGAAACAAGGCAAGAACAAAAAGAATAGGAACAAGGGTAGTAATGCAAACAATAATAAACTCATGGGGGTAATAAAGAGAAGAAGAAAGTGAAATTTATGTGTAAAGTATCTGTGGAGGATCACTTAACTCATCAATGCATTAAAATGGAGGTTGATCAATGATTACTAGCACAGCAGGAAGCCACCAAGTAGCCTGTTGTTTTGACCAACATGTTTCCTCCTCAACACCAGCAATTGGTTGTTGGAGTCACAACAAACCTTGCACCTCTGCCAGGGGGAAATCAAGGAGCCTCCTCCCAAGGTGGAAACCTATAGAATGCAAATGTATATGAGTGTGAGTGAGATATTAACATCTAAACCATATCAGGCAATTATGAGACACTTGCATCTAGATCTAAGGGAAAATATGCCTTCAACTCCAAATTGCCTAATCCTCTACACATCGAGAAGCTAGCAAATGACACGATGTCTTGCATACCAAAAGGTGTGCTCAAGCATACCTTGTACAATACTAATGCATGAGCCTTATAAAACTATAACATCATCAAAGACTTGGCCCAATCTCCTTACATGGTGTATGCATTAGAGGTACTTCAAAGCTACCATATGCAGTGAAAGACTTTTGTATCAGCAATTGGGATATGGACCCCTTGGACTCTCAACTAATAACATTTGAATTGGATAATTGGAAACCCCACCTACCTCACTTTGCCACTTTTCAGATAGAAGTGTCAACCAGAGGGTCGAACATTTTCAAGATTGTAGCAGATTAAGGAGCTTCCACTTGCATTATGTCCTTGTCTTGTTCGCAAACCATAGAATCGATTGAGATTGTTCTCTTACCCACCATGTTAAAAGCATTTGATGGCCATTTATTTGGACCTCATAGAATCATCTTCACTTTCTGAATAGATCTAGGGGGAAAACTCTCACTATGTAAGTGGAAGTCAGTAATGCTCCCTTAGATTATAAACTCCTATTAGGTTGCAATTAGACTTACTCCATCGCGGCATTAATGTATTCAATCTTCCATGTAACTCAATTTTCTCATGAAGGGAAGATCATTACTATAGACTAACTGCCTTATTGCAGAACGTAGCCCATTCAAACAATAGGGTCTGATGTTCTGTTAATTGGCCATTCCACGAGAGCCTACGAAAATGTTGGAGTGTGAATATACCCTACCCTCATGGGGACATTTAATCCCCACCCAACCAACTAGAAAACATTTCCCCAATACACATGATCTCATTAGTCGCCACTAGTGCCATAGTAAGGATATGCAACATCATAACTTCCTGTATTGAAAATCCATGGATAGTGCTAGATTCTTCACAAGAAACCGGGTATAAAAGGGCCCCAAAAGCTTTGTCTGCAGCCGAAATAGTGTATCAAGATACTCAATCATACACATTGGACAATGATCATGAATCTTCATCCATGGAGGAACGTGATCAATAAACTATGCTCATTTGGGCCATCAATTCCTCACCTAGTCAAGCCCACTTAGACTTGGTCCTACCTTCTAATGAAGCTATCTTGGAAGCCATGTCTGTGATGGAAATACCATGGAAGGACATGCACCAACGTGCATCATTTTTTCCTGCCATGAAGGGATTGAGGATTAATGAAAATGGGATCATTAGACTTTGAAATATGGATTGTTATATGATCCCTCTTGCTACATATGAGGTATATGTGGAATGGAATCTGGAAAACATCTCTAAAACCATCCCGATTGATATTTGCAAGACTCCTAGTGTTGTTGCGAATGTCTTTATTGGTGCAGATTGTTCCCCCAAGGAAATTGAAATTTATACTTCATTATTCAAAGAATATCACAACATTTTTTCCTGGTCTTATGAAGATATGCTAGGAATCAATCCAAGTATTATTGAACATGAAATTAAAATATACCCTAATCTCAAGCATGCTCGACAAAATATAGGACCGGTTAATCCATGAAAGGCCACTACTGTCAAAGTATAAATGGAGAAACTTCTCTATGTGTGTTTTATCTATCCTATCTAACTTGGTACCCATCGACAAGAAACAAGGCAATAGTAGAGTGTGCACTGACTTTAGGGACCTGAACCTAGCATGTCGAACGGATAATTATCCTACCCCATTTATCTATCAAATTATTTATGAATGTCTTGGGAATAATATTTTCTCGTTCATGGATAGGTTTTCAAGATATAATTAGATACATATTCACCTTGAAGATCAACATAAAACTACATTTAGATGTCCTTGGGACACAATTCTATACAGGAAAATGCCTTTCGGCCTAAAGAACAATGGAGCTACATCCATTTCAGCGTGCCATATCATTTGCATTTCATGGCATTAAAAGGATCATTGAATCTTACCTATATGAATTGATGACTCGATTTGCAAGGAGGGTTGATCACCCCAAACATCTCAAGGTAGTCTTTGACATATATCGCTACTATAGGATTCGCTTGAATTATCATAGGTGCATATTTTGTGTCATATTGGGACAAATACTTGGTTTCATTATTTCCAAACATGGGATTATGGTGGATCCATTCAAGGTTGAGGCAATAGTTCAGTTTCCTTCCCCAAGGAATGTATGTCGACTACAAAGCCTCCAAAGTAAGGCTAACTTCTTGCGTCACTTCATTGCCAATTACGTCAATATTACAAAAGGATACATGTGCCTTTTGAAGAAACGGGTCCATTTCATTTGGGATGATTATGCTCAATGGTCATTTGATGAATTGAAAGTGGCATTAATGTCCACCCCTCTACTAAGTCGTTTGGACTATAGTAAATATTTTCTACTATATCTAGTGGCGTCTGAATTGACCATTGCTATGGTTTTGGTTCAAGAAAACGAACTGCATCAAGAGCATGTAGTGTACTATTTGCGCAAGAACTTAGACAGACCATAATTGAGGTATTCGCATGTTGAGAAGTCGGGGTTGGCAACTGTTCATGCTATCCAAAGACTCTGACACTACATTATTCTGGGATAAACTACAGTGATTGCGTATGTCAATTCATTTCAACATATATCGTCGCGACACATAATGGGAGGAAAATATAATAAATGGATTGTAATTATTTGGGAATTCGAATTAAAATTTGCATTAGCTAAAGTTAAAAAATCCTTGGCATTTTCTGAACTTATGTCAGAGCTCCCAAAAGAAGATGAGGAACCAAGTGAAAAAGTATCATTACTTGATGAACACATCTTCCTTATTGACATGAATGACCCCTCCTCTTCAAATTGCCTAGATAATGCATCAACCACCACATTTTCTCTATCGTTCTTATATTTAATCTCATAATCATACCCCAACATCTTAGCAACCCACTTATGTTGCTTTGGTGATGACAACTTTTGTTCAAGGAAATATTTTAAACTATGATTGTCATTCTTGATTTGGAAATTCCTCCCTATTAAATAAGTGTTCCATGTCTCAACTGCATGAAAGATGGCCATCATATCTTTTTCGTATGTAGATTTTCCCAAATTCTGATCACATAATTTCTTACTGGTGAAGGCTACAGGGCATTATTCTTGCATTAATACTACTCCAAGTCCTCTTCCTAAGTCATCACATTCTAAGACAAAAGTCTTAATGAAATTGAGCATTGTTAATATTGGAGTAATACACACGACATCCTTTAAGGTAGAGAAGGTATAGTCAGCTTCTTCACTTCAGACAAAGGCATTCGTTTTAAGCAAGGATGTTAAAGGAGCTACAATTTTTCCATAATTTTAAGATTTATGTACTAGCTGATAAATCCTAGGAACTCGTGCAAGCTCTTGAGGTTATTGGGTGTGGACAATCTTGCATAGCCATCTCTTTCTTGGGATCCATGATTACTCCATCCTGACTAACAATACAACCCAAATATTCAACCTTAGTAACCCCAAAATCACATTTAGAATGCTTCACAAATAATTGGTGGTTCCTTAATAATTGCAAGGCATAATCAACATGCATTAGGTGTCATTCTTGTGTTGTGTTATAGATCAAGATATCATCAAAGAAGACCAAAAAAAATTGTCAAGGAAAGGTAAACATATCTTGTTGGTGAGGCTCTTAAAGGTGGATGGCACATTTCAAAGACCAAAATGTATTACTAAAAACTCATAATGGCCCTCATGGGTGCGAAAAGTGGTATTTGGGATGTTTGCTTCTTTCATCTTGATTTTGTGGTATCCAAAACAAAGGTCCATGTTAGGGAAGAACTTGGCTCAATGAAGTTCATCCAAGAACTCATCAATGATCACCATAGAAAATCTATCTTAGATAGCCAACTTATTCAAAGCCCGAAAATCAAAACACATGCACCAAGTGCCCTCATTTTTCAATGCCATAACCACTGGTGACGAATAAGGATTGGTACTAGAATGAATGATGCCAGCCTCCAACATATCCTTAAGCATCTTTTTTATTTCATTATTTTGTGCAAAGGGGTACCAATAAGGGTATACAATGGGGGTGAACTGTGATTAAATCTAAATAATAATAATAAAAAACAGACCAAGAAATAAGATGGCAGAAAGAGGGCATAAGCCTGAGCAACTTTATTATTCACATGAACATAACTTATATACAATGTTTACATATAACTACCTTCAACCGTCAAGTAACAGTGAGGTTGTTAAGGACTTTATGATTAGGGACAATAATGATAACAATACCCCCTTAATCATAAGTCCATACAAAAGTATCATATAGCAACAAAAACTAATGCAAGAGCTGAAATCACGTCCATGTCTTCAACCTATAACCCATGGTTTGAAACCTCATGGATGTCGATGAAGATCCTCCTGAAAATGCACTAAATGGACGCCGAAACCAAGTATGAAACTCATAGCGCAAGAAATGATCTAGATAACATGTAGGTGTTCACTGAAGTGAACTGAAAACATGATGAGAGAAAACCCTTGATGAGAACTACGTTGGTTTCAAAGTCCAACACATCTCATAACCTGGAAATTCCTGACAAATCTAGACGTTCCAAGCAAAGATGAAGAAGAAACATTTTTCCTCTACAAGATCCTAAGATCATCCATGTAAGTGAACAAATAAGTTCACAAAACTGCTCTCAGAGAACAACACATAAAAAATTGCCAAAAATTAGTTGATAAAAAAAGTGTTAAATAACATCCAAACCTTGTATTCATGACTTGTATACATAAACAAACCTATGGGAATAAAATCACGGGTGTAGTAAAGTAGGTGAATCACTGGTACTAATATAAATCTTGACCCCAAGTGTCAAATGTGACAAATCCATCAAATTTCCATGTGTCAAACAATCCATCAAATCCAACAATCATGTCTGAAAACCTGTCATTAAACATCCTCAATCCACCATGTCCTGAATCCAACATGCATGATCCTCAAAAATCACTAGACAAACTTTGAAACTTGAAGTCTGACACATCACAACATCTTCCCCCTATCAACTGAAAGAAGAGAAGTCTAAATCATCTGATATACCCCCCTTGAAAGTGAAAATGAGTAATCTAAATGTCCTTGAGCGAAGTTTGAAGACTCGATATTCAACTCAAAAAACTATAAGAAAAAGTGTGGGTCTTGATCATGCCCTGTATCATCAAATCCTGAATCAAAACACTCATGTCCATCTACAGTAGTAATATCTCCAATCAAACATGTTTGTACCTATGTATGGATCCGACTGTAAGATTTCCCTAACAACCTGGCTTCCAATGACCATCACCAAGTACATAACCAACCAAAATGCACATTTTTCCTCTTAATTTTTGGTTGCGTCCAACACTTATCTAAACCATTATTTTTCTTTCCACAAAATCTACATGGGTGAAGATCAAAACATTAGAATTCCTAATGTCCAACTCGGTGATAGTGTTGGCACTGTACAGGTTCATCGTTTAACAAAACATCATCATCATCCTCAATACATGTATCGTCATCCATATCAACATTTGCATTAGCACCTCGATAATCATCCTCTACATGTTCCTAATCCATATCAACCTGTACCTGTTCCTAATCATCACCTTCATATTCATCCTTCCTATCAGCATCAAACAAATATCCACCACTCACAAATTTGATTGGTTTGGAATAATTAGGTATATGAAAAAGGTCACCATAATGATCTTTTTCTTAGCACAAATCACATTTGTTTCATTTAAATTGAACCTCTTCCCAAGGTCGAACAAAATTAAGCTGATTTTTATGTTGATCTTTCAATTCATTCACTTTATCTGCTTTGTTGTTAGTGTCTTCAGTCAAAATATACTGAACTGGTTCTCATAATCAACGGGTATATGTTTGCTATTTGATTCCTTATTGATATCATTTTCATCTTTTTCGTTTGATTTACTATCAAACAATGGATTATTCTGAAAGAGAATGAAATAAGGATTTTGATGTCGAACAAGACTTAATTCATTTGTTAACAAATTGTTTTGAACATTTAACATGTCCATCTTTCTATGCATCGCTTGCAGAACAAACAAAAGTGTTCCTTTGTTCAATGAAATTGTGGGTCCTAGATTTGTGTCGATTAATGTGTCAAGTTGATGAAACAATTCTTCAATTTTTTCCATTCTTTTAATGATATATACCGATTTGAGGAAAAGTGTGTTTCCAATTACTTATGCTTGTGTACTTTTTATTTGCGGCCTTCAAAAAATGAGAATGCTTTTATGTGTATGATTAAAAACCAAGTCATAAAAACTAAGTCACTGCAACACATGTACAAAGTTCCTAAGACCCCCTTATTCAATTTCGGGCAAGTCTAGAATACAATATGAAAACTTCAATTTTATTAAACAAAATGACTCCTAATAACTCCAAAAACGCTTTATCCAAAAATATTTTAAAAACACCCTTATAACTCCTAAAAGCATCACCCCATATAAAACACCCTTATAACTCCTTAAGATTTTGTAAAATAAACAAAATGCTTATAACTCCTTTTGGAAATATCCTTATATCCCCATTACAAACAACTCATGACAATGCCAACTTATAACTCCTTTACAAACTATTCTCAAAATAAACAAGTGTTGCATGGCAGCGGATACCTACCGAGGTTAGGTTAGATTGGTACATCGATTATATGTTAGAAGCATTGATATGTTAAATGCGGGCATGTGAGGATTTGATATCTTAGTGTATTGATATGTTAAATGTAGAGATTTATTGTTGTAGTTATTTGAGATGTGAGAATTTGATATCTTATTGTTTAAAAGAAATAAACTTGAGCTTCTCCGGTGAATGTGGATGGCAGAGGATGGAGTTTACATATTAATCATCTTGTTGCTTTGCATTTTTTTAGCGAAAGTCGAGTCTGTGTTGTCTATTAATTGTAATTTGCTATCATGAACCAATATTTATGTGCCCTTAATTTTTTTTTAAACTGTCTTGCATTTCGTTACTCTTTTGAAAGAGTTTAAATCTCACTTCTCTTCTTAATTTTTCTCTTCCATGACTCTGTCAAAATGAAAGCCCCTCCTTATATGCTAGGAATTGTCTTAACTTCTCTTCTGAATTTCACTCTTCCATGGCTCTGTCAAAATGAAAGCCCCTCCTTGTATGCCAGGAATTGTCTTAAGTTTATCCTTGCAAACACAGGAAAACAATATAAAACAACCAAGTACTATCTATGAACCATATATTCTTATCATATGTTGAATCTAGAAGCATTCATGCCGCTCAATGTGCAAACTATCCCTCTATGCATGACTAATATAATATAAAACTAACTTTTAACTGATGTCAATGCATTATTTAGATATTCAAAATAGACAATCAAAGTTGCAAAGACATACTAGGCTAAAGCTCTATACATATTTCCTTTTTTATTATAATATTTTGTATATTCAAAATAGACCATCAAAGTTGCAAAAGACATATTAAAGTTGCAAAGACATATTAGGCTAAAGCTCTATACATATTTCCTTTTTTATTATAATATTTTGTATATTCAAAATAGACCATCAAAGTTGCAAAAGACATATTAGGCTAAAGCTCTATATATATTGCCTTTGTTATTCTAATATTGTTACAAATTATATTAGCGGATTCATGGTATATTTTCATAATATTTTCAAATTTATGGTATTAACATTATGTGCATCATATAGAGGCAATTTATGAAAGGTCGGATAGAAGTGGAATTAGCAGGGAGTAGCCCCAGTTCGGTCCATGATGCGAGATAGATATCATTTGTTCTACTTTGGCTCCTGTGTCTCATTGTTGTTGTTATGCTCCTCTTCATCACTGAGTAAGATTGATTGTACAACGCCCGTGAATTTGTCTGTAATACACAGGTTCAACAAACACAACTTTTTGTTTTGTATTATTATTATAGTGTAGTTAGATTTGTGCTCATCCCTATGTTGCTGGGTATAAATATCGATATGAAAAGGATCCTATGCCTGGAAGGAATGTGCAAAAAATCTGAACACGGCACTGTGTTGGTGAAGGAAAAACAGGATCAGGTGAAGGGCTTTAGTTGAGATTTGAAAATCAAGTGTGAGTTCAATTTCAACAATTCAATCCCAGGCTTATTTAGTGTACAAATTTAAAAAGTATGGCAATTGGCAAGATATTTGTATCCTGAATGCTTCCTGAATTTTGTGAAATGTATCAGGTATGTTGCAGAAGCAGCAACATGCTTTAAACCATTAACACTCAATTTTAGAAGCACCCCATCCCATTTAAAAAGAAGAAGATTCTTCCAGAAGGTTAATTGGTTGTCAATGTATTAGCTTTGACATGGTCAATGAGAACTATCTATTTCCACTAGATGAGAGTGTAACATAAGAAAATGTCCAAGCATCAAATTATGACACTGTTAAAGAAGAAATTGCCACAGAAACTATTTATTGCTTAAGCTTAGTAAAAAAATTACTGATGGATGAATTTCATTGCAAGTAATATCTGCTTGGGAATCCTGAACACAAATGTTCTACGAAAAGTCCTAACGATTACAAGCTGAAACAAATGAACTCATGGATATAAGAAAGGGCAGACCTCAGTAGATGTTACCAGACAAGAGCAGCACGTCGATTTGAAGACCATCTATGCAAACGCTTTTCTAGTTAATGCCCATTTTCCAAGCTGGTTAATGCCCACTTTCAAAGCTATAATAACAACAGCCTGTGGATTTTAAGACAATCTATGCAAGCGTTTTGTAGGTTAATGCCCACTTTCCAAGCTATACATCGATAGTTTTAATTAAAGATAAATTGCATGCACGTTGGTGGGCGTCACAATTGTTTCATGCACCACTTGGTCTGAGTATGATTGATACGTTGTTGGGATGTGTGGTGAATCGGTGATGTACAAGTCATGGTGCCCAGACAACTTCCACGTTAGCATAGTACCATGAAAACTTTAAATAACTTTCCATTTCCCAAGGCCACAAATTCGTATCCCATTTCCCAACACCACATTTCCCAAGGCCATGATTACCTGTCAATAGCAATAGCTCTGGCACTGAAAGGAGCGTTGGTCCAAATAGGTACAAAGCCAACTTATTCAATAGGTACAGAGCCAACTTATTCAGTTTACCAAGTTTTGCTAAGTCACCTGGCTACGATTTTTTCTACGTATGCTCGGCCTGCTCTAACCCCAATTAGTTAAGTGGTATTACAAAGTTCTAAAATACAAACATTCGATGAACAAACATCAATGTAAATTGAAAAACAAATCTTAAATAACAATATGCTTACTCTCTATCTTGTTTGTATAGGTTGTGGGATATTTCCAAGACCGCAAACGCAAACTACACTAGACAGAAGCTCCTTCAAATTGTCTCAAATCTCTTTCAAATTGATGAAGATGAAGACTTCAAAAGCTAGGAGGAAGAAGCTTAGGAGGAAGCCTGGACATTAGTTTAGTTCATGCAAGAAGTGTCAGTTTGTATAGAGTAAGAATTGCTAGAAGTATTGTTTGTAGAAGCCCACCAGAAGGATATTTGTTCTTAGGGAGATATGTTCTTAACTAGAATCGACCGCGGTCAGAAGTGCATGGTGTTGCTGGAGACCAATTGTCATGGTCCTTCAAGCCAAAAATAGATCACAGGCAAAAGAAATGAACATAACTCTCATGGTCCTTCAGTCCAGAAATAGATGACAGGCAAAAGAAATGAACATGAAATATGTGAACAACATATATTTGAACAACTACGTTGCACCAACAACATCTTGGCTTGCAGATTTCCTCAATGACTCATTCAACATATGCGATGGAGGCAATGTGTGAGGATTCAAGACATGCGATGGAGTCAATGTGTGAGGATTAAGGACAGGCGGTGCATGAAGATCGAGGGGCGGTGTAGTGCATGAGGGTAGATATCTGTTTGAATGTTAGTTACAGCATAGGCAAAATTAAAAGCAGGAGTCTATATTAATGTAATGTTTCAATGTGACTAGTAGTAACAACATGTACCTTGTTCCAAATGCGGATACAATCCATAAGCATAAGAAGAAAGTTGGAGGAGCATCATAAGCATATGCAATAGAATGGCACCAGCACTAGCAATACCAGACGTATATCCAATAGAATAGCACATGCACTAGCAATACCATTCGCATATACAGTAGAATGACACTAGCACTAGCAATAGACTTATTGTTATTGTTCGTATAGGCAAGATAGAAAAGCACCCAACAGGATACTAGTTTGCAACACGACATGAGAGCAAGAGCAAGGCCAAGACACCCGGGTTTGTAGTACAGTTATTGTTATTATTTCTTGCAGGAAAAATGGAAAGAGCACCCAGGTGGATACTCTGCAAGATAACATCAAAGCAAGGGCAAGGATATTAGTCTAATTGCATTGCAACTTGAAGAAGATGGTCGTAGGCACTAGTAGCGATGATAAGCTGATAAGGCAGCGGAGGCGGTGCAATTAATTGTGTGCAAGTAGTGCCAAAGCGGTTTGTATAGAGATATGACATTATTTAATGCCGATTTGTACATAGATATGGCATTATTTAATGCTCATTCAATGTTCTTAGTCGACATAGAGCTTTCCACCGTCTGCTCAATAACAGTGATAAGCATTGGAGACAAATGAATTAGAATATTTAGAAAAAATGAAAACAAATTATTCTCCAATGTAAGAATTAGGAATATTGACATAAATTTTTATTCAAAGCAGGAGTTGACCAAATATCGAATACAATATATACCAAGCCACTTCTAGAATACAGTATATATAAGGCGGTGCAGCAACTGATAGGTTGATGAGACAGTCCAAGCTTTTCCTTAATGACGTCGCTTCAGCAATCAACACGATTTTCCTTAATGCATATGCGCAACCACTTCATCCTTATTGGAAGCCCATTCCATAGCCACCTCTTGGAGTTGATACTTGTCATTTTTAAAAAATGATAAAATATTATAAAAAATAATATGTCTGCTATTTCAAACATTTACAACGGCATATATATAAAACTATACAAATTAGACTAAAAAGGGATTTGCACTTTCAAAGATTTGATGCCCATCTTCAATAGTGATGAACAGCCATTTTAGAAAGTTGGTGTTCAACCCCAGGAATAAGCAAGCAACCATTTATTAGTGTCATTCATCGATCTCTTTCAAAATTTTGGTTCACCATTGCTCCAAAGATGGGGAAATGAAGATAATATATGTATGTGTGTAGTCTAAATATTCTATGTTTTCAACCTTTTCTGAGCATATTTCCTATCTAATTTTGTTCGTATTACGATTGGAAATCTTTAAAAAATATTAGAATTACATATATTTGCTATGGAAATTGCATAATTTGGGTGCCATGGGGGTATTTGAGGGTGTTGAATCTATTTATGGATTTAAAAATACAATTTAAACACGTAGAAATTTGGATTTTACCAAAAAAAGTTACTGGATTCCGACCAAAACCCACCCTAAAGTCTAAAATGTAGAATGAATAGACTACTCCTATATATATATATATATATATATATATAGACACACACACACACACACACCAGAAAGCACTGGCTTAGAATTTGCTCTCCTTTCGCATCTTACTTCAAAAAGACACTTAAAATACCTCATTGCAATTTTGAAACTGTCATTGAGCTTTTCTCTATCAATGTATGCCTTTCAAAAAAATTCTCTCAGTGGTGCACTCCATGCAGGAACATCCACCTACAGTCTATGTTTCACAATGGTGATGAGATCCATCTTAAAGGGGATCTACCAAGGGCTGAGAGGGATCAAATCTCTCAAAGTGCAAACCCTTTTTTAGTCTAATTTGTGTAATTTTATATATATGTCGTTGTAAATGTTTTAAATAGCCAACATGTTATTTTTTATGATATTTTATTATTTTTTTTAAAAGACACGTGTCAGCTCTAGGATGAGAACAGAAGGAGTTACACATCTCTCTCTACTGGGCTGTAGAATGCGCCTCTTGGTAGGAATAAGCAAGTAACCATTTATTACTGTCATTCATAGATCTCTTTCAAACTTTTGGTTCACCATTGCTCCAAAGATGGGGAAATGAATATTATATATATATATATTTATATATATATATATATATATATATAGGTGTAGTCTAAATATTCTATATTTTCCGTCTAATTTTGTTCATATTCCGATTGGAAATCTTTAAAAAATCCTAGAATCACATATATTTAATTTTCTACGGAAATTGCATAATTTGGGTGCCATGGGGGTATTTGAGGGCCATGAATCTATTTATGGATTCAAAAATACAATTTAAACATGTAGAAATTTGGATTTTACCAAACAAAAGTTACTGGATTTCGATCAAAACCTACCATAAAGTCGAAAAAGTATGAATAGACTACTCATATATATATATATATATATATATATATAGAGAGAGAGAGAGAGAGAGAGAGAGAGAGATATTGATACACCAAAAAGCACTCACTCAAAATTTGCTCTTCAAAAAAAATACAAAATATTTTTACTCCTTTCACATCTTACTTCAGAAAAACACTTAAAAAACCTCATTGCAGTTCTGAAACTATCAATGAGCTTTTCTCTATCAATATATGCCTTTCAACATTTTTCTCTCAATGGTGCACTCCATGTAGGAACCTCCACCTAGAGTCTATGTTTCACAATGGTGAGGAGACTTGCTTGATATGAAGTTCATGATTCTCTTTCACTCAAACTTTCTGCCAGTTACTCTCCGGGCCCAATGGGTCATAACCACATGATACAAGAAAGAAGATGGCGGAAAGAGGGCATAAGCCCAAGCAACTTTATTATTCACATGAACATAACTTGTATACAATGTTTACATATAAATACCTTCAATTGTTAAGTAACAATGAGGTTGTTAAGGACTTTATGATTAGGGACAATAATGCTAACAAACTATCTGGAAATAATGGAATACCCTAGTCATGCTCCCCACGAGTTGGTGTTAAACCCTTGGGTGTTTCAAAAACTTGTTGATGTTTAGAGAGAGCCAATTGCAAGTCCAGGTGAATGTCATGTGGGGTTGTGTCCACTACATGGATTGCATTGAATTATGCAATAATACCTGAGTGGCCTTCCTTCAGTAACTTTTCCATTCAATGGGAGGTGATAAATTTTTATGAACCTAAAGTATGCCCTTTGATATGATGTGTGTGCCCTTCTTGAGTGAAGATTATATATAGGTCCTTGAAATCCATGGTGTCCAATCCTAAAGTCCATAGCCATTCTACCCCCATAACTATATCACAACCACCCATTTCAATAGTGGACATGTGTGTTTTGGGATGGTAGTCACCCATTAGAAGTTCACCTTTTCACATCGACCCCCACATTTTATCACACCACCATTTTCTATCATAATTGGAAAATTAGCCATAGGTCGTACATAGCAATGTGTTTCTCCTGCCACTCACTTATGAATAAACTTGTCGATGTTGCCACTGTCAATGAATACAATTACTTTCTGGTGCTTGATGTATCCTATCAACTTCAATGTTTGGGGTATTAAGAAATTTGATAAGGCGTGGAGAGAAATTTGGGGTTTCACCCCATGGGCTTGCAAAGTTTTGTCATATTTTGTCACCAAAGCAATATCCTCCACTTACGGTTCTTAAGTGCCTTCAGTTGATATGTCTTTTGGGTGATCATATGGGGATACATCCACTTGGAATAATTTATGTTATTAATATGTATTCCCTTTGAAATATCATTAATCACAGTTATAGCAAAGTCCAAGGTGTTGACAGCTTTTGGATTTTTAATGGAAGTTTGTTTGAGGTCTTGGGAGTAGGAGTTGTGGGAAACATAGTGTGAATGGAAAATGAAGGTCTTTTGGTTTGGACTTACTAGTGCAAATGGGAAATGAAGTTCTTTTGGTTTGGGTTGACTAGTGCAAATGGGAAATGAAGGTCTTTTGCTTTTGGCATTAATCACCATGTCTACTTCTCTATCTCTATCACGAGATTCCAACCATGTTGTGGGGCATTTCATTATGACATGTCCTCGAATTACCTCTCTGAGGCCACTGATGAAGCATTCCCCAAAAAATGAACTGAAAAGATCATATGTGCATATTGCTAATTGCTCAAATGTTGTGATATAATTTATAACTGTGTCACTCTAGTGTAGTTTAGTCAACCATTCCATGTAGTGAGTGTCACATTATAAATGATCATGAAGGATCTTCACAAATTGGCTCCAAGGGACAGAGCGACAATAATATTTCTAGTACCATTGCCACCATTACCAATGTTCTAAGTCTAAATATAAGACCCCACTTTTATCTTTTGGAGGTCATCCTTAATGGCATGGAGAGAAAATTATTGTTCCATTTGGGTATCCCAATCCGTGCAATCTGAGCCATCAAATTTGTGCATGTCGACCTTTATAAAATAGTGCTATGAGTTGTTATCCTAGAAGGGTGGAGGCTAGGTTTCTAG
Source organism: Larix kaempferi (assembly GCA_027924585.1). Lineage (NCBI taxonomy): Eukaryota > Viridiplantae > Streptophyta > Pinopsida > Pinales > Pinaceae > Larix > Larix kaempferi. Next base: position 6,917,716 of record BSBM01000450.1, on the reverse strand, counting down.
AAAGAGAGTGTAAGAGCCTTATTCTTTATTTACAAATGCGTCGATGGTTGGATCCTCTTTTGTGGGAGCTAGACCCACATGTTTAGATATGATATTCAACGTTTTTTGTTGGTTATCCATTGATGTTGATCTAGTCAATTGAATGCCTCAAGATCATGACTACCGATTCAAGTTCCATAGGTGATTTGGGCAGGTTTGTTGGGTCTCTATTTTGGCACAATCTGTGACATCCCTAAACCCCATTTTTGCTCATATGCCTCATCAATTGCCTATTTTGCAACCCCTATTCAGTCTATTATGTCCTAAATTACATTTAATGCATTATTTGGGATAAGAGGTAACATTTACTGCCTTGTACTTACATTTACTCTATTTTGGTGAATTAAAATGAATTAAAGATTAATCTTTGGCTAATGACATTATCAGATTAAGTTCTTACAGCATACCAGTAGTTTCGGTAATGACCTCGATGGTTGGGATACTTCTGACCTTCACGTATCGAAGAGGAAATATTGAGTTTGCAAAGAATTGCATCAACATGGATTTCTATTGTCCAGATATGTGTGGGATTCACTAAAGATTTTCCAGCTCCAAATACATGACTTAGTCAACCAGTCCTGTAGCGCGAGTATACAAGATGAGATTTCATGCTTTGTTCATGAAATCTCCCGACAAGGATGAGTCATTTTTCCTTGGCTATTTTTACTCAATAGTTATCACATGTAACTTCCCCTCTATTGTTAGTATGAAATCACTTGACATCGCAGATCTGTATCGTGATCTTGTAGCATTATGTTTCTACAATGTAATACTTATAAATAGCAACATAGAATATAGTGGGGGAGTTAGGCTGGAATGTAGAAGAACATATTTGGAGATCTAAACTCTGTACCTGTTATGATTTTAATAAAAGACTAGTTTTCATATTTGATGTGTCGGTGAGTTGAGTTTCTAAATTAAATAGGGGTTTGATCCTGAGAGAAGGAAAGGCCCCCTTCACCTCAAGGACAACACCTGGTTAGGTTTGTCATATGCATACTATTTTGTGTGTTATATTTACTCGGATTATATCGCTACAGTTTAGTTGCAATTTGATAGGGTTTCTATTTCATGTAGCAGACCATTGATAAGATGTTGATGAGCATGTGAATGATTGAGTTGTTAGTTGTTTTATTTGATAAATAGAGTGAAGTCTATTTCCTGTAGATATTGCATCTCAATATTCTGATCTTTATCAGTCGGGGGGTTCTGCAAAAAACAGAGTATACTATGAATAATAGAAGTCATCATAGTTGCATTCCTACAGTTAACTTGTTACCCTTTTTAGGAATGATTGATGAGTGATCCAAGTTGAGGGATGTCACTTACATAGATTCTTATATTTCAATTCCAAGGATACATATCTAAGCTTGATATTGTTGTAGATTTGAAGGAGTATTGTTAGTCATAAGAGTTTATGTTGACCTGTGTTTCCACCACTGAAATATATGAACAATGAAATATTAAGATTCATGAGTAGTATCTCTTGTAAGTTAGACAAAAAGGTTGTTTTATGTTGAGTGGTATTTTTTCGTTTAATCTATTATGAGTATGAAAGTTATCCATGTCATTCATTGAAATGAGAAAACAAAGTATGGTCGATCATTAAAGATTATTATTGGCCTGCACCCCTACCTTAGAAACTCATTGATGAAAATGTGTGAAAAGGATCTTATGAACAATTGAAGTAGTGTTACTTTCAGGTTTTGGTTTCCAGTTCATTTATTTCTAAGTTCAGATCTATTTCATCTAGTTCATTTAATGAGTCTAACAAAGTGCATGTCAGCCATATGAATATGAGTTGATCTTCTTTTCTACCCAGGGGAATCATAAATAACTAATGGTTTTGATCATAAAGTTTGCATTTTGTAGTTGATTTGTGTGATGTTTGTTAGGATTCACTAGTGTGATAACTTATTCCTGCACATATAGTGTTGTCACTTCATAATTCTTACAACCCTTGAATTGATGAAATTAATGTAACAGGAATTAAGGTAATCAATTTGACTAACAACATCCATGTTTGGTCAATTGTGAGTGTTAACCAGGGGACCACTTATGATATGGAAATTATTAACATCATCTTATCTCAAAATGACCAGTGGCTAAAGAGAAGTCTTTTGACATGTACTGCCAATTGTTGTATTGTTGGGTGTTGGGTGAGTCCCAAGTTGGATAAGTTTTGTTGAGCGAGGCTCAAGCGCAACAGCTTTATTAGCAGAAGTACATGTTAGGTGAGGCCTAACACTGGCCAATTTACAACTACGCAAATCCCAGGAGTAGGGTACGGGGCGATGCGAAGATGGTGGATAGGAGCCTGCCTCCTTAGTAAAGGCAAAGTACAAAGGATGGTCAGGGTAGTTGGAGCAATTAAGGAAGAAGAAGTGGACTAACAGCTATAGCGACGGAGTTAAAGAGGTAGAATGGTGTAAAGGATGCACCATCATACAATTAGCGCCATGCAGTTAGAGAAAGCAGCTGTCAGAAGAGTGTCAGATCCAAGTATGCGGCGCAAAGGACAGCTGAGGACAAGCAAAGTAGCTGAGAAGTTATGGCAAAGCATGGTTAGTGGGTTAACCACACCGTTTTGGGCGATTTAAGGGTATGGGGTTTGGGCCCATAATTATTGTAAATATGTGACCTTCGGGCACAATCTAAAAAAAGGGAAATTTTGTATAGGGAAGGGTTGAATTTTGGTTGGATTATTGTTGATTGTGAGTATCACCTTAGAACATCAAGAGCGAAAGAGGCTATGCAGCTATGTGTGCAAAGGTCCATTGTAGAGAAGAGTCTACAGCTGTGTGTGCAGACTGGAACTGTTAACCCTTCCTATTAATATAAAGAACAGTTCCCGTGGACGTATCTCCCATCTGGGGGGTAAACCACGTAAATACCTGTGTTATGTGATTGCATCTGTGAGATTGTTTCATGTTAATGTATGTTTACGCTTTTATATGTATTTTCATGTGTATGTTGATGAGAATAATATGCTAAGTGGTGAAACACACATAACTGAATATGCGAGTAATCATGAATGTGTTGAATGTGTAGTTTCATAGGTAACATTAAACCAGCGGAGTCTATAGTGTGTTTAACTACCTAAGTGCATAGTCCCAAAGTTGTGTAGTTGTATTCGAGGTATGTGTGAAGTAGGTGTGACTTCACTCAAAGGACCGATTCCATATCTGCGCATCACCAAGGTTACAGAAACATGCTTCTGTAATCACCCCATAACTTCTCCTCGTGTGAGACCTCAACCTGCGTGTAGGTTGTTGCCGAAAGGGCCGGTGAAACGGGGTTTTGTTGGGTCTCTAACTACGCAGAACCCAGGTCAGCCTAAGAAAGATAAAGTGAACCAACATTGGGTCCACAAAAAAAGGGTTGTTATAGGTGTATATCAACACTATCGACATGATGCAAGGATTATTTTGAGATAGGTCTCCAACAACAGTGTTAGTGGATCCCCAAACAAATTTCAAATTCTCAAATTCCTTGTGAATGCAAAGATGTAGGAATTTCGTTGTTTGCTCATAGAGGATAGGGTTTCCATGCTCCTCAAGACAAGAGAGTGTTAGGTGTTATAGCTCTCTGATATACTTGCAGGGTCCAACAATAGTATTTATCCCAATATCTAAGGGCACTAACTAAGTAGGTTCAATTGTGCCCTTAGTCGTACTACCCTATTAACTAGGTACTAGAGAGCATTCTTCTCAATATTTGTGCTCGATACCACTATAGCAGCAAGATGGTTGATCAAATGATCTACAGTTGGTTTCATGTTTTCTAAGGGATTTCCATAAACCCGAGGGTACGTGTGTTTACGAACAATCTGTCAGTGCGGACACTAACCGATCTCCCTGGTTCGAATGATTCGGATCTAGAACAAAAACAGTACATAATGCAAAAATCTTTCCTTGATTAACCAAACTACAAAAGGTATGGAGGAATGGTTTACCTTTTGATTGCAATGCTACCTCCTTGCTTGATGTAACTCCTAATATTCAGCTATAAGACCATGCACAAATAAGTGGAAGCATACAAATACTAGTAATATGCAATAGATTAGTATAAACTAGTAGTCAAAGAAACTAATTCTAAAGATCTTAACACAACAAGACTTTATGGAAAGAATCTGTATTACTGTAAATGAAAGAAATAAATAGGGAGAGATTAAAACCAAGCTTTGACATTGCAACTTCTTCCAAATGGTCCTTGCCTCAAAGAGCCAAGATTTTTCCTCCTAATGGATGAAAGGGGATGAGCTCCAGCAGAATTTCTCCAGCGTTTAAGTACTCTATATTTCTCATGCCTAGCTATGAAGAGAGGGCTTGTATATATAGGCCTAAAGGGATAGAAGAGGTTGAGAATTTGTGGGAGAAGCTCAATGGATCATCCCAAAAGGTAATGGGATCAAGTTCCACCTTTCCTAGTTCATAGGGATAAGCCTCCATGAAGCCATGGGTTCTAGAATCCGCTCGAAGCTTCTCTTTTGACTTTTAAACTAACAAAGTCGCACTTTGTCCATAGGAAACAGGTGTCTTTGGAGAGTGACGCACGTTGTCCTAAGGTAAAAAGTGTCACTGACGCACTCTGGAAATGTTCAGAGCACGTCACCAGGAGTTTGACGCACTTTGTCAACGTGCAAGATGCGTCGAGGTGACAACAAAGGGAAAAAGGATAACCACAACTCCTCCTTCAATCAATTGGGCTCAAGTGCTTTAGGAATCAAGACAAATGAAGCACACACAACTCATAATGACGATATTTTAGTGTAATAGAATTCCCCCCAAAGCATGAAGCTATCAAGATAGGATAGGTGAGGTGCTTTGAGATTATGGAAATTCGAGGGAAGGACCACCGGTTGAAGTGTCGAACAAAGACTTCTGCAGTGCAACCAAACTCTAAGATATATGTCTCAAATGACTAATAACATAGTTTCCAACCAATACATTCCAGATCCATGTGAGTACTTACTAACTAGACACAATCATGGTTACTGAATATAAGCGTAGATCCATGATTAGATAATTACACAGCCACTACCGATACAAGAGTGTATCCATGTGATATGACTCAAACAATCTCCATCGCAGCCTGGGTAATATACATAAGTTAACCCAGGGTCTTCAATCCGAACTCGCAATGATATGAATCTAACCATGAGATTACAAAGTGTTGAAGTCGAACATGGTAGAAACCACTTGATTACCGGTCATTGATGTATACTGCTAACAAGTGCGAGGGAAATCATCATTAATGTCAATGATCCCCAAGGTATCATAGTACATACCACCGAATGTAAATTAATGAGTTGAGGTCGAACATTCAGTGGAATCTTTCAATCAAAAGTCAATGATGTAAACTTACTGTTGAAAGTGAGGTAACCTGCCATTAAGGCATGTAGGTCTAAGGTGCATGACTAGTTTCAAGGTTCAATCCTTGGATGATGAGTTGAAGTCGACAAGGGAAAACCTGTCGAAGGAGGGCCATGATGTTTCCGCCATCATCGACACAAAACAATATCAACGATGTTTATAGAGAGATCGGACTATAGAGTGACTTTTGAGGCTGACTTAGGGGTGACCGACACAAAGAGGGGTGCAACGACTGCAGAGGTTGACTCAACAACAAACTTCCCTGTGCTTCCCTTGAACATGGAATGGCATCGCTTGGCATCATTGACACGACGAGATGAATACCAAGACATAATACAAAAAATGGTTGATGCATTCTTCGGATGACCCAAAGGAGTATGATGACTCATAGAATTGCTGAGACTCGAGGACAAGCAGATTATCCAAGTGGTTTGAATTAAATGCAAAGGAGAGTCATGTTCAAGAGAGACTATAAACTTCCATTAATACAAGTGAATACAAGCTCTTTCCTTATTCCCCATCATGATTTATGAGTACCTCTTTGTTTATTAACGAGCTTGAGGAGGGTAACAGATGCTCGATATAGCTCATCCTTAAGACGAGTCCAATCTCACATGTTTAACAAACCTGAGAGAGGAGAGGTTTGTCCCTAAAAGGGCCATTCAATGTTAGATTTTAACAAGTCCAAAGAAGGAAAATTTGACGTCATTTCATATTTAGAGAGTCTGAAAGGACTAAAGAAGACTCCAATGAGGACTTTTTCGTAAATTTTAGTCTTCTCACCCGAAAAGGGAGAAACAATGTGAGAGAGAACACTTCTAGTCATGATTAACTAGAGTGTTCATTTTTCATAAATAGTCTCACTAGTCCAAAAGAGGGGTAAACTAACACCAGAAAGATGATCTTTCTAATACTTTTACCAGCGTGAAAGAATCAAGTTCGCTTGGAAATCTTTTCCTATTTAGCGAGTCTAAAAATATCTCAAAGGAGAACTCGAGGGGGGTTCCTTTTTTGTAGAAGTTTTACAAGCCCGAAAAAGAGATCAAAGCTAACTCAGTGACTTATTCTCATGTAATTATGAGCACGAGAAAGAACAAAGACTCAGCTCGATACCTTTTATACTTAGTTTTAATGAGCATGATAATGGTATCAAAAATGCTCTAAAACTTTTTCACACTCAATAAGGAGTATGAAAAGTCAACAACGGTCTCCGTCATAATCAAACGTTACTATCTCCAACCTGCAAGTTGCAAAACAAATTTTAGAGCTATGAAAAGGATTTAAAACAAAAAATAAGATCAACTATAGAAAAAACCCATGGAATAATAAAAATTAAAAAGGGAATATTCCATTTTGATATAAAAAAAGGGTGAATAGTAAAAAACATTTACCATTGTATTTTCACCAAGTTGAAAACTGGAAAAAAAAATGCCCTTCAAATCTCAAATTTGTGGTGAGGATTGTAGGAGCATCGGTCGACCATTCAGCTTCTCGTCATTTCCAAGTAATCTTAAACTCTCTTCCCTTCAGTTTCATGGTCGAAAAAATTATTTTTATGCATGTTTTGAGTGTTTTTAGGGCCCATTCCATAGGGGGGAATGTGCGCCCTGGGTGACGCACTTTTCACTTTCGGGAAGTGCATCACTCAACAGTGACGCACCCCCCGAATGGAATAAGTGTGTCGTTGACAAACTGTCTTCAAAGACAGGGTGCGTCGATGTAGATTGACCCAAAAATTTGGGAATGGGGCCTAAAAGATGATTTATTTTGCCATGAAATGGACCTAATACCCTTCACATTGATGTTTATGCACTGTTTGACACTCAAAATGGTTCAATGGAAAGAACGTGAGCATGAATTGGAGGATGCGCAAGTGGAAAACGATCCTCACTCCGTCAATGCTTTGAGAGAGTGTGGGTTGCTCAAATTCTTCCGTGTATAGGGGATGAGAGCCCAAATACAACTATTGGACTATTTGATTCTGTTGTGGGATCCAGACTAACAACACTTCAGAGTTGGAGCACACATACTCACTTTGGACATTGAGGATATATACTTTCTAAAAGGATTATCCATGCGTGGGGCCCCGGTGTCACTATTTGGACCTAGGGGTGGTGACTGGACCACCGAGGATCTTATTGCATAGTTCTACACTCTAGGTACACAGATGTTGGGTGGGAAAATCCCCATCAAGAACGTGCGGGACCGTCCCTTGAGGATCGTACTATTCACTATTAAGTGAGTGGCAGGCAGTAGGGCCCCACATCATGCCACCAAGGCTCACATGTTGTATGCCATCGAGTGCATGGCTCCTATGATGTTCAATTGGTACGAGGAGATCCTCGCAAACTTGAAAGAACAGTTGACCAAGTGTCAAAGAGGGGAGCTGAAGTAGTTTGGTTATGGCTCTATTGTGGTCTCTTTCTCCTTACAGAGGGTTCCCCTTATCCATCCCTAGGTAGAGATCAGTGATCTCGATCCGCGTGACCCACGTATGTAGCGGTGGACTAAGGTGATGGCCCGCCATGGTGGTGGCAGGCCCCTAATCACCTATGGACCTACTTTTTTCATATGGTTGCATAGCCAGCTCTTCATGGTGGAGGACTATGCCTATGCAAGGGAAGACTTCCGAGGAGACCCCGACTTAGTTCTTCTAGAGGGAGAGTAGTGGGGAGAGATGGGTAAGAAAATACTCTCTTGTTTTTATGCATTTTATGATTTTTTCAAATATTTTTTTAGTACTGATATCTTATATCTTTGCTTACACAGATATTGGCCCATCGAGACCGATGGGATCCTCACCCATCTAGAGGCGAGGAGTGGTTCATGAGATGGTAGTGGTTAGTCAGTAGGTTGTGGAGGAGCTAGATGAGTTGGAGGAGAACCTCCAACGGCTGACCGCAGATATTCCAGACATATCTATAGATGACCTTCTGTGAAACTATCAACCTAGGACTACTGGAGTTTCAGGTCTTTTTGGTCAGTTTCTCCACCGGGTGGCTAGGGCCATCATATTCTATCATGAGCACCATCCATGATAGTTTGTATATGCGATGATATACTAAAAGCCACGGCTTCATCTTTTTGTAGATGTGACATACTGAAAGCCGTGGGCTTCAGATTTTTTGTATCAGTACCTTTTGTACAACATTTTTCCAAACTTAATATAAAATGATTTCTAGCGGTTTATACAATGTGTCTTCTGTAATGTCCCTTATTAGGAATTTTATTAAAATTGCAATTTTCCACTTTTTTTCCCTAGTTCGACCTTTGACTAGTTTTGATCTCTAAGTCCCAAATTTGCCCCAAATGATCCCAAATCTTCTGAGAAGGTATATGAATGATATTAGAACATAAATATGTGTTTCAAGGATGACTTTGGACCTTTAAAATACTTCTTCAAGTCCTCTTTCAATTCTGATCAATGTAGGTAACTTTACTAGTGATTTTCCTTTGACTAGTATTGGTCTCTAGGTCTCAAATTGACTCCAAATGCCTTCAAATATTCAAGGAAGGTGTATGAATGATATTAGAACTTGAATATTATGTTTATTGATGACATATGGCCACCAAAATACCTCTGCAAACTCTCTTAATATTCTGGACCAAGTATGCAATTTTACTAGTAATTTGGGGTTCAAATCCCCCTGGGGTAAGTACTGAAAATGGCTTCCCAAATGCCTCCAAACCCACTCAAATTTATGAACAGAGGTATGTAATGTGTTAAGTATGTTATTAAAGTCTCATATGCACCATTAATTGATTATTACAACTGTTCTCACCCTCTCCCATTCAACTGCAAAAATCCCCAATTCGACCCTTGGGGAAATGGCACTATTTCACCTCCCAATACAACTAAACTGAGTAAAAATGATTTAAATGCTCAAGCACAGTACATGAAACTTGTAGAAGAAATCCATGGCAGTATATTGATCACAAATATATCAGAGAATCATCCATTCATTTGAAATCATCAGCATTACATTGATTCACAACAAGGTAGTGGGGAAATGACACTGTTCTTTCATTAAAATTGAGATTTATACATTTCTACTTGCAATTTCGACCTTAAAATTTCTGGAGATGAAGAATAGAGTATTTACTTCATATTACAAAAGAAATGGGGCATTAAAATCTTCCCCAAAGAGTACAATAGCTCACCAAAAATGCCCTCCCTCAAGGATCAAGAATATGCCATCAAAACTGGAAATTGTTGAAGGAGTGAGCTGCAATAGAAGAAACCATGAGCTTCCCTGTAGCTTACACCTGAAAATAAAGACTCCATTAAAGCTCCAAATTAAAGGTCTGAATGGCCTTTCCAATTACCAACTTGGATGGGAATCTTTCACCCTCGAAATTGGCTAAGGCAAGAAACTAGTCATCCACTAGCTCTCCCTCTTCACAAATGCAATTGCAAATTCTAAAATTGATCAAAAGCTGCTTTCCTTCTTTGTTATTGACATTTATAAAGTTCTAATGTCCTCCATGGGTCGAATTCCTTCCAAGAGACTCATGCCAACTCAAGTTGGGAAGAGATTCCAAAGAACACCACTTGTACACCAATTCCTAGTCTCCCACTTCCACCAAATCACATGTGGAAGAATCTTAGCTGCCCTAACACCCTTGAGCGCCCTCTTGGAGTCTATTTTTATCCCTGACATGTCATATATGTCATATGTCATCCTTCAGGTCTGATTTGTGTCATAGGTGTCATAGCATCTTCATCATTGTTGTCATAGAGCTAGGGAATCTAACCCAAGTGTCTCACTAGCTCCAAATTGCCTCTTCCTCTTCCATGGGAGTTACTCTTCCTCTATATTTCGACCTTGGATGATTCATGCCATGAATAATACCTTTTGGACTCCCCTAAGTATGTTACCATTCACCTTGAATTCGAATTGGTGAGAGAATGATGCCAAGTGTAGTGGGGACATCTAGCCATATGCGGGTCCCACTTCCTCCATGTGTCTTCATGATCAAATTCCACTTTGATTTTCACTTGTATATATTTATTTATCTCCTTTATTAAATATTTATGCCATTCTAATGTTCAAACATCATTTATTATCCCCATTATTCCAAATCCCAAAGCTTCCACCCCAAACCTAGGAAACTAGTAATTTTCCTCCTTGGCAATTATTTGAGCTTTAGCATCAATTTGACAAACTCTAATGAATAGGGCCAATGTTATTAGGCCATTTTGACCCAATGCCAAATTTGGGACATGACATCTTCATGATGGATATGGGTCTCATGTGTGTTTTCTTATACATTAATGGATAATTTACATGTCATGTCGATTATACATCTTTAACAAAAATGCTTACGAATGTGTAATGTGCCAATCTAATACGAAGATAGCCAATGAATCGACAATCGTGTTTATACATCTTAGGATATGTAAGTATTGAATAGACTCAAAAGACCTTTCCAAGTGATGTACTCACCGGAATAAGAGGAGTAGCGTAGAGTCGTGGATAGCGTAGAATCGGTTCAAATGGGAGACCACTAGTTGAGAATCCAAGTAGATGACAAGGTGGTCCACACCGAGAGAAAAAGAATCGGTCAACAATCCAATCACCGTGTGATATTTGATGATGTTATTAGTTGCAGGACCTAGGCAAGTTCCTCCTGAGATTATCAATTCACCGGCAGGGGAATAGAGTACCCAGGCTGTCGATGCGAGGTGTCGGGTGTGCCAACTAGTGCCATCCAAGAATCCACAACAGGTTTCCATCTGCACATCCAGGAAGAACATGGTATAAGTGACAGTCAAGATAACACCCTAACACACTAAAATAAAAGTGTCACACCAACACAAACACACGTCATATTAAATATATACAGAGTACTAATGCAAGATTACTTAAGCATAGTACCTCTTTAGGTAGAGCCCATTTTGTGGCTCCCCTAAGGATATTCTGTCATAAGCAACTAACTCATAAGCTCCCTTTTCCAAAACATGTTTTACGATGTACGACCCATGCCACATGGACTCAAGTTTACGAACCCCCAGCTTATCATGTTTTTGGTCGTATGTTGGGACCAAATCACCCTCGTTGAAGATACGGGGTTTTATAGATTTGTCATACTGAGCCTTGATGCGTTTTTTATGCGCTTCATTGGATAGAGCGGCATCACGGCGAGTTTCGTCGAGGCTAGATAAGTATAAGAATCTATATTCCTCAATTGTTGTGTTTGGTAAAAGTTCAACGACTAGTTTCAAAGACAGAATTTCGCACTCAATAGGAAATACTGCCTCTAGTCCATAAACCAACTGAAAATGTGTGAAACCAATGGCGGTTTTAACGGAATTCTGGTATGCCCAAAGGGATGAAAAAATCATCACATGCCAATTTGACTTGTGTGTGCCTAGCATGCATTGAATCATGGTTTTCAAGAACTTGTTAATGTCCTCTACTTGTCCATTTGATTGAGAATAGTAGGGGGTTGAGTTTACATGACGAAATCTCAACTTGGCGCTTAATTCATCTACCATCTTACTTTGGAAATGTGATCCATGGTCTGTGATGATGGCTTGTGGGACTCCGAATCTAGCGATGATATGATTGAACATAAAGAGTGCGGCTATTTCGACGTCTTCCTTGTATGTAGGCATAGCCTCGGCCCGTTTGGTAAAGTAGTCTACAACGGCAATAATATAACCATGCCCCTCGATTGAGGTAGGCTTAAAATGCATGAAGTCAATGCCCCATTTTGCAAAGGGGCCAACGACAATAACTGAATGGAGTGGGGCTGGGTGCATGCTCTTTTTATGATGAAAAAGCTAGCAAGGAGGACACTTCTTGACCACTTCCATGCAATCTTTGAAGATGGATGGCTAGTAGTATCCAGCGTGTAAAATCTTATGGGTTGTAGCCATCCCAAAGAGATGACCGCCACATGCCCTTGAGTGGCAATCATTTAAGATGTGCTCATCCTCCTCGTGAGTTAAAAAATGTCGTAGGATGGAATCAATTCCATGGAGATAGAGGGTATCACCGATGATCAACTAATATTTCACGTGGTGACAAATATGACGGCGTTCATCGCGAGATAAGTGAGGTCCAAAGCATTGTGTTTGGAGATACAAGGTGATATCTCCATACCAAGGGTCAGAAGTACTGATAAAAAACAATGACTCATCAGAAAGAGAGTCAATGGGCTCAAAATCTTGATCAATACGGGGCAAATAAAAAATGATCTCTGCGAATACTAATGACTTTTTAGATTTATCCTTTTCAAACTGGAGATCGAATCCTTGGAGAATCACAATCCAGTGTGAGTATTTTCCCCCCAATACCTGATGTGTGAGGACGTGATACATAGGGTTAGTATCAGCAGTGATGGTAGTAATTCAGAGTAGGATATAATGACAGAACTTCTGGACAACGACGGCTGCCAGAGCTAACTTCTCAACATTAGAATAACGGGTTTCAGAGTCTATGAGACCCTTACTAAGGTAGTAAATCACATGTTCATGCGCGTTGCTACCCTCCTGCGCTAAAACGATACCAATAGTTGAGGTAGATGAAGCAAGGTAGAGGATGTAATCCTTGGTGTAATTCGGTGGTTGTAGCACGGGTGCATGGGTAATAGTGTGCTTGAGATTGTTAAAGGCATTTTGAGCGTAGTCATCCCAATTGAATGGGACGTCCTTCTTTAACCATCACATGTATCCCTGTGTTTTCGTAGAAAAATTACACACGAAACGATGCAAGTAGTTTTCCTTCCCCTACAAACTTTGAAGTTTCGTAATGTTCGTAGGTGGGGGTAGGTATACAATGGCCTCTACCTTGAGGGGATCAATGAGGATCCCATCTTTGGAAATTATGAAACCAAGGGGACATCCGGACTCCACACAAAATATGCTCTTATGGGGATTTAAACGGATATTTTACTATTGACATCTGAGAAACACGGTCGTCAGATGATCAATGTGAAACTCACGATGATTTGAATGAGTAGGAAAATCATTGAGGTAGGGTTCCACAAAATCATTGATATCGTGAAAGGAATACAACATGGCCCGCTGGAATGTGGCACCAAAAATTTTAAGGCCAAAAGGTAATTTGTGATATGCAAACCTACCCCATGGGAAGATGAAAGCAGTTTTATTTGATCGACTGGGTGGATATCAATCTGATTATAACCAGAAAATCCATCCATAAATGAGAAGATGACACTTCGAGCATAGTTGTCAATAATTTGGTCAATAAATGGAGTAGGGTAGTTTTCCATAGGATGAGCCTTATTGAAATCCTTGTAATCAACGCAAACTCTGATGGTTCCCTTTTCTTTGTAACTAGGATGACATTAGAGACCCAATCTATCAAGGGGACAGGATAGATGAACCCAGCTTTAAACAGCTTTTCAATCTCTGCTTTCATAGCCGCAGTATTTCTAGGGTGTACTGGACGGAGTTTTTCCCGGAAAGGTTTTGCGTCGAGATATGTTTTGATTTCATGCACAACAATACCATGATCAACCCCGAGCATTTCTTCGTAGCTCCATGCAAATACGTCGTGGAACTATTTAAACAAGGTCGTATAAGTCTTGATTTCATTGGGAGAACAATTTTGGCCAATGTGGATGTGTTCCACGATGCCTGGTTTTACCGAGATGTCTATAGTGGTGGTAGGCATTATGTTTTCCAAATTCCCCTCGATTGTCGTATCCTAGGTAAGAATAGGAGATTGAGGGTTAGGAAAGACATTCGATGAAACAATAGTGTGAATCGCGTTCTCTACCATGTCTAACAGTGGTAGGAAAGATGATCGATAATGATGGTCTTCCCATGGAGGCTCATCCAAGCTCATAATCTCCATGACCGATTCATCAGAGTGACAAGTCTAGAGGAGATGATCTGATGATTGTGAGGATGAGTTCCATCGAGATGGCAGAGAGCCTCACTCAAATGCCACCAAGTGGTGGTCATCAGGTGAATCGGGAACCAATTGGATGGCCTCATAAGTGGCTTCAGTGGGGATGAGAGGCATCGCATCTCCAATCGAATCGAGGTGATTAAGATCGGGCACAATCCATTGGTATGTTGATTTAGAGGAGGATGGGATCATGGATAAGATCATGTTCACTGTAGAAAAATGTGATGGGGGATCAGGTGTTGGAAAGACTCCCATCAATGATGAGTATTTTGGGATTCCTACCCCCACACTCTCGTAAATTTGTGATGAATGTCCTAAAAGAGAGAGATTATCCGTTGGATGGGCGGTGGTGTCCGATGTACAAAAATCTAATTGGTCGATAGTGACAATTTTCCCATGATGGGTAAATTGTACAATGCGGAAGACAGATGATGCGACCACAGTCATGGCATATAACCAATTTTAACCAAGTAACAGGTTATAATCCAATGGGCCAGCAACTACTTCCACGTTAATGGAAATAGTCTTACCTCCCAACTCGACAGATAAATATTGTAGAAGCCTATGTGGTTGAAATCCACATCCATCAAATGCTTTTAGAGTGGTAGGGGAACGGTTCAATTCAGGAGAGCCGATGGCTCTCCATCAGGATATCGACATAATCGAATTAGAGGCTCCTTCGTCTAAAAAAGTACGATGGATACTTTTCCCAGAGACATTAGTGACGATCTGAAACGCCAATTGGTGGGAAAGCCTCATATTGAAATATTCCAATCTAAACATGGTAGTGTTAGAGGAATCTGTATCCACTAATCCAATCACATATAGCAGAGTCTTACGCTAATTGGGACATTTCTGTAAGACTTCAAGAGTCGACATAGCACAAGGAACTTGGGCTAGATCTTCTACAATATTGTAGTTTTGAGCGGCCTAGGCAATAGGGTTGAAAATGGCTTTTCGAATTGTGTTTTTTGGTGGATTCAATACTACATATGGTAGAGGTTTATCTATGGTCAAAGGACCTTGATGCAGAGGAATATTGGACATAGAAGTGGAGGATTTTTCAGTATTACCTCCATTGGATTCCTTGTCGAGAATAGAGTCGTATGTATGTGACCGGGTAGATAAGTTGACCATTTCACTCTACATCATGAGAACATGAGCGGTCGTGGAGGGTTCTACCTGAGAAGGAGTCTGTTGTTGTGCAACCATTTGTTGTTGTTGTGTGGGGAATGGGTCCATTAGAACTGCGGGTGGAGGGTTCCCTTTGAGAAACTTTTGGACTTCTTTACAATGTGGACATTCTTTCATGAAGTGGTCGTCACCGCACAGTAAGCAAGGATATTTGGCCTTCCATATCGGTTTTGTGTCATTAGGATCGAAATTTTTTTTATGTTCCTGCTAATTAGAAGGCTTCTTAGATTTTCCTTTGTTCTTATTTTTACCACTAGATTGATGAGATGAAGCAGATTGGACTGAATTCACGTCCACAGTGGAAGCAGGACTAGGTGATTGGTTGGTCTTGTTGCCAGCCTTTGACGAGGTTGGGTTGTATCCATATGGATCTGTGATCCAACCGATAGGGTAGCAGGTTGGGTATGAACGGAACCAATGATGCCATCGGCATGTAATCCCGTAGGATGTTTTGTTAGGTTATGTGTGGGGCATGTGGCATTAGTAATTATGTCTTATAGCGTGTCATATTGAGCATAGACTAAGTCTAAGTATTGAGCACACGATATGGCTTGTTCTTCCGTAATGGCCCCACCCATAGCAATGTCTTTGGCTATGATGGGTAATAATGACTTGGTAAACCAATTGGCTAGTAGTTGATCCAGAATGGGATCCCTAATGAACCGACGTCTTCTTCTCCACTCATGAATATGATCAGAAATGTGAGTGGAGGTTGATTAACGGAGAGAAGTCAAACATTGACAAAAGAGTGTGGTGGTAACTCGATGTACCACTTTGTGATGGTACTAGTGAGGGTTCGTTGAAAGAGCCTCAGACAAATTGAATCATCCATTAACGAGTTTGAGGAGCACCACAAATGATATGTCATCACATGGTTCTTGGGATCCTCGTCGAGTTTTCCATCAAATTTGGGTATGTCTAATGGTAACTTCACAAGAATGGGTGTTCAATTCACGCCATGTTGGATGGGATCGTTGGTCAAACGTGACAGGTCTGGAAGATCTAGCGTAGCCATAAATGGTAACTATCAGTTTGGTTGTGGATACTGGTAGTATTGATAAGGCATTTGGGTACTAGTAGGACTAAGGATCGATTGATCATAAGGTCCTCCGATAAAGGGTTGTCCATACGAAGGTGGTCTGCCCATGTTAGGAGGTGGACCCGATGGGGGGTCCTCCTCCAAAATGTGGGGGTCCTTCAGATGGTGGAGGTGGAGGTGGGAAAGGTGGTGGAGGGGGTGGTGGGCCGCCGACTGGGGGCCCAGTAGGTGGAACATTATTATATCCCCATGGGCTATTCGTGTTTCTGGGGTAAGGTGCTCCAGGATAAAGAGTCCCTGGAAAATTTTGACATGTCAATATATTATGATTACCTGGATATATATGTCCCCATGGGGGTTGGGTCCATGTAAATGGTCCCCCCACTTGATAAGCCCACGTAGGTTGTCCCATGGCTAGGAGTGAACTTCCAACCGTAGTGTAGTTCATGTGTGAAGGATATCCTTCACTTATACTTTGTCCCCTAACTAGAGGTTTCCCCCCAGTTAGATTTTGTCCACTACCTAGGGGTTTCCCTCCAGTTGAATGTTGTCCACCAACTGAAGTTTGCCTGGTAATTATGTGTTGACCACTAACCATAGGCTAACCAATGATCATATATTGACCACTAACTAGAGGGTAGCCTCCACTCGAATTTTGAGTCGGAGGTGGTGTTCCAGTTACGAAGTTAAGAGTAGCTGAAGGTTTCCCTCTAGTCATTGGGGTAAACTGGGGTGTAGAACCGACCGAAAGGTTTTGATGCGTACTAGACGGAAAAAAGGGTTGACCTGGTTCATATGTGGTCATATTAGGCACAGTTATTCTTGGTGAAGGGAGAGTAAAATAATGTATAGGGGAATGATGTTCAAGAATGGCTACCTCCGGGGTGGATTGGGGAGGAAACCTCTCGCACCTTACCCGCTCTCCAAGTGTGCGTAAATGCTCGATAATCTCATGAACTGGTGCAAGAAATTCGTTATTCGGAATAAATCGGGTAGGGTGCGGATGTGGTGGAGTCTCCATAATCGGAGGTGAACCAAAATCAGAAATGATATGTCCTAAGGAGGTCCCCCAAAATGATGCAGTTGGACCAAAATCAATTGTTATCGGGTCATCCGAGAGTCAAGCGTAGATCTAGTCAACAGCTCCAAGGTTACCTTCAAGCGAGTGATGAAAAGATGTGTCATGCGGAGGAGGTTGTTCCACCAACTATGGTCCCATAGGATCAATGATGGGTGGCTCTATAGGAGGATAAAAGTTTCCTCCTAATTCAGGGATAAGAATTCCTTCTTCGCGTGATCCAAATGTAGTGGGTTGAACCATGCTTGCTCCTGAGTTCTCCTCCTGGATAAGGGGATATTTAGGTGGAAATTTTAATATTCTATGGGATCTTCTTAAGGGTTGTTTATCCAGGGCGACTGATGAAATCCTTCTCCTAAAAGTATTATAAATAAATGACACACTTCATTTCCTACCAACCTAAAGCCACAAGAAAACTTATATGATAGGTGGGATCAAGGTCTGGAACATCACTGTAGTATCAAGGCATCGCAACTCGCGATATACTACAGGGTCCAACAGTAATAGTCAGCCCAATATTTCAAAGAACTAACCAAGGAGGAATAGGACCGTACCCCTGGCCGTATTACCCGACTACTTGGCAGTACGTTCGTAGTAGCTCCCCAAGTGTTGTTCTCGATGTATTGCCATGCCAAGACGGCCAATGGTTGACTCAGATGATTTCAGGAAACCAGTGGGGTCTCCCGATACACACAAGGTACGTGGGAGATCCAATTCGTATTAGTGTTTCCTAATGCACAATCGTACGACATGAACCTTCCTATACATTGTCGAGTACGTGAAGTACCTTTCTATATACCCGAAGGTACGTGAAAGGTTGTTCGATATACCGATTGGTATGTTGAAGAATTGCAAGTCCCTGGGATGCAGTGCAGGCAGATAGCGACAGCTGCTACGTTTTAAGACTCTGGAACACGTCTCTACCCTATCACACGAGTTTCTATAAAAATTTAACCTAGGATACCGCTTGATTTTATCTTATATGGTTAAGTGAATGCATGAAGTGTAGACTTGTAAAATAAACAAAATGCACAACTAAGCTAAATGAAGTGAAAGTTGTTCGTTTTTCAATGAAAACTAGCTAAAGGAAGGAGAAATATTTTTTTTCCGAGATTAAATGCACAAAGTACCCTTTTTACTTTCTTTTCCATTCAAACCAAAAGACTACAAACACTCTTTCATTTAATCCAACAAAATGAAAATAACATACCAAACCAAAAATATTTTTTCTTTTTTCTTTTCAACTAAGCTAGATCTATGAGCAAAAATGAAAAGATGAACTCCTCTTTTTTATTGCAATAACTCCAATTTGAAATCAAGGAATAAAAGAGGTGAAAGGGAAATAAAAAATATGAAAGCATTCACTAGCTTTTTCAATACTTCAAGAAGGCCTAAATTCACTTAATATTTTCAAGGAGATGAAGATGAACTTTTCAAAACCAAGAAAATGTAAGCATTCAACTCTTCAGCTCTTCAAAATTTTCTTAAACAACTATCCAAAGCATAAAACACTGTTCTCAAAGATTTCGAGCAATCCATTCGAAATGAAGAGAGTAAAGAATTTTTTTATTTTCCAAACTAATGCACTCAACAAATCTAAGAATGATATCACTTCTTTAATCTTGATTCAAAATACTAAAGACTACTTACTACTGCAATATTTAAACAACCAAAAGTTCTCAAGAAGTCAATCGCCCAAAAACGTAATACAACACAAAATTCACACCAAATTGCGCAAGAATAAAAACAACCTAGTTTTTTGGAGGACTTAGAAATCAGAGCTAGCAAATCAGAGATATTGAAAGGAGTCACAAGACTGGTTGCACTCGTGAGGGATTGAAATTTCCCATGACTTGAGAAACAACCACTTGACTGACTAGGACTCAAATCAAGCTCCAAATTCTGAAGAAAACCAAGGAAAAAGCACACTGAATTTGACAAATACTATGGCTGTAATGGGTAAGACACAGACCTCAAAAAACCAAGCAAAAACCAATTTTGTGGTATTTTTTGACCCTATGCACTAAGATTTGCAGGGTGACGCACCCTGCAAGTATACACCGAGTCATTGGAAGACCAATGACACAGGTTGCAGACAGGGAAAGCGCGTAAGTGACGCGGTTTGAACACAGACAAAGAGTGTCAGCGACACAGTCTGCCTTAAGGAAAAATGCGTCAGAATTATAGTGACGTAGGCACGGAATTGCCTAAGTGCGTTGGGAAAAATCCAACTTTGGAAAAAATTTAAAAAATCCCAAATTAAAAAAGGTAAATGGCTAAGCTACATATCCCAATCAGAGACTGGATCACCTAGTAACTCTCTCAGAAACAGATCCAAGAGAAGGATGCAATTTAGAGGCTATTGGAAAAAAACAAAGAAAAATAGAAATCACAATCCAAACAAATCAAAGACTATGGGATATGTCCCCAGTACGGTCGCCAATTTTGTTTACGGAAAATACGTTAGTGCGGACACTAACCGATCTCCCTAGTCCGAATGGTTCGGATCTAGAACAAAAACAGTACAGAATGCATAAATCTTTCCTAGATTAACCAAACTACAAAGGGTATGGAGGAATGGTTTACCTTATGATTGTAATCCTACCTCCTTGCTTAATGTAGCTCCTAATATTCAGTTTCAAGATAATGCACAAACAAGTGGAAACATACAAATACCAATAATACGCAATATAGATTAGTCTAAACTAGTAGTCAAAGAAACTAATTCTAAATATCTTAACACAACAAGACTTTATGGAAAGAATTTGTACTGTAAATGAAAGAAATACAGAGGGAGATATTAGAACCAAGCTTTGACGTTACAACTTCTTCCAAATGGTCCTAGCCTCAAATATCCAAGCTTTTTCCTCCTAATGGATGAAAAGGGATGAGCTCCAGCAGAGTTTCTCCAGCGTTTAGGTACTCTATCTTTCTCCTCTCTAGCTATTAAGAGAGGGCTTGTATATATAGGCCTAAAGGGATAGAAGAGGTTGAGAATTTGTGGGAGAAGCTCAAGGGATCATCCCAAAATGTAATGGGATCGAGTGCCACCTTTCCTAGTTCATAGGGATAAGCCTCCACAAATCCATGGGTTCTAGAATCCGCTCAAAGCTTCTCTTTTTCCTTTTAAACTAACAGTGTCGCACTTTGTCCATAGGAAACACGCGTCTTTGGAGAGTGATGCACTTTGTCCAAAGGTAGAAGGTATCACCAACGCGCTCTGTCAATGTTCAGAGCGCATCACCAGGAGTCTGATGCACTTTGTCAACATGCAAGGCACGTCGAGGTGACAACAAAGGGGAAAAGGATAACCAAAATTCTTCCTTTAATCAATTGGGCTTAAGTGCTTTAGGAATCAGGACAAATCAAGGACACACAACTCATAATGACGAGATTTTATTCTAACAATGTGAAAGTGAGATACCATATACAAGTGTTGTTTGATGTGCTACTACTCGAAGGCATACCAACATGGGTTACAAGGGTGTCCAACTAGGTGAAACCTCTTGTATTTTCTGCATGTATTCTTCCTTGACCGTTGTTTTACCCACAAAACAATATATCCATATGTTATTTAAAGATGTTGGAACACATCTCTAGCCTAAAATAATTATGTAGGCATGTTGTCGTAGGAAAGTGCTTTAATACCACTTATAGTGTTCTTAACCCTTCAACTTAGAAAAACCACAAGATATACAAAGATTTATGATGAAAGAAACTATAAAGTAATGCAGAATAACCAAACGATAAGACAATAGAAAAGAGAAATTGCATAATAAACCCTTGTATTATGAGAATCCAATTAAAAGCAATGTTTACTTGCCTCTTAAGGTTGGGCGACCTTTCACTTGAACCAAACTCCAAATACAACAATACCCGACAAAACAATCCATAGCCTCCTAGCTCTTGAAAGAGGCTTGCCATGGCCAAAACCATGACTACTTGTGGTCCCATAATTAAAGTGCACCAACCACCTAGTGGGATTTCATTAGCAAAGAGAGCCTTTCACATTAATTAATTATCCACTTCCATCTAGTCAACCTTATTCAAAGGAGATGGCCACATACATTAGTTGACTAACTCCTATGTTGCCTAAATTAGGGAGGTTAGGATAGGACCCTAACACCAACCCATCCACATTGCACTTTTCTTTTATTCCTTAAATAATTGTGTCACTCCATTTGCTTGGGGGTGATAAGGGGAACCCTTCCTATGCTTTATTAAAAATTATTTCAATAATATGTCTATAGTGTTGTTCACAAAATGTTTCCCCTAATCACTAATTAAAGTAAGTTTACAACCAAATATTTTGATGATGTTTACATATATAAATCACGTTGAGACTTCTTTGGTGCAACTCTTTATTGGTTATGCTTCAACCCACTTCGTTAAGTATTTGCTTTTTGTGATGATGTACTTCACTCTTATTCTTTTCTCTAATAGGGGAGGGCCCTATAAATCAATAGCCTAAATCTCAAAATGGAGGCTTGGGTTAATCAACTATAAAGTCATCTCATCTTTGTGCAGTAGTATTACCATTATATGCCATTTATCATATTTTTTTAATCTTGGTTTTGCAATGTTTGTTTAAGGTACGCCACCAAAATCCTACTTGTAATATCTTTCTAGTTGTGGTGTCTTCATGATAGTGACCTCCTATAGGGAAATATTTGCTTCATCTATCATGTCTTGTCTCTCATGTTCTAGTGCGGATCTATTGAGTATGTCACCAGGTCCAATTTTGTACAAACTCCCACCATTTAGTGTACAAGAGATGCAACATTTAGGGCTAGTATTTTTTTTCTTGTAACTCTTGAAGAGATTTTTCTTGTTGCAAAAACTATATAATTTATGCTAAGTCTTTAGGGAAAAATTGAATTTGAATAGGGAGCATCAAGTAGGTCATCTTCTTTCCTTGTCAAATCCTCTCCAATCTCAATTCTTGATAGGTGGTCTCAGCCTACATGTGCCTTCCTTAGTCTCACTACAACTTTTAACTTTAACTCTTAGAACAATAGTAACCATCAAAAATCCTCCCTTGATTCACTGGCTTTGACCAGATATTTCAATACTTGATGATCAATAAAAAATACGAAGGTATTAGCCAACAAGTAGTGTCAAAGTTTTTGCAAAGAAAATACCATTCCTAGGTCTTCTCTTTCTATGGTCAAATAACTCTTTCCAAAATTGTTAAGTTTGTATTGGCATAATAGTTAGGATGCTCTAGGATAACTCAAATTACTATGTTTGATGCATCAAAATCCACATGGATCTTTTATTGTAGTTGGGGAATCTCAATATAAGGGACTAGCTTTTTATTTAAATTTCAAAGGGTTATTATAATTTGTTCTTGAAACAAATTCTGCATCATTGTTTAATAGTACACCCAAAGGGAAGGATATATTATAATAGTGTCTAATAAACTTCCCACAATATCCCATGTGGCCCAAAAATATTCTTATATGCTTAGGTTTTCTAGGAAATTTCAAGTCCAATATTATCTCTATTTTTTCCATGTCGACCTTATGTTGGCAGGCGGTTTGATGAGGAAATGTCGCAGTACTGCCGACGCTGCGACACATCGGATGAGGGCATGGAAGGAGTATTTAGTGTTTAAGTATACCGCAGTTGGCGGGTTTTGGGTCACCTTGACAACATGTTATGTAATGTTGAGTCAATTGTACCACGGTATGCGGGTTTTTGGGTCATTTGGACCGAGTCAGTTAGATATTGAGTCATTTGTCCATAGTGTCGGTTAGGAAGTCGTTAGTAAGTGGACAAACATTAAAATGGAATAAGCCTATAAATAGATGAGAGTTGTAATTGTTAGAGATATATAGAGATGAATAGAGGAAGGACAGGCGAGAGATAAGGAGATATATGTGTACGGGGATCTATGTTTTGCTTCTGGTATACGACTGCGACAATAATAAAATGATGATGTTTTGGTATGATCTTTGTGCAATGTTGCGATATATGAATGTTGTTATGTTTTATTGATGCAATATCTGCTTACTGTTGCTGTGATGATAAATGTTGCGACTAAGTAATATGTTATAATTCCATGTCGAATGCTTAAATTTTATGGTTAAGTACTGCAATAGAGCTAGCCCGTGCAGCCACAACTCTCCTCCTCCCTCGGCGGAAACATGGTTCCGTCTGCTCTTCCTGGATGCCTCGGGTGATACCTCATCTGCTCTGTGGGTGTTGTTGGGCAGGCTCAAACCTGCCCGGGCTGGTGTCCAGGGAGACTGTGGTATGTGTCGACAGTGAGGCGAACCCCTGTCAATTGAGGTCGCGTTGGTCAACAAATGGTTCCGTTGTCAGGACTGTGTACAAAGTGAAAGGAGGTCATGTTGTGGCACCCAACGAAGCCGGAGATACAGAGCTAGTTTGATCAAAAGTTGCAGGAGTTTGCTGAAGAAGAAAGCCGGAACACACAACTGACAGTAAATCACTGGCTGGGAAGGTATATCCATGACGGTACGCACGAATGGTTTTTCTGTGAATTGTCGGTCATCCTGTACGAATGGTTGTCAAAGCTGACCTTCCAAAAGAGGAATTTCCAGGGTGGTGAGCCGACGGCTTGGACCCCAGAATTGATTCAGGAGCTGCAGGAAGTCAATAACAAGGCATCGCGGGCTGTCGAAGTTTGGCTCGATAGCATATTGGAGCGATATATCACTGAATTTGTGGTCGACACAAAGAAATCCTATAGTGAAGCTGAAAGATACTTCTTCTGAGGACCAAGGGGAAGGTTTCTGCTGTCGCTCCAACTGTCGATTAAGATGCTAATCTACGAAAAGGGTATATTAAAGATGCACCTTGACACCAACTTGATCAGTAGACAGCCTGGGGGCGGAGGCCGTGGGTACCGTGACTATTGGGGATGGTACATGGAATGGTAAGGGGTAGATGGGTGCATACCATGAGGAGACTATGCATGAAGCCAAGGAATAAAGTGGTCTTACAAGAGGAGGAGGGAGGTTTCGACAGGAGAAGAGGCAGAGGACAGGAGAAGGTCCTGCTGCGATCAAACCGCAAAACCACGAAGGAAGACCACACGAGACGAAGCGACCTCACAGTCCTGATAGGGACGACCAAGCTACGCCCAGGATAGAGGCAGGACCAAACCCCGGCACCAACGTACCCACACCTCCACTCACTAACTCACAAACAACAAGAAATACCACTTCAACATTGTTAAATTTTGAGCATTAATTCACAATACTCTAGGATCTTCACTAAGAGAATAACATATACAGTATATCAATGCATGACAATCACAATAAGTATGACAAGCATCACAAGAATCAAAAGCATGAGATACAAGAGACACAGAGTTTCCGTGGGGAAAACCCTAAGGTGAAAAACCCCACAACTTCCTCAGAGATAGAGAGAGCAATGGCTCAACCAAAGTACAACCAAAATACACTGAGATAGTCTCCTAGTAGCAGATGATCCTCCTCCTCACTAGTGCGCCACTTTCTGAGTGAGAGAGATATACTTTTCCGAATGATCTAAATAGAGATCACCTGATCTCTATTTATACTAACCTGTTTGCCCAGTGACCTTATGGGGCCGACTTGTCTAGCTAGGTACATCCACATTATAATATATATATTTCAGGGCCGACCCCACACATGGTGGTCTAATAACCCATCGGCAAGTACACACACTTGCAACACTTGTCAATCCACATGACGACACTTCCTTATAGAGGAATAACACATCTCTAATAAGGGTACAATAAATATATATGAAATACATTCCGAAGTTACATATACATCAACACTTCCTCTTAACTAGGAAGGTATTTCTCGACACAGATCTGCTAGACAAGTCTTCTTCTCGGGATCATCGTCATCGTCATCGTCACTGCTGCTGCTATCTCAACCAATCTCTAACTCTACTCGTCATAGGAAGTTCTACAGAGCCAGTCCTTTTTCATACTGGATGTAGGCCCACCACCTGCAGGTCTTCGTCATCACTGGCCATACTGTGGAATCCTCAGGACTTATTACGTGTGTCACAAAACCTCGAAAGAGCATCCCAGGCTGTTACGAGAACGCGGCTCTACCTATAGGATCTCCCAGGGCCATATTATATGTGACCTCACCATAAAACCTCGCAAGAGCATCCCAGGTTGTCACGAGCACACAGCTCTACCTATAGGATCTCCCAGGGACAGATTATATGTGGTCACCACAAAACCTCGCAAGAGCATCCCAGGCTGTTATGAGCACACAGCTCTACGTATAAGATCTCCCAAGGACAAATTATATGTGGTCATGGAAAAACCTCGCAAGAGCATCCCATGACTTATTACGGGCACACATCCCAACCTATCGGATCTCCCAGGGACAAATTATATGCCATAGGACAAAACCTCGAAAGAGCATCTGCCAGATATCCTAGGCCAGATTATATGCCATAGGCAAAACCTCGAAAGACTATCTGCAAATCTCCCAGGGCCAAATTATATGTCCTCCCAGAGCAAAACCTCGAAAGAGCATTTTCCAGATATCCCAGGGCCAAATTATATGCCATAGGCAAAACCTTGAAAGACTATCTGCAAATCTCCCAAGGCCAAATTATATGCTCATCTGCACAACCTGATCCACGGCCATAGAGTATCAACCTGATACTCACCATACATCATCCTAATGTACACATGATCATCCTGATCATCATCACTGCAACATCCTGCTGCATGTCATCTGGAGGAACATCCTGAAGTTCGTCATCCATGATCATCCTGATCATCATCACTGCAACATCCTGCTGCATGTCATCTGGAGCAACATCCTAAAGCTCGTCATCCATGATCATCCTGATCATACAATGTATCTACCTTATGCATACCAAGTATCTACCTGATACATATCATCATACATGATCCACCTGATCATACAGTATATCCACCTGATACAAATACAAATACATGATACATATCACCATACATGATCAACATGATCATACAATGTATCCACCTGATACATATTGGTCCAAGCATCCAACATGATGCATATACAAAAATACATACACATGATCCAACCGATCATATCCAACATCCAACATGATGCGTACATACATATAAATGATCCAACTGATCATATCCAGCATCCAACTTGATGCGTACATACATATATAAAAATGATCCAACTGATCATATCCAGCATCCAACATGATGCATACATACATACATGAAAATGATCCAACTGATCATACAAAGCAGAAACCAAAACATCATCCAGCGCTTACATCCACAGCCATGTGAAGGATCCTCCTTCCAACATGCTTGGAATGGCTTCAGCAAATGTGTCCATCACTTCTTCCTCGAAGTGTCATCAATCTGAAGAACACCAAGCCTCTCTCTGAAGTACTCGAACTTCACCCTGGCTAGTGGCTTCGTCAGCACATCTGCAATCTGCTCATCCGTCGCAACATACAGGAGCTTCACAGCTCCTCTCTGCACCATATCCCTGATATAGTGATATTTGATCTCTATGTGTTTCGACCTGTCATGAAACACTGGGTTCTCAAACAGCTTCACACAACTCTGGTTATCATAGAAGATACCAGTAGCATCCAACGGGAGATCAAATAACTCAGACAGTAGCTTCCATAGCCATACTGCCTCACAACTAGCTGAACAGGCTGCAACATACTCTACCTCAATTGTACTTAGCGCTACGCAGGACTGCTTCCTGCTAAACCAAGAGATCACACCCGATCCCATACTGAAGCAGCACCCAGATGTGCTCTTCCTATCTGCAGCACTGCCAGCCCAATCTGAATCAACATGACCCTGCAGGTTAAACTTTTGATCCGCTTCATACTTGAGCCCATAATCCACTGTACCCTTCAGGTACCTCAGAACATGCTTTACAGCAACCAGATGAACACTCCTCGGATCTGTCAAGAACTGACTCAATGTGTTCACCGCAAAGCAAATATCTGGTCTCGTGTTCGTCAGGTACATCAAGGACCCAATCATCTGACGATACATAGAGACATCAACCGGCTCAGATGAAGCATCACATAAAAGCTTCAGATTCGATGCCATAGGTGTGGCCATGGCCTTGTAATCCATCATCTCGAATCTCTTCAGGATATCTACTGTGTATTTCCCTTAACCAAGGAAGATCCCACCTGTACTTTACCACACCTCCATACCTAGGAAATAAGGCATCATTCCCAAATCTTTCATATCGAACTCTACAGCAAGCTTCCTCTTTGTATCTGCAATCAATCTGTCATCTCCTGTTACAAATAAGTCATCCACATACAGGAGTAGAATCACAGGATTCCCTTCCTCAACCTTGTAGTAAAGGTTGGAATCCACTTTACTCTTGGTAAAGCCCAAACTAGATAGGAAACTGTCCATCCTCCCATACCAAGTTCTAGGAGCTTGCTTCAAGCCATACAAGGCTTTCTTCAATCTACACACATACGACTCCCTGTCATGTATTTCGAAACCAAGTGGTTGCTCCACATATACTTCCTCTTCAACTACACCATTCAAGAAAGCAGTCTTGACATCCATCTGGTGTATTTTCCATTTCATCACTGCAGCCAGGGCAAGTACTGTTCTGATGGAAGTATACATGGCTACAGGTGCAAAAGTTTCTTCATAATCTATTCCCTCTTTCTGAGAGAAGCCACGAGCTACGAATCTTGCCTTGTATTTCTCTACACTGCCATCTGCAGCATGCTTGATTTTGTAAATACATTTGGAAGTCACATCAGACTTCTCTTTAGGTCTTGGGACAACATCCCAAACATCATTCTTCATTATTGATTGGTATTCCTCAAACATGGCATCCTTCCATTCTTTCTTTTCTGCTGCTTCTTCATAACTGGAAGGCTCTTTGTTCATAATGTCACAGAGTAAAGTAACATAGCTGGTATGTGATATGGTTCTCTTCTTTGCTCTGTGTTCTTCTTCTAGAATGCCAAATCTTTCTGCATCTTGAATGAGCTCTCTAGCCCATGCAGGTTTCCTCTTGTGAGAGTTATCCTCATGGGGTGGATTTACAGGTTCTTGCAGATCTTCAAACTCACGAACAACTTCTGGAACTGCTTCAGTCATGGTAGTGTCTTGAAATCTAGTTTCCTTAGGTTCTTCATAAACTTTGATAGGTGCCTTCCTTGATTTGATGAATGCTGAGTTTTCATCAAATGTTACATCCCTGCTGACATCTATCTTCTTGAACCCTAGAAAGTATATTCTGTAAGCCTTCGAGCTTTCACTGTAACCCACAAAGATACCCTTCTTTCCTGAAGGATCTAGTTTAGTCCTCTTTTCCTTTGGGACATGAGTGTATACTGGACAACCAAATATTCTGAGATGGCTGACTTCAGGTTTCTTACCAGAAAAGACCTCTTCTAGTGTTTTGTTTGTCCAATATCTTGTGGGGTGTTCTGTTCTGCACATATATAGCTGTTCTAGCTACTTCTACCCACAGATGCATAGGTAGATCCTGGTCATGCAGCATTGCCCTTGCTGCTTCCATGATAGTTCTGTTCTTCCTTTCTGCAACTCGATTTTGTTGAGGATTATAAGGAGCAGTCAACTCCCTCTTAATCCCTGAATCACTACAAAGATTCTTGAAGTCACCTAAGGTGAATTCTCCACCATTGTCGGATCTGAATGTTTTGATCTTCTTGTCAGTTTGATTCTCCATCAAGGTTTTGAATTCCTTGAACTTATCAAACACCTCATCTTTGTTCTTCAAGAAGTATACCCAAGTCTTCCTGGAGAAGTCATCAATAAATGAGACATAGTAAACATACCCACTAAGAGAACTGGATGACATAGGACCACATACATCTGAGTGGATGATTTCCAGGATATCTTTGGCCTTGCTTTCACTGCTTGGGAAATCCTTCTTAATGTTCTTACCTTTTGTACATCCTTTGCAAACACCTTCATGTTTGGTCTTGATTTCAGGAAGACCTTCTACAGCCTTGATTGCAATTGGAAGTGCCCTATAGTGCATATGAGCAAGTCTTCTATGCCAAAGTTCACTTGGCTCCATGGATTCATGCACCATGGCATGTTCAGGTTGTCCCTTCAATTTATACAATCCTCCCTCTTCCTCTCCAATCACTACTGCATCATCTATGGTCTTTCCCTTTGGCCACATTAGGACTTGGCCATCCACAAATGCAACCCTCATACCTTTTGCATCCAATGCATAGATGGAGAGTAAGTTCTTCTTGAGCCCAGGTACATAAAGGATTTCTTTCATCTTCAAAGATTTTCCAGAATCCAGGTTGTAGGAGGCTTCACCACTTCCTTTGATTGGGTATTGATAATCATCCCCAAGTTTCACCTTATGGGGTGATTTATGTTCAGATAGATTCACAAAAGATTCCTTAAACCCAGTCATGTGTTTGGAGGCCCCAATATCAATCAACCAATCATTACAACCATGGGAGATAGTACCTGTGAGAGCAGAGATTAGAACATACTCTTCTTCACTTGATGAGTCATCGTCACTATCATCACTTTCTGCCCTAGCCTTCTTCTTTGGAGGTTCATCATCCTCGGCAGCATGAGCATGGAACTTTCTTTTGCTGCCCTTCTTCTTCTTGCTG